>JBBBDQ010001027.1:1457500-1535000 GCA_037127315.1 Ascarosepion bandense
GAACACTCGCAGATGCTTATAGTACAACTGCGTAAATTTTCAAGAAAATCGGTTCAGCTGTTTTGGATTCTATAGGTGACGGATACACACACACACACACACACACACACACACACACACACACACACACAGACACACACACACAGACACACACACAGACAAAGTTCCATTTATAAATAAGTTTAGATTAGTTGGATTTATACTTGGGTTTATTGACTAATATTGATTGAGTTTTACTTGACTGTCGCAGAAAAATACTGGTCAGGTTTACACTTGAGCTTTTGGATAACCATTTGTCGAGTCTATACTTGGATATGTACGTAAATATCAATGGAGATTGTACTTAATTCTATAGGTAATTGTTGATAGGGTTTCTGCCTTGATTTTGTTTGGTTTGATGGTGAAATATTGACCTGTTTTATACTTGAGTCTATAGGTAAAATATTTAGTTTTATACTTAAATAATTGGGTAAATATTGATCGTTATTACATAGATCTATAGGCAACACATTCATTTTTCTGCTAGAACACTGTTTAGTTACACAATTTATGTTCCCTTGTTGATGCACCCTTGCAAACAAAAACAAGTGATTTCGCAGTTAAGTACAGTAGTTAACGAAAGCAGTTAACGACTGCTACTAGTCAGGCAGCGTAATAATACCTTCGTTCTTATTTATTTCTATATTACTTATTATTAACCCTTCTTGTTTCTTGTTAAACTAATACACTGTTTTGAGCCTACCTTCTTGTTTAGTGTCTTACTTCCGGACCAAACCGGTCACTACAATTCTCCGGCAAAGTTTCGTCACAACTCCACAACAAATTGGCGACGAAGATCGACAACACTTTTTTATGCTTGTGTCAACAGGCAAATTATTTACTAGTTTTATACTTGAGGCTATAGATAAAAATAATGACCCGTTTTATAAGTGAGTCAATAGATAAAATATTGATCGGTTTTATACCTGAGTCTGTAGCCAAAATATTGATCTGTTTTATACATGCGTTTACAGGTAAAATATTAATTGATTTTTTTTACTAGTGTTTATAGGCAAAATATTGATCTGTTTCATACTTGAGTCTCTAAATAAAATATTAATCGATTTTATACTTGAGGCTTTAAATATAAAATTGATCTATTTATACTTGAGACTATAGGCAAAATATTGATTTGTGTTATACTGGTATTATATCCACAATATTATTTGTCTCCTTTAAGCCCAAGCAAGGATGTTATAGGTAATGTGATATTTATGTACATGAGAAGGTACTTCACTTGATTTATAGCCTAGTGATGCCAAAAAAATATTCATTTTAAAAAACGAAAATTTTGTAACATAATCTCATCCCTTACTAGAGTACTAATTTCAGTTATTCGTTTTAATCCCATAGATTGATGATTATACAGTAAATAAAAAAAAGAAAAAGAAAAAGAAAGGTTTATCTATCTATCTATCTATCTATCTATCTATCTATCTATCTATCTATCTATCTGGGACAATTCATTATCTATATATCTATCTATGATTGTTCATTATCTATCTATCTATCTATCTATCTATCTATCTATCTATCTATCTATCTATCTATCTATGACTGTTCATTATCTATCTATCTATCTATCTATCTATCTATCTATCTATCTATCTATCTATCTATCTATCTATCTATGACTCTTCATTATCTATCTATCTATCTATCTATCTATCTATCTATCTATCTATCTATCTATCTAGGACTATTCATGATCTATATATCTATCTATGACTTTTCATTATCTATCTGTCTATCTATCTATCTATCTATCTATCTATCTATCTATCTATCTATCTATCTCGGACTATTCATTATCTATATATCTATCTATCTAGGACTATTCATTATCTATATATCTATCTATCTAGGACTATTCATTATCTATATATCTATCTATGACTGTTCATTATCTATCTATCTATCTATCTATCTATCTATCTATCTATCTCAGTCTGGTCATTATCTATCTATCTATTTATCTATCTATCTATCTATCTATCTATCTATCTGTTCTTTTTGAGGAGATTCATACACACACGCGGTCATAAGCAAATTCACACTCAGCGTCTTAATGCACATTCATCATCATTCTTCGGTCAATCTCTTGTTGGTCAGAAATCCATTGACAATCCCACCCAACACAACATGGTCAAGCATTGCTGTTCTCAGATCTCCGAGTTTAGGGAAATTCTGAGTGGATACGCCAGTTTTCTTGATACAATACTTTCAGAAGGATGTCAAAGAATCAAGGGACCAAAAAGGTGAAAGTCTGAAGAGGCAAGGTCTAGGCTGTAAGGAGGATGAGGGACCAGTTCCCAGCCCAGCTCGTTGATGGTCTGCACTATTTGGGCTGCTGTGTGAGGCCTTGCGTTGTCTTTATGCAAAACGACTTCATGTGACTGATGTTCCCTGTGTTTGTTCAACAGATAGGCTAAAAGTCCTTGCAGTGTCATCCACTGTCACCCTTTTGCCAGACTGAATGAGGTCATTGACTGATTCGATCACCTCCCAAGCCTGTCTTCATCCTCAACACTGCTCTGTCCTTCTTTAAACAATTTAGCCCACTTGTAGACATTTTTTGACTGAAACATGTGGCACCATACACAGTTGACATTCTCCTATGAATTTCAACTGGTTTGCACTCTTCAGCAACCAAAAACTTGATAACTGGCCTCTGTTTAATCCTGGAGCATGCTCCTTGGTCAGCGATCTTTTTTAGTCTCCAAAACTCTCAAAGTTCTTTTTCAATCTGCAAAAAAATTAAATCCTTTTGAAAAAGAAGGGGAAAAAATTTAAAAAAGTAAGCTTCTATTTGTATTAGAAGTCCTTATACCGAAAAATTCACCTTATATATTGAATTACCCCGTAGAAGTCCTTAGACCGAAACATCCACCTTATTTATTGAATGACCCTCGTAGAAGTTCTTATACCGAAAAATTCACCTTATTTATTGAATGACCCTCGTAGAAGTTCTTATACCGAAAAATTCACCTTATTTATTGAATGACCCTCGTAGAAGTTCTTATACCGAAAAATTCACCTTATTTATTGAATGACCCTCGTAGAAGTCCTTATACCAAAACATTCACCTTATTTATTGAATGACCCTCGTAGAAGTTCTTATACCGAAAAATCCACCTTATTTATTGAATGACCCTCGTAGAAGTTCTTATACCGAAAAATTCATCTTATATATTGAATTACCCCCGTAGAAGTTCTTATACCGAAAAATTCACCAAATTTATTGAATGACCCTCGTATATTTCGTTGTGAGATCAGCGTACTTTCAATGGATTTCTTCTTAGTAATTTTTTCTATTTTAATCAGAATGCTTCTTTTTTAGATTGAAGTTGCAGTCTTACGGGATCTCACACTACTGTGTGTGTGTGTGTGTGTGTGTGTGTGTGTGTGTGTGTGTGTGTGTGTGTGTGAGAATTCTTACCTCATCACGTGATAAGAAATTTTATTATTTTTTCCCCAACATTCTTTCTCTACAGGAGTTTGCTGCCATTCTATCCTGAGGACGATTATTATAAGAGGTGAAATACTTAGTTAAATAGAATTCTACATTGTCATTTTGTCTCTATTTAGGATATTATTCAACATCATATTTACAATATATATATATATATATATATATATATATATATATATATATATATATATATATTCAAGAAAGTGAAAGAACACGTAAATTTAGACCCACTGTTCAAGCATTGACTTTTATAAAGAATGCTCGAAACATAGTAGAGCTTTATATTGTAATAGTTGTTACATTGTTTATATATATTTATTATAGTTGTTAGATATATATGTTTATATATGTATTATAGCTGTTATATATATATGTTTATATATATATATATATATATATATATATATATATATATATATATATAGTTGTTATATATGTTTATATATAGTATTATAAATTATAGTTATACACTTTGTTTCGACATTGAAATGAAAATATCTCATCAGGTAGTGTGGAAAGAAATGGAAATTCTTTCTCTTATTTACCGAATATAATACTCCTACTCCATCCACGCCATATACATTTCTTTATTTTGTCCTTTTATTAAACCCAAAGAGCTCACAAGAGGGTGTTGTAACGGACCATACCTTAGTATCTAATGTTAAATCTGTCTACGGGATTTTCAACACGTTCATTAATCAACTCTATCCCTTACCTCTTCCCTCTTTTCGTTCAAATTCTAACGGACAACTTACAACTCTTATTTCCCCATCTCCCACCCCACCCTACATCTCACACACAAATCGTCAAATATATGAGAAAAAAAAATGCCATTTGTTTGCACAATAGCTGATGAGACATTGTCCTTTCAATGTCCAAACAAAATGTACACTTTGTAATAGATAATAACTTGTACATGTTGTAAACTATAATTTATAGTAAATATTCATAGCTGTATTTTATATCGAGCACTGTTTGAAATTAATGTTCCGAACGGTGTCAATTTTTTCTTCGTTCCTTATTCACTCGGATATATATATATATATATATATATATATATATATATATATATATAAAACAATAATAATAATAACAATAATAATGATAATAATAATAATAATAATATTAATAATTTTTATAATATATTTCAATCCGTCTCTAAAAACCCACTCGGATATATATATATATATATATATATATATATATATATATATATATATATATATATATATAATAGCAATAATAATAATATATATAAAACAATAATAATAATAATAATAACAATAATAATAATAACATTATTATTAATAATTGTTATAATATATTTCAATCCGTCTCGAAAAACCCACCGAGTATAAAACGCGGAGGGGAAATAAAAAAAGAAAAAAACTAAGTACTTGAACATACATCAAAATACTCGTTGAAAAGAAAAAAACACCGAGACGAGAACCTTAACACTAAAGTGCTCAATACAATAATAGAGCAAACAAATAGAAAGCCGACTTGCCCTGACGATCCGTTAGGTGAAACCTAGGTAGGTCTGTTGACTCTAAATTATATATATATATATATATATATATATATATATATATATATATATATAGTTGTTACATATATATGTTTACATATATATATAGTTGTTACATATATATGTTTACATATATATTATAGTTGTTACATATTATATGTTATTTATATAGTTGTTACAATTGTAATAGTTGTTATAATGTATATATATATATATATATATATATATATATATATATATATATATATATATATATATGCCACTGAGCTTAGCAGTGTTATTTCGGTCATGTCGACTTCAAAGTTTCTCAATTTTCTGCCTTTCTTTTTTTCTTTTGCTTTCTCTTTTTTCTTTCTTTTTTCTTTCCTCAATTGTGTCCAAAGACGGACATTGCTTTGTGATTGTAATCTAGAACGTCACTAATAATGAAGTGTCGTAAAATATTTGTAAACAATTTTCTGTTGATATTGCTATGTAAGACGACAACGAGGAAGGTGGCAAAATCGATCAGGGTGAATGAATGTCGAATCGATTATTCATAATTAAGCTCATGACTATTCATGAGGTTCATCCTGTTTGGTAAAAAGATACAAAAAAAAACCGATTCAATTCTTCGTTATCATAAACAACTACAGCAAATCAATTGATATAAGAACAAAGTCTGGCAAAGCAGATTCGTTTTGGGGAACAAATAACAAATGATTTGACAAAAAGTACTTACAGACATCGGAATTGACTCTGGGATTGAAAATCAATGAAAATTTAAACAGTAAAGTGTCAAAGCCTTGTCTAATAGTTTCGAAAATCGCAGAAAAGGGATGTTACTATCAGACCCACATCACTAGAAACGACGGCAAAGTTTAGTCTCTTTTTTTAATGCTGAAAGTTACGGAATATGAAGTTTAGAAATTGTTTTTGAAGGGAATGAAATAAAGACCAATAAAGAAACCAGACGTAATCTCATTTTTTATTATTCAAATCTGGGCTTTCTTAATTACTCTCAGAAAGTGGGCATTCTCCTCTTCAATGAATTCCCAACTTCTCTCTGGAGGGGATATCCAGACTCCCAGTGTTATTAATCAGCCGAGAGACCACTTTCTAACTTTTATCAGTATGGTTGATGCAAATTGTTGTGGATTCTTGTTTAGAAAACCACACAGTATAATAATAACAAAAACAGACATGAGAGGAAAAATGTATATTGAATAAAAAATATAGAACCTGTACACGGTTAATAGATTCAGGAATACTTGTTAGTAGGAGTCAAATATATACAAAAGGTAAGTTCGGGCAATAGTCTATATTCTTGCTGACTAACGAGCGGCGGATCAACTGCTCTGACAAACACCAACTCTAACAACAACAACAACAACAACAACAACAACAACAACAACAACAACAACAACCCGTTCTGTGTAGGAAGGATTATTTGTAAATAGGGGTGACTCCCCAACACTCCCTTTCTAGCTTCTTTTTAGGAAGGGTTAATATTTTTTTCGTTTTGGATCTATAATCAAAGGCTCTGTGAACTTTCGCTACCTGTTGGTTCTTCTAATTTCTGTGTTAGATTTTGGTTTCTGGGTGTCAAAAACTTCGAAGATTTCCTGCATAGAATTCTCACATTCTAAAGCTGAGGAGCCTGGTTCTTCATCTCTTCTTTTTTGGATTTGATTCATGTGTCTTCTATGCGTGAATGTTTTCCGTTTGATAATATAATTTACGCTTCCAATTATGCTTATGATTATTCCTGGCTCCCAATACGCCATATTGTTATTACAAATTTTGAAATATACTTTTTCGCCGGGTTTGAACGATATTTTCACTATTGTAGGTTTATTCTGAGTATTGCTTTTGCCTGGTAATAGTTTCTCGAAACTCGGATTTTTCGCGCAAAAATCACCTCGGCCAGTGACAGTCCTGATGGTGTGTTTTGGTTTGGCGTAATACCGTAGACTTGCAGGAATTGCTGTAATGCTTTTTCTGATGGTGTGTCTCTCGCTTTTTTAACGCCATCTTATGTGTATCTACAAATCTTTCGGCAGGCGCATTTGATCGAGGGTGATAGGGAGCTGTTTTTATATGTCTTATTAGGTACATTTCACAAAAATCTTTTAAATCACCTGACGTGAATTGTGTAATATTATCTGTCACTAAAACGTGAACGACGCCGAACTTCTCATGCAAACAGCTTATAGTATTGTCGGTTGTCGGGTGTTTATATCTAAAAACTTCCGGCCATTTACTAAAGCTGTCTACTACTATAAAATAGTAGTAGCCATTTATAGGTCCTGTGTAGTCTGTGTGTATTCTTGAAAACGGTTTGTCCGCCTTTGGCCACGGTTTTTGAATAATCGGTGGCGTTTTGCTTCCGTCGCACCGCCCTTACACTTTTCCACCTTCTGCACAATATCCTCATCCATTTTTGGCCAGTACACATAGCTTCTCATTAGTGCTTTCATGCTATTTTTCCCGAGATGTCCAACATGAAAGTCATTTAAGTTTCTTTTGAAGTATCACGACCCTTTCATTACACAGTAGTACATTGTCACAAATTGAGGAACTATCTGCCAATTTTGCGTCTCTGTCTTCATTTTTTTTTTCTTTGTCGTGTTAATAAATTCATCCTCTTCTGTGTTTCTTCTTATCTCTAGCAGTGTAACCGGTAGTTCTTTAACCGTGTTACTTAGTACTTTGCTGATTTCATTCTCAACTCTCAGCGCTGCTATCACTGAGTCTTCCAAGGGTTCACTTTCCCTTAGGAATCAGCCTCTATAGCCCATCTGCTTGCCCTATATTTTTCGATGGTAAATATTCTAGTTTAATATTGTAGTTTATTAGTATTGTGCCCCACCTCAGGTGTCTATTCGCGGTATATACAGGTAGTCCTTTCTTGGATCCAAATATGGTAAGAAGCGGCTTATGTTCCGTTTGTAGTGTAAATTCCCTACCGTATATATATCTATGAAATCGAATTACAGCGATAATAATTCCCAAAGCTTCTTTTTCTATTTGTGAATAGCTTTTCTCGGTCGGTAGTAATGCTCTCGATGCGTGGCCTACCGGTTTTGTAGTACCATCCTGCATTTTATGTAAAATGCATGCTCCCACACTGTGTGAGCTTGCATCACTTTCTACAATAATCTCCAGCCCAGGGTTGAAATGTGTCAAGGTTAAATCTGATGTCAATTTATTTATAATTTCGTTAAACGCCTTTTTGCACTCCTCCGACCAGTTCCCCTGGACATCTTTCTTCAGTAATTCGTTGAAGGGTGCCCTCAATTTATGCAGACTATCGATAATCTCTCCATAGTAATTAGCAAGACCGAGGAAGCTTTGCAATTCTGCGACACTTTTAGGGGAGTGAGTCATTTTTAGCTTCTCGGGCTAGCATTCTCAACTGACATGAAATGGAAGGACTATTTGAATAGATTTTTTTAGTTGTTAGGTGAGGAGCCAAGAAAGGTCCTTCGCATTGCCGCGCAAGACAGTTTTTTAACCTGAATCTATCTTATATATTTATAAATGGAACTTTGTGTGTGTGTGTGTGTGTCTGTGTATGTGTGTACGTTACCTATAGACTCCGAAACGGCTGAACCGATTTTCTAGAAATAGTTGTACTTTAAGCGTTTGCGAGTGTTCTTAGCTAGGTTTTGTGTCGCGGTACCCCCGATAAATATCGAAAATCGATAATCGAAAATATCAGGTTATAGAAGGAGTGGTTCGATTTTAATTAAATTTGATACACTCATAGACAAAGGCATAAGAAACGATATTCAGAAATTTCAAGGTTGCAGTTCTTACAATAGTGCAGAAAATCGATTCGACAATATATATATATATATATATATATATATATATATATATATATAAAAGGCAAGATGTTAGTGTGTGTGTCTGTTTATCTGCCTGTATGTCTGTATTTTTTCAGCCCTTTTATTTTAGTTTTTGCTTCAGTTTTGGCTCTAAGTACGTATAATTGTAGTTCTTAGTCTCAGCCATGATACCATTTACTCAGAGGAATTATTTAGCCCTGAAAATTCAGTTTACGAACTTATTTGATATCCATATGAGGAAATCAAAATTTGACTTACATCCATTCATTTTTCTTTCAGTCTACGGTTTCGCTTTAACTGGAAACAACTATTGCTTTTTAGTCTTTAGTACCACGTCCAAAGAGTCTGATCTCCAGGACCATGAATTAGTTTTAAAGCTTTCATTCCACCCGAGCAACGCCAGACTATACTGCTAGTCTTATATATTTATAAATCTACCATTCGTCCATGCCGAGAACATTACTGCCTTATATAGTCTGTTTTTCCTGCTATATATCTCGATTTTTTTGAAAAAAAGAAAAAAGATTCAGCAGTATTATTTGTGCTGATTAAGCGTGTCTGTTGCAGTCGCTTTCTCACCACCGTAAAGTTAACTCCGTGTGCCTTTTCTATAAATACTTTAATGACAATTGTTCGTAAGAGCTATTTGCTATGGTACTTAGCCGCTTTGAATTTAAGCCCAATACTAAACAGGCGACTAAATCTCATCAATTGACAGTGGAGTTGGCAAGATGTAACCGTATATTCTATGCTAAAAGATACTTTTCTCGCATCTCTCGCTTGTGGAACTCCCTTCCAGCTTAATACTTTCCAGTCAATTTTATTCTTCAAAAATATAATTCAATGTCAATCGCTATCTACTCTTCTTCTGAGAATACTTCTTTATTCTTGCTCCTTATATTTTAACTATTTTTTTAATCATTTCACCCCAAGAAAGGCGATAAAGCCACTGATGTGTAGGGGGCTATATAAGAGAATTAAAGTTTTGCACAAGAGGAGAATGAAAACAAAGCTACAGGGGTTGAAAGAGAAAGGGCAAGAGAAGGATGTGAACACAGGAGTGAAGACAGTTGAGAAGTTAGAGAAAAAGGAAAAGAACAACGAGGTGGTGTGGAAAGAGCTGGAGTTAAGTACATAAGAGATGGGAATTGACTTTGCATTTGAACTCTTGGAGGTTGTAGCTGTCAGAATAGGAAAGATATATGGAAGGGAATTCCACAGACGGGAAGCGCGAGAAAAGAAACTGATGGAGTAGAATTGTCGCCTGCATTTGGTAGATTTAACTGTAAAAGGGTGGGTCCTTATTGCCAGTCTGGTTGCCCGAGTAAATTCTTGTTACTAGTGATCTAAATTCGTCAGAGTAGAAGCCACGAAAATATTTATTGAAGAGACAGAGGGAAGCTACATCCCGCTTTGAGAGAGTGGCTGGAGTCGATCTGCCAGGTCAGGACCAATCACATTAGAGATTCTCCTCTGGAGCCTGTCGAGAAAACTGAGACGAACAGCAGGGGCACCTGACTAGATATGACAAGTATTCAATTCACGGTCTAATGGTTGATCTGTATATGTGCAAGATGGATTATTGCGGAAAATAAACTTCCTGGCCCGACATAGTGAACAAATCTTCCTAGCAGTGGATTTAATTCTATTAATATTTCTGTTTACTAATTCTCCCAAACCCAGTAACTCGTTGTGTCTTTACTGACTTGCTTAGGGTAAATTCGATTAAAAAAGCATGTTTTTTTTTGCCATCCTTGCAGTCCAAATACATCCGTGAGGTAACGTAAACCTGTATTAACAGGCGGGAAGACACCTCAAGACTAAATTGCACCGATCACCTTTGATAGTCTTGTGTGATATTGTGCTTAAATTCTATTTTGGCATGATCTAGAGTGAAATACACTTTTTATCTGTGTTGTGGGATCTCCCATTTTTCTATGACAATAGACTCGACTTAAGTATACATAGACTCCTGCTACGACAGATACAGACCGTGTCCGATAGACACCGAGAGATACCGGAACATACCGAAAGATACCGAGATTTCACAGAGAATACAACGTCAGTAGTTCATAGTAGCTCTGAGCTCCACTCAGCCAGAATATTATTACGCAGCACCTGTCAGCTTCCGACGTGGACCTACTAAACATACTACGGCTTCAGAGACTTGTATATATCCTTCCTACTAACGGTATTCCTGGATTACTAACCTGCGTTCAAGTTTGTATGCTTTACGTTAATATACTTATTTTTCTATCTCCAATTCTGGTTGTTGTTGCTTTGTTTTGTGCGGTTCCTATATCCGGAATTCACAACACTAACCTTCGTTCAAGTTTGTATCCTTTAAGTTAATATACTTATTTTTCTATCTCCAATTCTGGTTGTTGTTGCTTTGTTTTGTGCGGTTCCTATATCCGGAATTCACAACACTAACCTTCGTTCAAGTTTGTATCCTTTAAGTTAATATACTTATTTTTCTATCTCCAATTCTGGTTGTTGTTGCTTTGTTTTGTGCGGTTCCTATAACCGGAATCCACAACACTAACCTTCGTTCAAGTTTGTATCCTTTAAGTTAATATACTTATTTTTCTATCTCCAATTCTGGTTGTTGTTGCTTTGTTTTGTGCGGTTCCTATATCCGGAATTCACAACACTAACCTTCGTTCAAGTTTGTATCCTTTAAGTTAATATACTTATTTTTCTATCTCCAATTCTGGTTATTGTTGCTTTGTTTTGTGCGGTTCCTATATCCGGAATTCACAACACTAACCTTCGTTCAAGTTTGTATCCTTTAAGTTAATATACTTATTTTTCTATCTCCAATTCTGGTTGTTGTTGCTTTGTTTTGTGCGGTTCCTATAACCGGAATCCACAACACTAACCTTCGTTCAAGTTTGTATCCTTTAAGTTAATATACTTATTTTTCTATCTCCAATTCTGGTTGTTGTTGCTTTGTTTTGTGCGGTTCCTATATCCGGAATTCACAACACTAACCTTCGTTCAAGTTTGTATCCTTTAAGTTAATATACTTATTTTTCTATCTCCAATTCTGGTTGTTGTTGCTTTGTTTTGTGCGGTTCCTATAACCGGAATCCACAACACTAACCTTCGTTCAAGTTTGTATCCTTTAAGTTAATATACTTATTTTTCTATCTCCAATTCTGGTTATTGTTGCTTTGTTTTGTGCGGTTCCTATATCCGGAATTCACAACACTAACCTTCGTTCAAGTTTGTATCCTTTAAGTTAATATACTTATTTTTCTGTCTCCAATTCTGGTTGTTGTTGCTTTGTTTTGTGCGGTTCCTATAACCGGAATCCACAACACTAACCTTCGTTCAAGTTTGTATCCTTTAAGTTAATATACTTATTTTTCTATCTCCAATTCTGGTTGTTGTTGCTTTGTTTTGTGCGGTTCCTATAACCGGAATCCACAACACTAACCTTCGTTCAAGTTTGTATCCTTTAAGTTAATATACTTATTTTTCTATCTCCAATTCTGGTTGTTGTTGCTTTGTTTTGTGCGGTTCCTATATCCGGAATTCACAACACTAACCTTCGTTCAAGTTTGTATCCTTTAAGTTAATATACTTATTTTTCTATCTCCAATTCTGGTTGTTGTTGCTTTGTTTTGTGCGGTTCCTATAACCGGAATCCACAACGCTAACCTTCGTTCAAGTTTGTATCCTTTAAGTTAATATACTTATTTTTCTATCTCCAATTCTGGTTGTTGTTGCTTTGTTTTGTGCGGTTCCTATATCCGGAATTCACAACACTAACCTTCGTTCAAGTTTGTATCCTTTAAGTTAATATACTTATTTTTCTATCTCCAATTCTGGTTGTTGTTGCTTTGTTTTGTGCGGTTCCTATAACCGGAATCCACAACACTAACCTTCGTTCAAGTTTGTATCCTTTAAGTTAATATACTTATTTTTCTATCTCCAATTCTGGTTGTTGTTGCTTTGTTTTGTGCGGTTCCTATATCCGGGATCCACAACAATTTCAGAAGTTGAAATTATCTCTAGTTTGAAGTCTGGGATGAATGGAAACTATCCCGGCAACAGCGGTTGACAAAAGCTTTAATTGAGATCGTTTAAATGCTGGCAAGCTTCTCTCCCGGCATTGCTATGGAAATAGCGGATGAACAGAGAGGGAATAAAAACAGGAAAATTACTTTAGTACACACGCTGATAATATAAATTGTTGTTTGGAGAGTGACTGCAAAAGCGAGAATTCTGATGATGGAAGATTGGGTCAGCCATGTTCCTTACCTGTTCAACATGTCGGAATTAGCGATTATCCTTCCGAATCCCGAAGGAGTAACTTACCTTTGATTTTCGTTGGAATCAACGAGTCTCAACACATTCATTAATTGGATCACATTTTGAACAGCCAGTTCCGATGGCTTTTGGCTAGCAAATTGCTGGCTCACGAATATTCATAAGGTTTTTGTTTGCTCGCATTAATATTCAGTATTTACTATTTAAATGCCCGAAATGGAAACTAACGACTCCATATTGTAGGATTTCTATTTTATTTTATAACGTGTGTTTATCTATGTTTTTTTATATATTATCTATACATCATCATCATCATCATCATCATCATCATCATCAATATCATCATCTCTTTCTTTTTCTTCACCACATCCTCCTCCCATTCTTCTTCTTAAAATATAACGGTCGTCATTGCTAAACTGGGAAAATAAATAATGACAAGCATCTTATTTTCTGTTTTTTATTTTAAAAATATTAAGTATAAATCTGATAAATAAGTAAAAAAAAAAACAAAGTTTATGTTGTGGATCCCGGGAATGAGGTCTGCACAAATAAATGAATAACGACCAGAAATTGAGATAAAAAATAAGTGTATTAACGTAAGGATACAGACTTGAATGAAGATTAGTAGTCCAGGAGTGCGGGTTAGTAAAAATATACGTCCAAGTCTCTGGAAGTAAAGCTGTAGTATATTGAGTATGTCCGCGTCGGAAGCTGACGGGTACGGCGTGATAATTTTCTCGATGAGTGGAGCACATTGCCAATCTCTCTCTGGACTCTCGTATTCTCCAATTAACTCTCTGTGAAAACGCGGTATTCTGTATTTTTTTACCCCCTACTAGGACAAAATGTGGAACAAGGCCTTTTTAACGTGGATTCTCTGGGTCGTATAGCCCAGTCAAATATATCTAATTTTCCCAGTCGTGTCTCACGGAACCACGACTTGGTTAATGCTCTCCGCCCGGAGGCAAAGAGCTGACAGTGTCAAAGTGATTACCGTGAGAAAACGCGGAATTCTCTCGTCTCGCTTCTATAGCAGTAGGATAAGTATACTCTGGACGAGTCTATCTTTAGGAAAAGGGAGAACCCCACAACAGTGTATCACTCACAAAAGTAATATTGCTCAGGCAATATAGAAGAAGGAGATAAAAGAAAGAAAGAAAGAAAGAAAGAAAGAAAGAAAGAAAGAAATTCGTAATACATGACACTGGTCTAGGAAATGGCGTAGAAAAGCTGAGAAAAGAAAAAAATGAACTTTACAAAAATCTGAAAAATCTAAAATATAGACTCGACGGTGATGCCCATTGTTTTCACAGTACTTGGATCAGCCTCAACACGTCTGTGAAAATATTTAGAAGGACTGGAGATTAGATAAAGAATCGGAAACCATTAGACGACGACACTCCTATATCCCGTGGGGTGTTGAATATAACGTTGACGTATTCAGTGATATGGAATAGAAACAATTTCTGAGGAAGTTGACCAATTCATCATTTGTCTGCACAACGATTTTCTAACCACTTTATATTATCAAAAAATATTCCTCAATAAATTCAATGAATCGACGTGGAATTTTGTTGATACGTGGTGTAAGGATGCCAGAAAGATGAGTAAAAAGTGTTTAAGAAAAATGTGTTGAAATATATTATTTACATTTTTCGGACTGTTGTTCTCATCTTGCTATATTCATGACGTTGTACTTCAAGTAATTAGAATTTTATTGTAGTTCAGGTGATTGGAGTTTCGAACTGAATCATTTATAATAGATACTCCCAATCATTTTCTATATCTAAATTTTAAATTGAATTTTTAAAAATAAAATAAGTTTTCTTGAAACTATTATTTTAGTTTTAATTGAAAGCTAAATGATTAAATTTACTATTTCCAGTAAACAAAATACTCTGGTGTATTTCAAACAAAAAGTATATTGTTTGGAATCTAAAATTTATCAGTTTCTTTTTAATCTTTCAATTTTTCGACCATTTATAAACAAAAGTTAATTCTCGGTTTCAAAATTCTTGACATCTGTGGTACATTATTTTTTAAAAATAGAACATTTTATGTTAAATTAATCTGATTTACATAAGTATTACTTATTTATAGCATGGAATTTAGAATAAAACTATTTCTTAATCACAGAGTTGAACTTTTTGACCTGTCCGCTGTATATCAAGCGTGTTGACAGGTTGTCAGATTAGAGATAAGATTAAAGTGTGTGTCGATCACAAGTGACTAAATTTTTACAATTTTTCGGGTAAGGAGAGGAAACCTGACTCTTTAATTTGCACATAGAAGTTGCCATACAAAAAAAAAAAAAAATCTTCAAATACACACACACAAAAAAAAGTTAAATTATTTTAAAAATATGAAAGCCAAACGATTTGTATTAAACTTTTGGATTTTCGATAGGCAATATAATCTTCAATTATTAACTTAAAAATCTCTTTGAACTATTTTAAAAATATTTTTGAAACTTTGTAATAAAAAATGAAAAATCAAAACAATTCTTTTAAAATTTCATTATTGATTGAAAAAAATTCTTTTTTGACTGCAATGCCCTTTATATAAATTATTTTTTAAAGCCATTAAAAGTTCAAGAAATTAAATAATATCAGAGCTTTACTGCATTATTTATTTTACTATTTGGAGCAGATTTTCGGAAACAGAGGCCAAAATATATATAGTATATAGTAATATATATATTACACATTTTACAAAATATATATAGTATATAGTAAATATATATAGTATATATAAATTATTTATTAAAGCCATTAAAAGTTCAAGAAATTAAATAATATCAGAGCTTTACTGCATTATTTATTTTACTATTTGGAGCAGATTTTCGGAAACAGAGGCCAAAATATATATAGTATATAGTAATATATATATTACACATTTTACAAAATATATATAGTATATAGTAAATATATATAGTATATATAAATTATTTATTAAAGCCATTAAAAGTTCAAGAAATTAAATAATATCAGAGCTTTACTGCATTATTTATTTTACTATTTGGAGCAGATTTTCGGAAACAGAGGCCAAAATTTATAGATGAATTTTATTTCCCAATGAGTCCTGCGTTTAAGTAATAAAATCATTTACTGCAACAAATTTAAATTTATTAAAATTTCATAGATTTACGTGGAATGGGGTAATAGATGGAAAAAAAAAAAACAATATATATTTTTACCAAGATTAAAAAAAAAAAATTCAAAACTAATTTTATTCATTTGTGAATGAGTACTGAAAGTTTCATAAAAATTAAACAATTATTTGATTCATGCAAAAATTTCCAAATTAATGTGTTTGTCACCGGAAAAAGGTGAGTTATGTAATATAACATTTTCCATTGTAACGATTTGGTTACCCGCTAACTCAAATCAAAACAAGATTTTCTGCCAAAATTTGGAACATGTTAAAAGGGATTAAGACATTTTTTTAAAAAATAATTAAACCTTACTTTGTTTTTTTTTCTCTTAAAAATAGTATAATATAATATAAATGTTGATGGAAAAAGTTCGTTTTTATTAAGTTTTGGGCTTTTATAATGCATACTATGCTGTTTTGTTTTAGCTATTTAGTGGAGGTAACTAATTTATTATGTTCACCTGAGTAGATTATTCTAATTCCACGAGTCGTGCCTTTTCCAGATGTCTCAGTAGCAATTATTCTCTTTTAATCAACTTTCAACTTCTTAAATTTTTGTTCATCTTTGCTGTAATCAGTTACTGAACTCACAACTCTTTGGGTCAAGTCACTTGATCCAATCAAGGTTTGTTATCCACATGTGTCTTTGAGAATATCAATGTATGGATTTTTCGGACATATAAACCTAATGTTACATTAACCATTTTTTTTAGCCAGAGCTTTGCTCTTTGTAATTGTTTTTTTCTTGTATTGCCTATTACTGGTTCCCATAATGTATTTATTTCTATGCTTGGCCTGCTTAGGAAATTTTTTGTGGAGTAGCATATGGCAACAAAGATGAGGATAACAGTCCGAACAATGTAAATAGGGTAAATAATTACAATACCACATCTCAGAAACAAAACAGATATTGAAGGTGAATATTGCAATAAAGATGAGGAAAACAGTTTAAACAATGTAAATAGGGTAAATAATTACAATACCTCATCTCAGAAACAAAAACAGATATTGAAGGTGAATATTGCAACAAAGAAGAGGACAACAGTCCAAACAATGTAAATAGTGCAAATAATTAAAATACCACATCTTAGAAATATAGACAGATATTAAAACTTATTCTATCACTTAATTTTTAAAAAACAATTTAGCACGATCTTAGTTTGTTTTTTTTTTTACCAAATTTGGTCAAAAGCCATAATGTTCAAAGATCGATCCCTCGAAGCAAACAATTACCATAAAAGTAATGGAATCGGAGATGTTTTTGCTCTTGAAAACCAGGTGTTTGATTATCGAAGGCTCAAACCAATTACCTGGCATTCCGTGCGTAACATCAAATGCAATAAACATCAAAGAAGTTCATAAACATTAACGAATACATTAATTTCTGAAACAAGTCAGCTACTTTTTCAATTTTTTTTTCTCATTATTTTTTCCGAAACCCAGAAATGTCGAATTTAGTTTTCGTATTAAACGGCGTGCATAGTTTTGGTTGAGCTTATTTATTTTATTCAGGCGTCTCTTCCAGAAAAAAAAAGTATAACACTGAAAAGAAGACACCATCGCTGAATGATATACTGACACGAAGAGTGGAAATGTCAGCTCTCCCCAAAATTAATTCTTTTCATTTTCTACATCAGTAACTAAAAGCGAATTCCGCTTCCATAATCACCTGACCATAACTAATGGAGCGAAAAACAATACATTATTAAAAACTTAGGGAAGGTTTAAAAGTATAAGTAATTATGTTATTTCTGTCCTATAACGTCTGCTGTGTTCAGTGTATAAAGCGTGTATGCAAATGTGCCAAATATTATGGAACACAGGTTGCATTATTTAAACAGCCCCAAAGCATACTTGCAACCTATCTGCGTTGTGGTGCAGTGGATATCGGCTCGGAACGAGAAATCGTGGAGCCGAGTTCGAATTCCAGTAGATTTTCTTGCATTCACTTACGCGCAAATACCGGTGGGAAAGTTATGAATTTGTCGATTCTCCTTCTAGCAATGGGTTAAATAGCAAGACAAATTGGGTTCTATAGCCTTGATTGGCATGCGGCCTACCACAAAAAGTAATGGTAACCTACTGCGGGAAAATATTTTGCCCAGTCAGCCGTGTGTCTTTCGAGACATGATCGCCCAATCGTGTACAAAGTATTGTACTACACTGACTGACTGCTTATTTAGTCGTATGCCCATTCGTTTACAACTCATATCTTCTGTCAAACGTTTTTCCTTTCATTCTGTCTGTTTGTCTGTCTGTCTAACCTTTTCTTTGTCTTTCTCTTACACACACACACACACACACACACACATACATACACATACATACACACACATTGTTTTATCTAAAATTCGGACAAACTTTCTGGTTCCCAAGACAATTTAAATATAAATTACCCAATGTCTTATGAGAAATTTTGTGTTTCATCGGATATAATCAATATATATATATATATATATATATATATTGTTATGTCGCCAAGTATAAATGAATAACTCAACAACAGAATCAGAATATAAGTTGTATTCCGCGGAAAGACGGTTAGTATGTACAGAAGTGATTAGTACTATTTACAATAGAAAGATACAAGAGTCCAATCCGTCGTAAGACGTGTGTATACGTGATTACTTCCGGTACGCCACCGGAAGTGTGACTAACTCTTCACTGACTCGCACTGACTCTTCAGTAACTCATTAGAGACTCTCAAGTGACTCTCTACGACTCATTATTTAGTCGTCCCTCCCAGTAAGGGCAACATATGACACATGGTCAGTTTATATCTGGGCTTTCCGGGCTATATGGCCGGGCCAAAAAATGTCTGTCTATTTTTCCCCAGTCGTGGTTCTACCCTTCGGCGGAACCACGACTGGGTTAATGCTCTCTGCTCGGAAGCAGAGAGCGCCCTCTACCCGAAGGCAGAGTGCTGACAGTGTCGTAGAGTCGTCAGTCTAGCGACTCTCGACGACTGTATTTACTAGCCTTCCCACGTAGGCTGGATGTGACACATGGTCATTTTATAGTGGGTATTCCCGGCCATATAGCCGAGCCAAAAAATGTCTGTCTATTTTTCCCCAGTCGTGGTTCTACCCTTCGGCGGAACCACGACTGGGTTAATGCTCTCTGCTCGGAAGCAGAGAGCGCTCTCTACCCGAAGGCAGAGTGCTGACAGTGTCGTAGAGTCGTCAGTCTAGTGACTCGGTACGACTGTATTTACTAGCCTTCCCACGTAGGCTGGATGTGACACATGGTCATTTTATAGTGGGTATTCATATATATATATGTGTGTGTGTGTGTGCGTGTGTGTGCGTGTGTGTGTGTGTGTGTGTGCGAAAAGTGTATGTATATAATTATAAATATCAATATATATATATATATATATAAACAAGTAATTTGTTATATATATTATATTGTTTACATATTATATATGCGTGGCACTTATTTAAAAGCGCTCAATATCAGTGATAGAGCAAACATATTCCTATAGACAGGTGTGAGTTTGTAACCCTGGGTTTCACGCTTTTGCGATCGTCAGACAAACTGATTAATTTTTTTAAAAAAATTGGTTATATTAGACGCAGACATACACATATATACATTTGTACACCCATCAACAATCAAGGGTCGGCAACCTACGGCCCGAGGCCGGTTCCGACCGCGAAGGCATTTTGACCGGCCCGCGAGCCTGATTACCAATGACTCTATTTTTAACATGAGAGACGAGGCTTTCGAATTCAACAAAAGACCTGCTGTTATCTTCCTCTGATCCACCCAACCGAATACTATGACCTCAAAAACACGATCAAAACCCAATCACCTCCATTTCTGCGTAAATAATAAAAAAATAAAAAAATAAACATAAAACAAAAAATGTGAGCCGATTTGACCGACCGACGGGCGACAGACATTAGGCGGGGACACCTTCAAAGAGACAATGTTTTCTCAATCGGAACAATAAAGCGAAAAAGCCCACGGAGGGGCTGACATGCAAGTAGGCAGAAATCTAAAGACAGTTAAACATACGCGCATTATACATAGATGCCTGATTAATGTGTGGATGATACCGCATGTGTACGTGCGTAAGTGTATATGTTTGCAACTACTTGTACTCGTATGTATGGATATATGTGTTTCGCTTTTGTTTGATGTGTGTGTGTGTGTGTGGTTCGTTTGTGGTACAATTTTCAGTGAAAGTTTCAACCGTACACGTCATAATTTCATCCATTTTCACTTCAGTTGATTTGTTTCAATTTGAAGTATTTTGGCCTTCCTTGAGGGAAAGTAATTTTTGTTGGGTGTTTTTTAATTTTAGATTAAAAAAAAATTTTCTCATTTCTTAATGTTTATTTTCATTATGGTTTTAAATATTTAGGTAGACAAGGGTTTGCATATGTAATTTTTCCTTAATTTTTCATTAAGGGCTTTCGTCCGGACCACCACCTGTCATTATAACACGATCCTGCCCTTTGGGCCGAATGAGTTGCCGACTCTCCTGCCCGCGACCCGTCATTATAACACGATCCGGCCCGCGGGGTCGAATGAGTTGCGACCCATAATTTAAAGTGTCGTAAAGTGGACCGTTACTCTAAGACAGTACGTAACAAAGAAAGGATTACCTTGGGGACATGGAACGTCAGGACGTTAAACAACTGCGGACAACTAGAGAATGTCAAGCAGGAAATGAACAGATTGAAAATCAATATTCTGGGAATATGCGAAACCATATGGCCAAACAATAGAAACTTCAGCAGCGACAACCATAGGATAATATACTCCGGAGGCAAAAATAATGAAAAAGGAGTCGGCTTAATACTGGACAAAGAAATGAAGAAATGCGTTCTAGGATATTGCCAGTTCTCTGAAAGAGTTCTCCTGGTCAAACTGAAAAGGAGACCCTTCTACGGAGAATTGTAGTCATCCATGCACCAACAACACAAAGCACCGAGGAAGAAATAGAATCTTTTTACTCCACGCTAGACAATACCAAGGCTCAATGTAAAAACCAAGAAATCAGGATCATCATGGGAGATTTGAATGCCAAAGTAGGAAAGGAGAGGGAAGGTATGACATCTGGCAACTTTGGTTTAGGAATCCGCAACAAACGCGGAGAAAAATGGGTTCAATGGTGTATAGTAAGTGACCAGGCAATAAATAACACCTGGTTTCAAAAACACCCACGACGTCTATGGACATGGAGAAGCCCAGGAGGTGACACAAAAAAACAGATAGACAACATAAACATAAACAGCAGATTCAGACATGCAATGGTTCAAAGCAAAGCCCTCTCAAGCGAAGACTGTGGAAGCGACCACGTCCCAGTCATCTGCAAACTAAAGATGAAACTCCGGAGATTGAAGAAGCCTAGTCCAGCACCAAAACTGAAATACAACACTCTCGTGAATGACCTCAACCTACAGAAAGAATACACTAACAGCGTGAAAATCAAATACGAAGAACAAATTGGAGAAAGACACTGGAATTGGGACTCTCTAAAAGAAGCAATAGTGACATTAGCAAACAACATTGCCCCAAAGGAAATCAGATGCAAAAGAAAAAACGAGTGGATGACTGAAGAGATTCTGGACATGATGCAAAGGAGGCAGAAACTGATATCAAGACATGAAATGAGGTACAGGGCATTCAGTCAGTTAAGTGCCATGCGCGATACACGCTTGGGCGATCATGTCTCGAAAGAGACATGACTGACTGGGCAGAAGATTATCCCGCAGTAGGTTGCCATTGCTTTCTGCGGTAGACTGGTTGCCGACCAAGGCTATAGAACCCAATCTGTCCTATTATTTAACCCATAACTAGAGGGAAGAGATGGATTAATACCTTTCCCAAGGGTATTTGCGCGTAAGTGTATGCAAGGTTTTCAACTGAAATTTGAACTCGTTTCCCCAAGTTCTCGTTCCGAGCCGATATCCACTGCGCCACAACGGAATGAAATAAGAAGAAAATGCAGACAAGCTAAAGAGGAATGGCTCAATGACAAATATGCAGAAGTAGAGAGATTGGAATAATAAAGCAGACATGCATAAAGAAATAAAAGAACTGACAGGACAAAAAAACCTGCTCTTCAACAGGATGTATAAAATCCAAGGCTGGAACAATCATATTGGAAAAAGAGGAAATACTGGAACTATGGTAAGAATATATAAAAGATCTTTTCCACGACAAGAGAGAACAACCAATAATACGCAAAGTTGAGGACGGACCGGAAATATTAAAGTGTTAAGTGGAATCTGCAATAGCCAAACTGAATAGAAACAAAGCAGCTGGACCAGATGTCATAGCCATAGAACTGCTGATAGCCCTGGAAGAATTTGGTATAGAGAAGATTTACAAAAATAATAAATGAAATTTATAATAGTGGTGTAATACCTGATTACCTCAGCAAGTCGATCTTCATAGCACTACCTAAGAAACCAGGCGCAAACGAGTGCGAACTCCACAGAACCATCAGTTTAATGAGCCATATAACAAAACTGATGGTCCGAATCCTGATGAATAGAGCGAGAAGCAGAATCAGGCCAGAGATAGCACAAGAACAGTGTGGCTTCGTCAAAGTCACTGGAATAAGGAACGCCATATTTATGATTAGGATGCTCTCTGAAAGGGCAATACAAATGAAGAAGGACTTATACCTGTGCTTTATTGATTATGCGAAGCCATTTGACAAAATATGCCACAAAATATTGATGGAGATGCTCGGCAGCCTTGACATATTTAGGAAAGACATAAAAGTAATCAATAATCTTTACTAGAAGCAACCGATTGTATACGGACAGGTAATGAATTCAGCAGATATACAATGATAGAAAGGGGCGTAAGACAAGGATGTGTCTTTTTACCAGATCTGTTCAACTTGTACAGCAAGAATATTCTGAGGACCTTAGAAGTTATACCTGGATTTGTCATCGGAGGCCACAATTTAAACAACCTAAGGTGCGCAGATGATACATTGCTGATAGCAGACACAGAAAGGAAACTACAAGACCCCCTACAGAAGGTAAGTGAAGAGAGTGATAAGAAAGGACTACAAATAAACTGTAAAAAACCGAATGCATAGTCATCAGTAAAAAAGGCAGCCGAATATGCCAAATACAGGTCGGGTATACTAGAATTAAGCAGGTACAAACATTTAAATACGTGGGAAATGTTATAACAGAAGACGTAAAGTGCGACACCGAGATCCGAAGGCGAATTGGCATGGCGAAGGAGGCATTTCAAAAGTTGAGTAAAGTATTCAGAAACAGGACAATTTCGCTAGAAACAAAGAAGAGAGTACTGGGTTGCTATGTGATGTCGGTTTTTCTATATGGCAGTGAATGCTGGACAATATCATCAAAGATGAAGGAAAAACTTGAAGCAACTAAAATGTGGTTCTACAGAAGGATGCTGCGAATATCATGGATCAAGCATGTGAGCAATGGTAAGGTCCTAGAAATGATGGGAACAAAAAGGAAATTAATAGTGAGCATTAGGAAGAGACAGCTGAAGTTCCTGGGACATGCAATGAGGAAAGAGGGTTTGGAGAACCTGATACTAACTTGCCAGATAGAGGGTAAAAGAGACAGGGGAAAGCAATGGATAACATATTTGAAGGACCTAATCAGGTGGGTGATGGAGCGAAGTTTGCGCGGTGTAACAGGAGAAGGCGTGCTAAGAGCCACCAGGGATAAGGAGATGTGGGAATCCATGATCGTCTACGTCCTGAAGGGACAGGGCACGTAAAAGAAGAAGGTATAGACGGCTCTACAGCTCTAAGACCTGCAAATACTCTGCCTAACGACGCCTTGGATTAGCAAATATTCGTCTCGATAACAGAATCGCTTCCCTTAATAGTTAGAACTAATTCTTCTACTTTATTTGACGTGTCCCTTCAGGACGTAGGCGATCACGGATTTTCACTTACCCATGTCTTGTCACTCTTAATATTTTTCTCTCTGAAACCCCGCTTCGCCATCCACCTGCTCAAGCTTATTAAGTATATTGGCAATAAATGACCCGCCGAGGTTGATATGCCATAAAAACAAAACAACCAACCAAAATTGCCTTAGCATAATGTTTGCCAGCGAAGTCTGTCTAGGGATAACTCCCGAATGAGCTGACATCTTTTTTTAAGACCATGTTCCTTGTAAGATATAGGCGACCATAGATCTCACCACAATGGCTTTTCATATTTGTTAATGTTTGGGCGACATTTCTAGGTTCATCAGTGAGAATCGAACGAAATCCTAATGAATTAGGAATAGCATGCTAACCACCATTTTAACAAGGATAAAGAGGAATGCACAGGTTTCTACATAGCTTCCTAGATTAGCTGCTTCCTACGACTAAAAAGCCCAGTCTAGACTGCTATTTAACCAATAGCAAGGAGCAGGGACAATAGATGCCTTTTCTAAGGGCATCAACACAAAAGTAAAGGTAACAGATTAGAACCCGGTTCACCTTTTTCTCTTTTTGATGCCCTATAAGCATAACATTTTTTCTGCACACTCATCATCTTGGTTATTAAAAATAACAAAAAAATTGTTCCACAAACGAATACTTCATTTGACCTCAGAACCTAGAAAACGGATTCCGTTTTAGTCAACTCTTTACAACTGGCGATAAATCAACTTTTGACATCTCTACCAAAATGCATTACTTAGAATTTAATCTTAAATTCTTTTTTACAATTTATTTTTTATTTGATTAATGTAACCGTTTTGTGTTAACTCCATTGACAAGAAAAGTGATTATTGTGAAGAATGCATGTGTATTTTATAAAGTAAATGTGCTTTTTCATCATTAAGCTACGCACTTATTGATGATCCTTCGAACATATATATATCTTTCTTTTGCCAAGACATCGTATATATATATATATATATATATATATATATATATGTAAACATGTTACGGAAATTAACGAATTTTAACGAAACTTGGTTATAAGCAACCGACAATTTGTAATGAATTATTTTGAACATTATTTTTACCGATACTCGTATTTAAGTAGATATTCTGTTTTTAATTAAACAGTATTTTATATTTATATCTACCGGCCTGATTATTTCACGATAAATTTTATTACGAAAATGTGTGCTACCCAGCAGGATTCGAACCTGCGACCCCTATTTACATAGGGGAAGCTACCATTTGATCTGGTACTGTCTTAACCACTCGACCATGAATAGCCTCTTGATCAGGTTCAAAATAATTCATTACATATATATACACATATACATATATCTATATATATATGTGTAAATGTATGTATATGTAGATATATGTATATATATACGTTTTTATATATGTAAGTGTGTATGCATGTGCGTGTGTGTGTGTGTGTATGTGTGTGGGGGTGTATTGGAAAAAGAAAGGTTTAAGAAGTCTTTTTACTTGAATATTTGACGTTCTCCCAAAGTGGGCTCGAGAGGGATATATATCAAGCTTGTGATCGTGATGTTTCCTGGTGTTGTATGGCGTGCAGCCTCCAAATAAGGGTTTTGCGTGTCGTGATCAATTTAGTTGAAAAGTTTGCAGTAAACTTAGATTTTCTCTCTTCTAGGTAGATAACTGAAATGGTGGTTTACTTTTCCCTCCTAAGTAGAATTTTGAACAAAATGTTTGATTGGCGCAGATTGAAGCTTTCTTTCTGGCCTCGTCGCCTCAGCGATTGTCTTTCTGCTTTTATTGACTTTTTGCTACGAAGGTTGACAAAACAAAGGCACTATTTTGTATTTATGCTTCTTCGTGACTGCAGCGATAGAATTCAGATGGTAATTGTTAATATATTCAAAGAAAAGATACCCGGTTTGAGTAAATTATTTTTTAATGATATCCATAAAAATAACCGTATGAATGAATACATCATTTTTTTAAAAAGATTTATTAATAACTCGACTGTTTCGCAGCTCATCAGTGGGGCTAGACACATCCACTTGCTTCTGGTCGGAATTGAAACTCGACCGATTTGGTGTCAGTTGGAGTCGCTACCCTCCTAAGCTCTAGGCGCATGAAATTAGAGAAAGGAAATTTTAACGTGTTGTATATAAGCAGTGTAAACACACGCCAGTCACCGAAAGAACTCAATTCATTGCTGAAGAGTAATGCATATATCGCAGAAGTGGAAACTCTTTTTAAAAAGTTTCTTCTCCAGATATCTCAATCGTAATGAGAGCATAATATATTCGTCATCCACATACAAGCAGGTTTCGCTGTATCAGCTCATCAGTGTGGCTAAACACATCTACTTGCTTCTGGCTGGAATCGAAACTCGACCGAGTTGGTGTCAGTTGGAGTCGATACCCCCTACGCCATAGGCGCATGAAATTAGAGAAAGGAAATTTTAACGTGTTGTATATAAGCAGTGTAAACACACGCCAGTCACCGAAAGAACTCAATTCATTGCTGAAGAGTAATGCATATATCGCAGAAGTAGAAATCGTTTTTAAAATGTTCTTCTCTAAAGAGCTCAATCGTAATGAGAGCATTATATGTATATTATTCAACTGTGTGTATGGATTCATGGTCACTCATTCTACCGAACTAACTATTTCTTTCCTAATCTTGGGGACTTTTACAAGAAAAAATTCAAGATTTATATTCTGGCTTTTGTTACTTGAATTCTATTTCTTTTTCGGATGTTTTGAGAAAATTTATACAAGATAAAATCATGGTCTGATTAGATGACCTTATTAGCTTGTCGAAATTGATTATAATTTATATCCACTTTAAATGATGTGTTGTTTTCTTATATATATATATATATATATATATATATATATATATATATATAACAAAAGTGATGATCCACGTATACTGTCTTAATATGTATAGGAAAAACTACTAAAAAGTTGTAAGTTTAAAAATGCATTTTTTTTTACAGTATTTATTTATTTCTATTATTATATTTGATATTTCACACCATCCTCGGCCTTTCCTCAGAAACAAATGATTTTAAAATTTAAATTAGAAGCCTTTTCACGAGGAGCGTTCGTCGAGAGATTGTTTACATCACGTGACACAGAAAGTGACAGATTTTTTAAATATTTGTAAACGTAAACCTATCTTTAATAATACTTATAAATGTTGTTTCAAAGAAAAAACTTTTAAGTGTATCTAAAAAATGTTTAACTATTGAAATATTTATAAAGATTCAAAACACCTAAGTACCTATTTAACCCTAGCCTGTATGTATTTAATTTTAGAATCCAGTATTTTTCTTTCTTTCTGCGTGAGTATGTAGAACTAAAATCAGAATCTATTAGTAAACATTTGCAGTTTTCTAATGTGTGTCCTGGTTGAGTGAATTCACCCATAGCAGAACACAGACAGAAAAATTGAAGCAAATAGGCCGGACATTATTGTTAAAAACCAGAAAGAAAAAACTTGCCTATTATTTGATATAGCTTGTCCAGCGGATTGTAACATAGCAACCAAGGAATTCGAAAAACTGTCAAAATATAAAGACCTGGAAAGTGAAATAGAAAAAATGTAGAAATTGCAAAATAGAATCGTGCTAGTGATAGAAGGTACACTTGGAATGATAAAAAATGGAACAAAACAACACATTGAAAGAATCCCTGGAAACACCAACTTAAGAGATATACAAAAAGTTGTTTTGTTAAGTACAACCCACACATTTAGAAGAACTTTTATGTAACGCTAGGGATGTTAGGGGAGATAGAAAAAACATGAAATGGAACCATAGCAACACATCACGACCTGCCTTAAGTCTTATCGCAGACTTGGTAGGTAGTGTGACCATAGTAGAAATAGAAATATGATTAAAAATAACAACATAATAATAATAAACCCCGTACCAATCATTGGTTACGCAGTGCAGAGTATATATATATATATATATATATATATATATATATATATATATATAATCTTTAGCGGAGTTGAATGAACTTCCTCCAAATATCTTCCTCGTTAGACTCACCTCTTATTTTCCAGTGAATATTGTGTGAAACTAGTACGAAGTTGGACCCGTTCTAGTGTCCGGTATATTATAGTTCTGTCACCTTATTCCTGTGTTTTTGCTGAATGTTTTTGTGTTATAATAAATTTCCTTTCTGTATAAAAATGATCTTGCGTTATAGTTTAATTCACTCCCTTCAGCATTATTCCAACTAAAATTGTATTTTTATGTGTTGCTGACCCAAACGGGTTCTTAAGAGTTGGGGGCTCGTCCAAAGATAAAACAAAATTGAGAGTTTCGTCCAACGGTAATATCATAACAAAAATAGAAACTCGTTCATCTCGATAATATTAAACAAAAAATAAACTAAACAAAATTTAAGGGCTCGTATAATATCGTAAAAAAAAAGCTCAATATACGTAATTCGTGAAAGAAAGTAACTGTATCTAAATATCTTTCGTAAAATATAAAAACCAAAACAACAAAAAAGCATGCCCTTTTCCTTAGAAAATTTTCTCAGTTTAGCCGACCTGGTCGAAAAATTTGAGACACTGCACAAAGCAGAACTAATGGAAATAGCAGAGTTTTTCGAATTAGATACAAACCCGTCAATGAGAAAAGCTGTAATAAAAAAATCTTTGCAGTTAAAATAATGGATAACAACCTTCTAGAAACATCTACTGTAAATGAAGAAGACAGCCAAAATGATATACAAGTTACAATAGAACTAAAGACATTAGAGATACAATTAGAGCTGGAAAAAGAAAAATTAAAAATGCAGGAGAGAATAGAGCTAGAAAGACTAAGATTACAAGAAAATGGAAGTCAAAATTCTTAGGTCTCTTCTTTTCACGCAGCGCAAAATATTAGATTGGTTCCTAGTTTTTGTGAAAAAACAGTAGAGAAATATTTCACTCAAATTGAAAAAATAGCAACAAACTTGAAATGGCCTTACGTCCCCTGGCCAACGTTTTAGTTGGAAGAGCCGCCAAAGTATACTCTGGGCTTAGTATAGAAGATGCCGCAGATTATAAAAAATAAAAAATGCCATATAAAATGCTTACGAGTTAGTACCCGAGGCATATAGACAGAAATTTAGAAAATATAAAAAATTCGAGCGCAGACTTATGTCGAGTTCGTCAGAGAAAAAGAGGAACTTTTCGATAGATGGGTGAGAGCAAAAAGAGTAAATGATGAATAGAGTAGTTTACCCCAACTTATTCTAATTGAAGAATTCAAACAATGCGTCCCACATGAAATTCAAACGCGAATTGACGAGAGAGATGTAAAAACCGTTAATACGGCAGCAGTAATCACTGATACGTATAGCTTAACTCACAAGAGTTGGGAAAAAATGAAATAACAAAGAACCCGTCAGGCTTTTTTACAGAAACAAAAACGCTACCCGAGTCTCGTCCTTCGAGCGTATTTAATAAAAACTATGGTAAAAAAGTGACACACCCAAAAGCTCTGCCCCGACGGAAAGTAAAATTTTCTGCGCTTGTTGCAAGAAGAATAATCATATTATATCCGAGTGCCGGATCTTAAAAAGAAAACAGGGAAGAAAATAACCCTTTTCAACCACATGCTTTTATTATGCATAAAACAAAAACCGATAATGTTAACCCGTCTTCTCTCCCAAAGTTAGGGACAAATGAGAAAACAAAAACGTCATACATGGAAAAATATGAGCCATTTTTATCCCAGGGTTCGGTGTATACCAACAATCCTGAAGAGGCTAAGCATATAAAAATCTTGCGGGATAAGGGTGCGTCTCAAATCTTAATATTAGAAGACGTCCTACCATTATCAGAATCTACCTTCACCGGTGATGTTGTGTTGTTACAAGGAGTAGGGATAATTGTACAAAAAGCCCCCCTACACATAAAATCGGAATTAATAAATGGCCCAGTTATCGTGGGCGTACGACCAAAGCTACCGATTAAAGGAGTATCTCTGCTGCTAGGAAATGATTTAGTGGTGGTGGTGGTGGTGGGGAGAGTAATAGGTGACCCTGTTGTTAGTGACCAAATAGTCAGTCAGTTAAGTGCCATACGTGAAACACGCTTGGGCAATCATGTCTCGGAAGAGACATGACTGACTGGGCAGAAGATTATCCCGCAGTAGGTTGCCATTGCTTTCTGCGGTAGACTGGTTGCCGACCAAGGCTACAGAACCCAATCTGTCCTGTTATTTAACCCATAACTGGAAGGAATAGGCGGATTAATACCTTTCCTAAGGGTATTTGCGCGTAAGTGAATGCAATGAATTCAGCTGGAGTTCGAACTCGGCTCCCCGATTTCTCGTTCCGAGCTGATATCCAATGCACCACAACCCACATCCACATCTACCAACCAAATAGTCGTAAGCCATCAATCAGAGGTGGAAGAAAACCCAAACATATACCCTGAATGTGCGGTTACCAGAGCGGGAAAAAGAAAGCAACTCTTAGTAAATGAAAACCTAGAGACACCAGATGAGGAATTACAATTAAACGAAACCTTTATATCCCACCTTATAGAACAACAAAATAGTACAGATAAGAAAATAAAATCAACTCTCCCAAAAGAAAATAAGACGGACGAAAAAACTGACGAATTAAACAGAGACCAAATTTTAATAGAACAAAGAAAAGACCCAGAAACTTGTCTTCTGAAAAACAGCGCTCTACCTAAAGAAGAAGCAAAAAAAGTTAGGGGGTGTATTTATATGAATGATGGCATTTTAATGAGAAAATGGCGACCACTTGATGCTAAAGTAGATGAAGAATGGAAGAAAAAAAATCAAATAGTAGTCCCGAAAGTTTATAGACAAGAAATACTAAAAATAGCGCATGATACCCCCATGTCAAGTCATTTAGGAATAAATAAAACCTATGAGAAAATTTTAAACCACTTTTTCTGGCCAAAACTTAAGCATGATGTTGTAATTTTTTGTAACTCATGTCACACATGTCAGATTGACGGAAAACCTAATCAAAGAATTTCGCCCGCACACCTCAAACCTATTCCAGCATTTGAAGAACGTTTTAGTAGAGTACTGGTGGAGTGTGTTGGTCCACTTCCTAAAACAAAAATAGGAAATCAATATTTGCTGACAATTATGTGTACGTCGACTCGTTTTCCAGAAGCTGTCCCTTTAAGAAATATTAAGACTAGAATTATAGTTGAGGCTTTCACTAAGTTTTTCTGTTTATTTGGGATTCCCTCAGCCATTCAATCAGACCAAGGCACAAACTTTGTCTGGTTTATTTCAACAAGTAATGAATGAAATGGATATAAAACAGCACACATCCAGTGTTTATCACCCCGAATCACAGCTCTTGAACGTTTTCATCAGACCCTAAAGTCCAACATGAGAAAATTTTGTTATCAATATAAAAGAGATTAGGACGAAGGCGTTCATTTTGTTCCGTTTGCGGCTAGAGAAGCTGTACAAGACTCTCTTGGGTTTAGTCCTTTTGAACTTGTTCGGACATACTGTGAGGAGACCCCTAAGACTTTTAAAAGAAAAATGGTTAACGGAGAAAAATGAAATGGACCTCTTAGATTATGTATCGAATTTTAAAGAGAATTTATCCGGGGCTATAAAAATAGCACAAGAACATTTTAAAAACTCCCAAGTAAGAATGAAGTCTGGATATGATAAAAATAGTAAAAATCGAAAATTTGAAACTGGTGACAAAGTTTTAATATTTTTAACAATTCCACATAACCCCTACAAGCAAGATATTTTGGTCCGCGTGAAATAGAAAATAAAATAAACGATTTAAATTATATCATCCACACCCCAGATCGATGGAAACAGAAAAGAGTTTGCCACATTAATATGTTAAAATGTTACATTGACAGAAATACAAAAGATGTGGTTAAGCCAGTCACAACAGTAACTAACATCACTAAAATAAATTCATCTGAACATGATTTAGATAACGAGGAAGATACAGTTGTCAGGGAGGGGGAAATAGATCAAAGTAGTCATTTAAAGAACTCGAAAATACTGGCTAACTTGAATGTAAAATTTGAACATTTGTCAAATGGTATAGAAAAGAAATACATGGTTTGGTCAGTGATTTCAGAAATCTTTTTCCTGGTGTTCCTAGCGCACGATGTCGTAGTTGGAGACGAAAAACTCTTAAAGTAGCATTTCTACAGAGTAAATCCCATCAAACTTCAACAGTTGAGGGCTAAGGTGAAGTATATGCTGGAGAATGACATCACTGAACCAAGTAACAGTGGAGTTCTCGTTGTATTCTGGTACCAAAATCCGGTGGCACCTACAGATTTGTTACAGACTTCCGGAAAGTAAATGTTCTAACCAAAAGTGACTCATATCCAATTCCTAGAATTGATGATTGTATTGACAAAGTTGGCAAGTCAAAATACGCCAGTAAATTCGATTTGATGAAAGGTTATTGGCAAGTACATTTAACTGACAACGCCAAAGAAATTTCAGCTTTCGTGACTCCTGACGGACTATACCAATACAAGGTTATGGTGTTCGGAATGAAAAATGCACCAGCAACATTTCAAAGGATGATGCATTCCCTTCTACATGACATCCAAGGATGTGATGTCTACATAGACGATGTAATTGTGTGCAGTATGACTGAGAACGAACATTTACGCATCATAAAACAACTCTTCCTTAAAGTAGAAGAGGCAAACCTATGTATGGACCTAAACAAAAGTGAATTTTGTCATGCAAAATTGAATTATTTGGGCCATACTGTTGTTCAAGGACAAGTTAAGCCTATCACCGCAAATGTGGATGCTATCCTAGAGTATCCTATTCCAACCAACAAAAAACAATTAATGAGATTTCTCGGTATGGCAGGTCTCTACCGAAAATTTTGTAAAGATTTTTCATCAATAACAAGTCCTCTCACGTATCTCCTTATAAAGGAGGTAAAATACAAATGGAGTGAGACCTCTGATGAGGCTTTCAACAAAATTAAATCGACACTCATACTCTCGCAACACCAGATTTCACAAGACAATTCAAATTACAAATTGATGCCAGTGATGGTGGAATGGGTGGTAACTTAACCTAAGAAGATGATAAAGGTATCGACAGAGCAATTGGATACTTCTCCAAATAGTTAAACGTCCACCAGAAGAATTACTCTACCATTGAAAAGGAGTGTTTATCAGTGTTAACAACGCTACAACACTTCAATTTCTATCTCAGTGTCAATATGTATCCTGTTTTGGTCTTTACCGACCATAATCTACTAATTTTTCTTCAAAGGATGAAAAACAAAAATCAGAGACTGACAAGATGGAGTCTTCTCCTACAAGAATACAACATTATAATGAAACATATTAAAGAAAAGAACAATGTTATTGCAGATGCATTATCTAGAGTATAATATGACAAATTGTGGTAGTATAATTTTGCTACGAATCGAACTTATTGTATTACAAAACTTGTGTTAGGACTGATTACCCAAAAAAGAAATATTTTGTGTGTAAACTTAACTAAATTCTCTTATAAAAACTTTTTCACTTGTAATTCAAAACTTTTACTCGAAAGGGGTAAAGTGTAACAAGGAAGTTAGAAGCGTTTTTTCGCCCTAAAAGCGTTGGGTCATGACTAAAATAGTAGTAACTGGTCATTCGGTCTGGGTTCTGCCACTCCAGAAAGGAGAGTAGTATGAATTAGATCACTGGGTCAGGTTCTAACCTTCCCAAAAAAGAGATTAAATAGCCTGGTAACTGTGGTTACAGTGAAAAGAAGGAAAAGACCAGAGAAAGAGAGGGCCAATGAATATAAGCCCCTGTTTCTATATAAAAGGGAAGAAATAGTAGAAAACCCTAGAGTTGTTGAGCTACCGGCCAAGCGTGACCTCTTTCCGGCTATTCGTTCAAGACGTCGAAAGAACCTTCCATCAAGCTACCCGCTGAAATTCTTCACACGAAGACCTCAATATCCAGTGAATACACCACGTGCTGCCGTGAAAGGTAAAAATTGTTTTGTTAATCACTCTGACCAAATCCTAGCTGTGTATAGTTATATATATATATATATATATAATCTTTAGCCGAGTTGAATGACCTTTTTCCATTCCGCCTAAACTTCCTCCAAATATCTTCCTCGTTAGATTCACCTCTTATTTTCCATTGAATATTGTGTGAAACTAGTACGAAGTTGAACCCGTTCTAGTGTCCGGTATATTATAGTTCTGTCACCTTATTCCTGTGTTTTTGCTGAATATTTTTGTGTGTTATAATAAATTTCCTTTCTGTATAAAATTATCTTGCGTTATAGTTTAATTCACTCCCTTCAGCATTATTCCAACTAAAGTTGTATTTTTATGTGTTGCTAACCCAAACGGGTTCGTAACACCCGACAAAAATTATTGTATTTTCCTATTTTAGAAAAATCTGTTCCCATCTCGAAAATCCCTTGAAATTAATCCCAGCCAATTGAAAATAGGGTTACACAAAACCAATCGCCCAAACATATGGATCAAAGAGCCCAAAACAGACATATTGACATGGCAGTTCCTCCAGATTTTAATGCATCTTTAAAGATCTTCAAAAAACTATAAAAATACAAGGATCTTGTAGACTTAATTTGAAAAATGTAGCACATGAAAGGCATTTAAATTATTTGTAGTTGGAGCCCTCAGATTCATTGGAAAAGCGTCCGATAGATTATTTGAAGAGATACCTGAAAGCCAATGCCTTAAAGAGAAACAGACAAATGTCCTCACAAGTACAGTTCACACATTACAAAGTAAAATGTGTGTGATCTTAGGTTTTTATCTTTGTTATTCACACACACACACACACACACACACACACACACACACACAAATGATCAGTGAGAGATGTCATAAAACCATTTCTGATATTAGGTCTCTTGTTGGTACCCGAAAAGAAGTGTGTATACGACATAAAGTCAAGGAAATAATAATAATAATAATAATAATAATAATAATAATAATAATAATAATAATAAACCTCTGCATGGCCAATATCCAGTACGTGCCAATAAATCCAATGTTGATAAAGTTAATACTCATCGATGGTTACGTGCATCTGGATTAAAGTCTGAAACTGAAGGATTTATTCTTGCAGCACAAGACCAAAGTCTTTTCACGAGAAACTTTCAGGCAAATATTATGCATAATAATATGGATCCAAAATGCAGGTTTTGTGATAAACACCAAGAAACAATAGACCACCTAATCTCAGGCTGTTCTGTGCTTGCCCCAAACGAATATAAAAATCGCCACGATAGAGTTGGGCAATATTTACATTGGACAATGTGCAAACATTATGGAAAAGCTGTAAACAAACACTGGTATGAACATCATCCAGCACCGGTTACAGAAATAGAAGATGTAACCATTCTATGGGATTACGCCATCTACACAGACAGAAAAATTGAAGCAAACAGGCCAGACATTATTGTTAAAAACCAGAAGGAGAAAACTTGTCTATTAATTGATATGGCTTGTCCAGCGGATTGTAACATAGCAATCAAGGAATTTGAAAAACTGTCAAAATATAAAGACCTGGAAATTGAAATAGAAAAAATGTGGAAATTGAAAACAAGAGTTGTGCCAGTGATAGTAGGTGCACTTGGAATGATAAAAAATGGAACAAAACAACACATTGAAAGAATCCCTGGAAACCCCAGCTTAAGAGATATACAAAAAATTGTCTTATTAAGTACAGCCCACACACTAAGGAAAACTTTATCTATGTAATGCTGAGGATGATAGGGAAGATAGAAAAACATGAAATGGAGCCATAACAACACGCCACTACCTGCCTTAGGTCTCCCCGCAGACTTGGTTGGTAGTGAGACCAAAGCAGAAATCGAAATATGATGAAAAATGATATAATAATAATAAACTTCAAGAAATAGTTAATGATCCCAATAAAATTCCTGCAATGTGGAAATTGAAAATAAGAATCGTGCCAGTGATAGGTGCACTTGGAATGATAAATAATGGAACTAAACAACACATTGAAAGAATCCCTTGAAACCCCAACTTAAGAGATATACAAATAATTGTCATGTTAAGTACAGCCCACACACTAAGGAGAACTTTGTCTATGTAACGGTAGGGATGTTAGGGAGATATGAAAAAACATGAAATGGAGTCATAACAACATACCACAACCTGCCCTAGAGCTTCCCGCAGACTTGGTAGGTAGTGCGACCATAGCAGGAATGGAAATAGGATGAAAAATGACAACACAATAATAATAATAATAATAATGAAAAGTCAGTCACGACATATCCATAAGTAAGTTACTTAAAATAAAATCGAAGTATTCATCTTTTCAATTCTAAATGAAGAAAACAATTTTTTATAAGCTAAATCTCATTGTTTGCGGCCATTAACGAGAATCTCGTGACTATTTTGAGAACACGCAAGACTGAATGCTTTATTAAGTGCTTGATCGGATTTTTAATGATTTCATTGACAGGGCAGACTTTGAAAGCTTTTGTCCAAATACATTTTTTCGTTTCTCTTTTCTGTTTGAGTGAAAGAAATTTTCATTTCTCTGCAATTAGATAAATCTCCCGTATTCTGTCTTTTCTATACGATACAAAAAGAAAAAAAAAAAGAAATAAAAAAAACTTACAAGATAAAAGATTCGTCATTTTAATAGACTACCTTGCCGAAACAAATGACTTTAACTAATCGTGACAAAATATTTAAATTTTGTTTCTGGCGAACTAACACGTAAGGCGATTACTTTTGCATTTTAAGTCCAAGTCGATATCAGTTCAAGTGTGGCCTGAACTAGCATCTGCCAAATTTTTTTCAGGTTAATCTACAACACAAAAAAAAAAAAAAAAAAATCAAAACACTTTTTTATTTATTTTTTCATCTTTTCAGATCGTCAATTATATCCATAATTTATGGGGCAAGTTTAAATGTAAGGTCAATAGACACCTCCTAACACACTAACTCGCACCCATTCTCTCAAAAACTCTTCCCATCTACGCAACCCTCATCCTCGGTATCCTTACCCGTCTATCACCCTCCTTCCGACATTTCCTATATCTAACCACTCTTTCTCATCACTTTCCCCTATGTAACCCCCTAACCACTCTTTCTCATCACTTTCCCCTATGTAACCCCCTAACCACTCTTTCTCATCACGTTCCTCTATGTAACCCCCTAACCACTCTTTCTCATCACTTTCCCCTATGTAACCCCCTAAAAACTCTTTCTCATCACTTTCCCCTATGTAACCCCCTAACCACTCTTTCTCATCACTTTCCCCTATGTAACCCCCTAACCACTCTTTCTCATCACTTTCCCCTATGTAACCCCCTAACCACTCTTTCTCATCACTTTCCCCTATTTAACCCACTAACCACTCTTTCTCATCACTTTCCCCTATGTAACCCCCTAACCACTCTTTCTCATCACTTTCCCCTATTTAACCCACTAACCACTCTTTCTCATCACTTTCCCCTATTTAACCCCCTAACCACTCTTTCTCATCACTTTCCCCTATGTAACCCCCTAACCACTCTTTCTCATCACTTTCCCCTATGTAAGCCCCTAACCACTCTTTCTCATCACTTTCCCCTATTTAACCCACTAACCACTCTTTCTCATCACTTTCCCCTATGTAACCCCCTAACCACTCTTTCTCATCACATTCCCCTATGTAACCCCCTAACCACTCTTTCTCATCACTTTCCCCTATGTAACCCCCTAACCACTCTTTCTCATCACTTTCCCCTATGTAACCCCCTAACCACTCTTTCTCATCACTTTCCCCTATTTAACCCACTAACCACTCTTTCTCATCACTTTCCCCTATGTAACCCCCTAACCACTCTTTCTCATCACTTTCCCCTATGTAACCCCCTAACCACTCTTTCTCATCACTTTCCCCTATGTAACACCCTAACCACTCTTTCTCATCACTTTCCCCTATGTAACCCCCTAGCCACACTTTCTCATCACTTTCCCCTATGTAACCCCCTAACCACTCTTTCTCATCACTTTCCCCTATGTAACCCCCTAACCACTCTTTCTCATCACGTTCCTCTATGTAACCCCCTAACCACTCTTTCTCATCACTTTCCCCTATGTAACCCCCTAAAAACTCTTTCTCATCACTTTCCCCTATGTAACCCCCTAACCACTCTTTCTCATCACCCCTATATAACCCCCTAACCACTCTTTCTCATCACTTTCCCCTATGTAACCCCCTAAAAACTCTTTCTCATCACTTTCCCCTATGTAACCCCCTAACCACTCTTTCTCATCACTTTCCCCTATGTAACCCCCTAACCACTCTTTCTCATCACTTTCCCCTATGTAACCCCCTAACCACTCTTTCTCATCACTTTCCCCTATGTAACACCCTAACCACTCTTTCTCATCACTTTCCCCTATGTAACCCCCTAACCACTCTTTCTCATCACTTTCCCCTATTTAACCCACTAACCACTCTTTCTCATCACTTTCCCCTATGTAACCCCCTAACCACTCTTTCTCATCACTTTCCCCTATGTAACCCCCTAACCACTCTTTCTCATCACTTTCCCCTATGTAACCCCCTAACCACTCTTTCTCATCACTTTCCCCTATGTAACCCCCTAACCACTCTTTCTCATCACTTTCCCCTATGTAACCCCCTAACCACTCTTTCTCATCACTTTCCCCTATGTAACCCCCTAACCACTCTTTCTCATCACTTTCCCCTATTTAACCCACTAACCACTCTTTCTCATCACTTTCCCCTATGTAACCCCCTAACCACTCTTTCTCATCACTTTCCCCTATGTAACCCCCTAACCACTCTTTCTCATCACTTTCCCCTATGTAACCCCCTAACCACTCTTTCTCATCACTTTCCCCTATGTAACCCCCTAACCACTCTTTCTCATCACTTTCCCCTATTTAACCCACTAACCACTCTTTCTCATCACTTTCCCCTATGTAACCCCCTAAAAACTCTTTCTCATCACTTTCCCCTATGTAACCCCCTAACCACTCTTTCTCATCACTTTCCCCTATGTAACCCCCTAACCACACTTTCTCATCACTTTCCCCTATGTAACCCCCTAACCACTCTTTCTCATCACTTTCCCCTATGTAACCCCCTAACCACTCTTTCTCATCAGGTTCCTCTATGTAACCCCTAACCACTCTTCTCATCACTTTCCCCTATGTAACCCCCTAAAAACTCTTTCTCATCACTTTCCCCCATGTAACCCCTAACCACTCTTTCTCATCACTTTCCCCTATGTAACCCCCCTAACCACTCTTTCTCATCACTTTCCCCTATGTAGCCCCCTAACCACTCTTTCTCATCACTTTCCCCTATGTAACCCCCTAACCACTCTTTCATCACTTTCCCCTATTTAACCCACTACCAACTACCTCTTCTCATCACTTTCCCTATGTAACCCCCTAACCACTCTTTCTCATCACTTTCCCTATGTAACCCCCTAACCACTCTTTCTCATCACTTTCCCCTATGTAACCCCCTAACCACTCTTTCTCATCACTTTCCCTATGTAACCCCCTAACCACTCTTTCTCATCACTTCCCCTATGTAACCCCCTAACCACTCTTTCTCATCACTTTCCCCTATGTAACCCCCTAATCCACTTTTCTCATCACTTTCCCCCTATGTAACCCCCTAACCACTCTTCATCACTTTCCCTATTTAACCCACTAACCACTCTTTTCTCATCACTTTCCCCTATGTAACCCCCCTAACCACTCTTTCTCATCACTTTCCCCTATGTAACCCCCTAACCACTCTTTCTCATCACTTTCCCTATGTAACCCCCTAACCACTTCTTTCTCATCACTTTCCCCTATTTAACCCACTAACCACTCTTTCTCATCACTTTCCCCTATGTAACCCCCTAACCACTCTTTCTCATCACTTTCCCCTATGTAAACCCCTAACACTCTTCTCATCACTTTCCCCTATGTAACCCCCTAACCACTCTTTCTCATCACGTTCCTCTATGTAACCCCCTAACCACTCTTTCTCATCACTTTCCTCATGTAACCCCCTGTCCACTCTTTTTCTCACCACTTTCCCCTATGTAACCCCCTGACCACTCTTTCTCATCACTTTCCCTATGCACCTCTCAAACCACTCTTTCTCATCACTTTCCCCTATGTAACCCCCTAACCACTCTTTCTCATCACGTTCCTCTATGTAACCCCCTAACCACTCTTTCTCATCACTTTCCCCTATGTAACCCCCTAACCACTCTTTCTCATCACTTTCCCTATGTAACCCCTAACCACTCTTTCTCATCACGTTCCTCTATGTAACCCCCTAACCACTCTTTCTCATCACTTTCCCTATGTAACCCCCTAACCACTCTTTCTCACCACTTTCCCCTATGTAACCCCCTGACCACTCTTTCTCATCACTTTCCCCTATGTAACCCCCTAACCACTCTTTCTCATCACTTTCCCCTATGTAACCCCCTAACCACTCTTTCTCATCACGTCTTCATGTAACCCCCTAACCACTCTTTCATCACTTTCCCCCTATGTAACCCCCAACCACTTCTTTCTCACCACTTTCCCTATGTAACCCCCTGACCACTCTTTCTCATCACTTCTTCTATTTAACCCACTAACCACTTTTCATCACTTTCCCCATGTAACCCCCTAACCATCTCTTTCTCATCACTTTCCCCTATTTAACCCACTAACCACTCTTTCTCATCACTTTCCTCTATGTAACCCCCTAACCACTCTTTCTCACCACTTTCCTCTATGTAACCCCCTAACCACTTTCTCACCACTTTCCTCTATGTAACCCCCTAACCACTCTTTCTCATCACTTTCCCTATGTAACCCCCTAACCACTCTTTCATCACTTTCCCTATGTAACCCCCTAACCACTCTTTCTCATCACTTTCCCTATGTAACCCCCTAACCACTCTTCATCACGTTCCCTCTATGTAACCCCCTGACCACTCTTTCTCATCACTTTCCCCTATGTAACCCCCTAACCACTCTTTCTCACCACTTTCCCCTATGTAACCCCCTGACCACTCTTTCTCATCACTTTCCCTATGTAACCCCCTATCCACTCTTTCTCATCACTTTCCCCTATGTAACCCCCTAACCACTCTTTCATCACTTTCCCCTATTTAACCCACTAACCACTCTTTCTCATCACTTTCCTCTATGTAACCCCTTAACCACTCTTTCATCACTTTCCCCTATGTAACCCCCAAAAACTCCCCTTTTTCATCACTTTCCCCTATGTAACTCCCTAACCATCCTTTCTCATCACTTTCCCCTATGTAACCCCCTAACCACTCTTTCTTTCTCACCACTTTCCCCTATGTAACCCCTGACCACTCTTTCATCACTTTCCCTATGTAACCCCCTAACCACTCTTTCTCATCACTTTCCCCTATGTAACCCCCTAACCACTCTTTCTCATCACTTTCCCCTATTTAACCCACTAACCACTCTTTCTCATCACTTTCCTCTATGTAACCCCCTAACCACTCTTTCTCATCACTTTCCCCTATGTAACCCCCTAAAAACTCTTTCTCATCACTTTCCCTATGTAACCCCCTAACCACTTTTCTCATCATTTTCCCCTATGTGACCCCCTAACCACTCTTTCTCATCACTTTCCCCTATGTAACCCCCTAACCACTCTTTCTCATCACTTTCCCCTATTTAACCCACTAACCACTCTTTCTCATCACTTTTCCCCTATGTAACCCCCTAACCACTCTTTCTCATCACTTTCCCCTATGTAACCCCCTAACCACTCTTTCTCATCACTTTCCCCTATGTAACCCCCTAACCACTCTTTCTCATCACTTTCCCCTATGTAACCCCCTAACCACTCTTTCTCATCACTTCCCCTATGTAACCCCCTAACCACTCTTTCTCATCACTTTCCCCTATGTAACCCCCTAACCACTCTTTCTCATCACTTTCCCCTATGTAACCCCCTAACCACTCTTTCTCATCACTTTCCCCTATTTAACCCACTAACCACTCTTTCTCATCACTTTCCCCTATGTAACCCCCTAACCACTCTTTCTCATCACTTTCCCCTATTTAACCCACTAACCACTCTTTCTCATCACTTTCCCCTATGTAACTCCCTAACCACTCTTTCTCATCACTTTCCCCTATGTAACCCCCTAACCACTCTTTCTCATCACTTTCCCCTATGTAACCCCCTAACCACTCTTTCTCATCACGTTCCTCTATGTAACCCCCTAACCACTCTTTCTCATCACTTTCCCCTATGTAACCCCCTAACCACTCTTTCTCACCACTTTCCCCTATGTAACCCCCTGACCACTCTTTCTCATCACTTTCCCCTATGTAACCCCCTAACCACTCTTTCTCATCACTTTCCCCTATGTAACCCCCTAACCACTCTTTCTCATCACGTTCCTCTATGTAACCCCCTAACCACTCTTTCTCATCACTTTCCCCTATGTAACCCCCTAACCACTCTTTCTCATCACTTTCCCCTATGTAACCCCCTAACCACTCTTTCTCATCACGTTCCTCTATGTAACCCCCTAACCACTCTTTCTCATCACTTTCCCCTATGTAACCCCCTAACCACTCTTTCTCACCACTTTCCCCTATGTAACCCCCTGACCACTCTTTCTCATCACTTTCCCCTATGTAACCCCCTAACCACTCTTTCTCATCACTTTCCCCTATGTAACCCCCTAACCACTCTTTCTCATCACGTTCCTCTATGTAACCCCCTAACCACTCTTTCTCATCACTTTCCCCTATGTAACCCCCTAACCACTCTTTCTCACCACTTTCCCCTATGTAACCCCCTGACCACTCTTTCTCATCACTTTCCCCTATTTAACCCACTAACCACTCTTTCTCATCACTTTCCCCTATGTAACCCCCTAACCACTCTTTCTCATCACTTTCCCCTATTTAACCCACTAACCACTCTTTCTCATCACTTTCCTCTATGTAACCCCCTAACCACTCTTTCTCACCACTTTCCTCTATGTAACCCCCTAACCACTCTTTCTCACCACTTTCCTCTATGTAACCCCCTAACCACTCTTTCTCATCACTTTCCCCTATGTAACCACCTAACCATTCTTTCTCATCACTTTCGTCTATGTAACCCCCTAACCACTCTTTCTCATCACTTTCCCCTATGTAACCCCCTAACCACTCTTTCTCACCACTTTCCCCTATGTAACCCCCTGACCACTCTTTCTCATCACTTTCCCCTATGTAACCCCCTAACCACTCTTTCTCATCACTTTCCCCTATGTAACCCCCTAACCACTCTTTCTCATCACGTTCCTCTATGTAACCCCCTGACCACTCTTTCTCATCACTTTCCCCTATGTAACCCCCTAACCACTCTTTCTCACCACTTTCCCCTATGTAACCCCCTGACCACTCTTTCTCATCACTTTCCCCTATGTAACCCCCTAACCACTCTTTCTCATCACTTTCCCCTATGTAACCCCCTATCCACTCTTTCTCATCACTTTCCCCTATTTAACCCACTAACCACTCTTTCTCATCACTTTCCTCTATGTAACCCCCTAACCACTCTTTCTCATCACTTTCCCCTATGTAACCCCCTAACCACTCTTTCTCATCACTTTCCCCTATGTAACCCCCTAACCACTCTTTCTCATCACTTTCCCCTATTTAACCCCCTAACCACTCTTTCTCATCACTTTCCCCTATGTAACCCCCTGCACAACAGTGGCAGTGAAATGCCTTGCTTGAGCTGAAATGATTAAAAAAAAAAGTTTCAAAATGATGTTTGCAAAAGAATGTCCACACAAAAATACTGCTGACTGGCTCCGGTCAAGGTTGACTATGGCTATAAGAGCTTTTTTGTCTGGCTGCTGCTTGCGCAAAACCGAGCCAATTATACGTGCAGTGGTTTATTCAGTTACATATTCACCCACCCCACTTTCTGAAAATTAAACTGGCATGCCAGTGACAAGGAAGGACATTTTCAGAATAGTCGTCAATGACATCAAGTTCTGAGGGAAGTAAATTTATGCCTTTTTCATGTGTAAGAAATAAATTTAACCTTAGCCGATATTTGAACTTGGAGTTCGACACCATTTTACATGAACTCACTCTTTTAATTCAATGCAACCATTACCATAAACCATTTGTGATTCTGTTTGCTTTTCATATTTTAAATACTATATCCTTTCAGTACGTAAAAACATGTTAAATCTTCACAGCTTCCTGTTCTTCAAAAACTATGAGTCGGTAATCAATTGTTTGCCTGTTGCCTTCGACATGGTTTTGAAGTCAAACTAGACTTGTTTCTAGATTGGTTGCTAAAGAGCCTGTTCTAACCCACTATTATAGCAATATCTCGGAGAAGGTGGATTCATGCCTTTTCCATGAGCATTACTGCAAACTGAACCTCAAATATTGGCCTTGTCCAATGCTGGATATTTCGATAAGCAAATGACATAATTCGTTACCAGAGCCAAGAAAAGTAACAATTAGCTCGTCAAAAGAAATTGTAAGTAAACATTTTCGCTTACAGTCATCACTTTGGTCCCATGCAGTTATGCATTAAATAACAGAGTAAACTAAGGTCATCAGCATTGGTTGTCAACCAGTCTAGGAAAAGCATGATTCGTAAAAATTTTCCATTGTCTCCGACACTTAGCAACGAGAATGGGAAGAAACAATATGTATATCTAAACTTATTTATAAATGGAACTTTCTCTATGTGTGTGTGTATGTGTTCGTTACCTATAGACTCCAAAACGGCTGAACCGACCTTCTTGAAAATTTACACAGTTGTACTATAAGTGTCTGCGAGTGTTCTTAGCTAGATTTTGTGTCGAGGTACCCCCGATAAATATCGAAAATCGATAAACGAAAAAATCGGGTTATAGAAGGAGTGGTCGGATTTTAATCAAATTTGATACACTCATAGACAAAGACATAAGAAACGATATTCAGAAGTTTCAAGGTCTCAGTTCTTACAATAGTGCAGAAAATCGATAATATATATATATATAAAAGGCAAGATGCTTGTTTGTGTGCCTGTTTATCAGTCTTCTTCTTCTTCTATGTGCCCTGTCCCTTCAGGACGTAGGCGATCATGGCTCTCCACGTCTCCCTATTCCTTGTGGCTCTTAGTATGTTCGCTCCTGTTGCTCCTGGCAACCCCCGTTCTGTCATCCACCTGATCAGTCTCTGCAAATATGTTATCCGCTGCCTTTCTCTGTCTCTCCTTCCTTCTATCTGTCCAGTCAGTATCAGGTTCTCCAGGCTCTCCTTCCTCATTGCATGTCCCAGGAACTTCAGTTGTCTCTTCCTGATGCTCAGCATCAATTTCCTTTTTGTTGCCATTATTTCTAACACCTCGTCGTTGCTTGTATGCTTAGTCCACGATATCCGTAGCATCCTTCTGTAGAACCACATTTCGGCCGCTTCCAGTTTTGTCCTCATTTCCGATGATATTGTCCAGCATTCACAGCCGTATTGAAGAACTGACATCACGTAGCAGTCTAGCACTCTTTCCTTCGTTTCTATTGAGATTTATCAGTCTGTATGTCCTTTATACAAATCCACAATTTTTATCCGATTCTCACCAAACTTCACACAAATATTCTTTAGGCTGAGTTTGAGTTCTAGGACCATGGATTAGTTTTAAAGCTTTCATTACACCCGAGCAACGCCGGCCTATACTGCTAGTTATTCATAAAACGTAAATTAGAGAATATTTAAAAACATAACACGAAGATATAAATTCATTAGCGCCAATATAATAAATTGGAGAAATAAAATAAAAGAAATTAAAATTAAAATTTAAAATTAAAAGAAATTAAAATTAAAAGAAATTAAATTAAAATTATTATTAAAATTAAAATTACAATTTAAGGCAGTAAATAGATCACAATTTGCAACAGAAAATAAAGATAAAGCAAAACAAGAGAGATCATATAGTTAAAGTAAATTATCAAGGTAGTCTGATTAATATTGTAAAAAAGTATACAATTGCTAAAGTTTCATACCTTAGATTTTATAATTCTAGGAGTAAATTGTAAACATATTAAAGAATTAACCTTACAAAGAGTGCGATTAAATGACAAATAAACTTCCTAGCCAATGAGACTCGAATCAAGAGAGATGTGGTTCTACAGAAGGATAGTGAGAATACCATGGATGGAATACGTGAGCACGAGGAAATTTGAAGTAAGAATGGAAACGAAAAGAACACATGCTTAAAATCAGAAAGAGACAATACGAAAATAGTTCTTAATAATAAAACATGGGTGGACGTGTAGGATTCGCGATGAGGCGTACATTTTCTTTAACAACACTTTTGATAATCTAGGTCGGTAGACGTTAATTTCAATGTTTCGTTGTTTGTAAATAAAAAGGGAACAACTCAGACACATACACCTTAAATCTTTCTAGCTGTTGGAAGAAAACCAATAAAACTGCTCATTCTTTTTTGTACTTTATCAAGAATTTTTAAATAATTCGTGGAAATAACAAGCAAGATGCGACCGAATTGATGTCCCATTTGCTCTGAATTTTGTGTTTTCGTTTCTCAATGAGCGTCATTGGAATCGAACAACTTCAACGTTGATACAAATCACTAAAAACCTTTCAGACATTTTTGGAGTGATTGCGCATGCGTCTCCGTACATCTATGCGTTCACCTATTGAGTTATGCGTTTGTATGCGTTTATCCATGTAAACTTTTTCTGTTCGGTATGACTGTGGTTCTTTAAGAAATCAACGTTAATAGTAGATGTTTATTAAGTTTCGTATTTGTAAGAAAATTTGTCTGCATAGAAGCGAGTTTTTCTCATTGTTGCGACAGCGTTGGGAATGTCGATAGGACATGACAAGGGATTGAGATTCAGGGTTGGATGGTCGCTGATGATTGCGTAGATGAAGTCGAGGGAGGTGTTGGACTGTACATGAAATTAGTTACCATTGTGAGTCTCCCAGTGCAGCCACTGCGTGTCCTGTATGCCTGGCTTTGTGTGCCGCTCAAAGTAGGTTACTGCTATCGACGTTTATTCATTAGAACCTCGCTTTGGTTTTTGTATGAAAACGAGGCTTGGATAAAAGAGAGAAGAAAAAAAAACGTGAGCAAAAAGGAATATGAGGAGAAAGCAAAAGGCGGACCTACCACTACGTTTAATTTCGTTATTTTTCATTTTCTTTTTACTTTTTTTTCCTATCGAATGTTACTTAAACTTTCCGATTATTAAAAAAAACTTTGAAAAATTCAAATATTTAAACAAATTTGTGGGGAGGGGGGATCAGTTTCTCATACAACGTTAAAGTAAATTGATCCTCCATTTTCAACCCACTATAAAGTTGCATGAGAAACTGATTCCCTCTTAAAATTGTTTAAATATTGAAATTTTGGCAAGTTTTTTTTTTGTCATTCGTAAAGTTTAAGGTGTAAAAGATAATATTGCACTGAAAAAAGTCCAAAAATTTTATAATGAACAAATTTACAGGTGGCAATGTCGTACCGGCGACTGGTTTCAAAATGGAGGCTCGATTTACTATAACGTTATATGAGAAACTGATCCCCCATTAGAAAATGTTTAAAAATTGAAATTTTTCAAAATTTGTTTCTGTCAATCGTAAAGCTGAGGGGGTTATCGATAGGACTGAGCTGAAAAAAGAAAAAAAAAACGAAATTAAACTTGGTGGTAGTCTGCTTCATGTCCACCAAACAAAGAAGTAGGGAGATTATGAAAACGAGAAAGAGAGAGAGAGAGAGAGAGAGAGAGAAGGAAAGATGTAAGAAAGTGTATGAAAGAAAGAAAGAAGAAATATGTTAGAAACTCAAAAATAGCAGAATTAAGAGAGAGAGAGAGAGAGAGAGAGGGCAGGAAATTGAGAGGGATGTTAAAGAGAGTATCAGAGTGAAAAGTGTGAAAGAAAGAGAGAAATTTTATATAAATTACGGTGATTTCCTAAAGCGCAGGTCAGTCAGTCAGTTAAGTGCCATGCGTGATACACGCTTTAGGCGATCATGTCTCCTTCGAGACATGACTGACTGGGCAGAAGATTTTTCCCGCAGTAGGTTCCCATTACGTTCGGCGTTAGACTGGTTGCCAACCAAGGCTACAGAGCCCAATCTGTCCTGTTATTTGACTCATAGCTAGAGGGGGAAGAGATGTATTATATGATTAATTAGTAATTAGTGGGGGATCAGTTTATCACTTCATAACAATATAAAACTGATCCCCCACTTTCTGCCCAGTAGAACCCTTAATCATGTTTTCAACTATCATTATATTATATATTTATATATTCAGTCAGTCAGTTAAGTGCCATACTTGGTACATGCTTTGGGCGATCATGTCTCGAAAGAGACATGACTGGCTGGGCAGAAGATTATCTCGCAGTAGGTTCCCATTAATTTCTGCGGTAGACTGGTTGCCAGGCAAGACTATAAAATTCAATCTGTCCTGTTATTTAACCCATAACTGGAGGCAAAGGACGGATTAATACCTTTTCCAAGGGTATTTGAGTGTAAGTGAATGCAACGAATTGAACTGGAATTTCGAACTCGGCTCACCGATTTGTCGATATCCACTGCACCAGATTGTACATCCAACGTAGCTAAGATGAGCCCCAAATTTGAAAGTATAGGGTACACAATCAATATTGAACTCCCTACTCAGGAGTAATAAGTCTAAAGGCCTAAGCGTGCTAACCATTCATTCGTCGATGTGCCAACTCTAAAAAAGAGTATGGAAAAAATATAAAGAAGTTGTTAGAGAGAATACAAAAGAGAGAGAGAGAGAGAGAGAGAGAAAGAAAGGTATAAGGGGGAGAGAAAATGAAAGAGAGGAGCGTGTAAGAGAGAACTAAAAAGATATTTGAGAGAGTATCAAAGAGAGAAAGAGAATGATCTTAGAGAGTTTATGAAAGAGAGAATGAGAAAGTGAAGCGTAATCGTGAGAGTATCAAGGAGCGAGAGAACGATAAATACAATCTTGTGCAAATTAATTGCAATGACTGCTTTAGCTTCCTTTCTTTCACCAAACGACCCAATGGAGTCTCAGGGTGTGATCGGTTTCTATTTTCTCCTCAGATTAGGTCATTTACAGTGGTGCACAGTAATATAAATTTATTTTTTAGGGTGTATGATGAAATTTGTTTGGCTTTAAAAAATATTGCGGGACTGCATCGGATTTTTATCACGACCAAACACTATTGTTTCGACTGTCGATTAGTTGACAGACGGACATTGTTTGCGGTGGACGTTACTCCAAGGAAAAGCACAAATATGTAAGTTTACACAAACACACTGGCAAGCCTAACAGAGAGATCGCTGATATTGTTGGTGTCAGACTTTCAATTGTCAGTTGTGTCGTCTATGTAAAAAAACAAATTGGATCCATGAATCCCACACGCAAAGGAAAATACGGTCGAAACAACGCCAATAGACGATGCGTATGTAACCAGGAAAAGTATGAAAGATTCTAGGAAGACATTCGTTTTGTTTCCGTTTATTTGCACAAAGATCTATCTATCTATCTATCTATCTATCTATCTATCTATCTATCTCAGTCTGTTCATATCTATCTATCTATCTATCTATCTATCTATCTATCTATCTATCTATCGCAGTCTGTTCATATCTATCTATCTATCTATCTATCTATCTATCTATCTCATCTCAGTCTGTTCTATCTATCTATCTATCTATCTATCTATCTATCTATCTATCTATCTATCTATCTATCTATTCTATCTATCTATCTATCTATCTATCTATCTATCTATCTATGTGTTGTAAGTATATATCAATCTATCTATCTATGCCAGTCTGTTCATATATCTATCTATCTATCTATCTATCTATCTATCTATCTATCTATCTATCTATCTATCTCAGTCTGTTCATATCTATCTATCTATCTATCTATCTATCTATCTATCTATCTATCTATCTATGTGTTGTAAGTATATATCAATCTATCTATCTATGCCAGTCTGTTCATATTTATCTATCTATCTATCTATCTATCTATCTATCTATCTATCTATCTATCTATGTGTTGTAAGTATATATCAATCTATCTATCTATGCCAGTCTGTTCATATTTATCTATCTATCTATCTATCTATCTATCTATCTATCTATCTATCTATCTATTCTATCTATCTATCTCAGTCTGTTCTATCTATCTATCTATCTATCTATCTATCTATCTAATCTGTCTATCTATCTATCTATCTATCTATCTATCTATCTATCTATCTATCTATCTATCTATCTATCTCGTTCCATAAGGCAACAGAAAATACGGTCGGAAGAAAAAAAAACGCCAAGCGACGACGTATACGTGAACGAGGAAAGTGTGAAAGTTCGTAGGAAGACATTATTAGTTTTGTTTCAATTCATCTCCACAAGAGTTTATGTTAGAAAGAGTATAAACTCGAAATGTCTTAGAGAGAAAGAGAGAGAGAGAGAGTATAAAAAGTAAAAAGAAAAATGTGAGAGGGAGAATGAAAGAAGTCAATGTAAGAGCGAACGCGAAAGAGAGTAAAAGAAAAATGTGAAAAAGATTTTAGTGAAAGCATGAAAGAGAGAAAGAGGAAAAGGTTAGAGAGAGAGAGAGAGAGCGAGAGAGAGAGAGAGAGAGAGTATGAAAGAGAAAAGAAGAACTGTTTTAGAGAGTGTGTGGAAGAGAGAAACCGGAGTTAGTGAGAGTATTCAAGAGAGAAATACGGCTGTTTTTTGGGGAGAGTATAAAAGAGAGTTAAAATTGTGTGTGTGTGTGTGTGTGTGTGTGTGTGTGTGTGTGAGAGAGAGAGAGAGAGAGAGAGAGAGAGAATATGAAAGATAGAAACAAAAATATTGAAGAAAGAAAGAGGAAGTGAGAACATTTGAGAGAGAGAGAGAAAGAGACAAGGTTTTAGAGAGAGTGTGAAAGAGAGGTATTTGTGCGTAAGTGAATGCATTGAATTCCCGTTGAATCCATTGCATTCATTTACGCACAAATACTCTTGGTAACGCTATTAATCCGTCTATTCCTTCCAGTTATGGGTTAAATAATAGGACAGGTTGGGTTCTATAGCCTTGGCTGGTAACCAGTCTACCACAGAAAGCAATGGCAACCTACTGTGGGATAATCTTCTGCCCAGTCAGTCATGTCTCTTTCGAGACATGATCGCTCAAGCGTGTATGGCGCTTAATTGACTGACTGAATATAATAATTGAAAACATGATTAAGGCTTCTACTCGTCATAAAGTCGGGGATCGGTTTTCTATTGTTAGGAGGTAATAAACTGATCCCCCACTAATTACTAATTGTTAATACAATCCGTCTCTTCTCCCTTCAGTTATACTTTAAATAGCAGGATAGAAAATCTTCTGCCCAGTCAGTCGTGTATTTTTCGAGACATGATCGCCCACGTGTGTATCACGTATGGCACTTAACAGACTGAGTGAATATAATAGTTGAAATCATGATTAAGGCTGCTACTGGGCATAAATTGGGGGATCAATTTCATATTGTTATGAAGTAATAAACTGATCCCCCACTAATTACTACTTAATAATATAATACATCTCTTCCCCCTCTAACTATGAGTCAAATAACAAGACAGGTTGAGTTCTATAGCCTTGCCTGGTAACCAGTCTACCGCAGAAAGCAATGACAACCTACTGTGGGATAATCTTCTGCCCAGTCAGTCATGTCTCTTTCGAGACATGATCGCCCAAAGCGTGTATTACGTATGGCACTTAATTGACTGACTGTGAAACAGAGTGTATCAAAGAAATAAAAAAAAGACAGATGTACGAGCAAATATGGAAGGGAGAGATAAAAATGGCTCGATAATAAATACAATGTGGGTAGAGCGTGTTAGGACAAGACAAAAAAAAAAACAAGTAAAATTTTGGAAAAGATTTTATGCATTTGTCTATATTTTTCAGCTAAAGTAGTATTTACAGTATTTACATCATTCGGACTATTGTCCTCATCTTTGCTTCCAACTGTACGACGTGAGATATAGGCGTTGACCCAATAAGTTGTTAGTTCAATACCAGGCTACAGTAGTGGTGAACAAGTAACTTACAGGGTTACAGGGAGATAATTCATGACTACTAGAAGAGGGATAGACTTCATAACTCCAATGATTGTAATAAAGGGTTTGGTTCGAAATTCCTAGCACCTGAAGAAGGCCGGAGCGTATATGGACCGAAACGTTGTACATATGACAACAAAGATGAGGACAATAGTCCGAATAATGTAAATAGTGCAAGATTTTATGCGTTATGCTCCAATGAAGAAATTAATGTGGCACTTGTCTCCACACACACACACACACACACACACACACACACACATATATATATATATATATATATATATATATATATTATGTGCGATGAGCATATACAAAGACACATCACATAAAGAAGCAGCTTTTTATACTATACATCAGTGTTATTTTTATTTTTAATTATTTTTTAATACAATTTATTAATTTCATCCAATATATATATATATATATAATTTGTTTTTTTTATTTAAAATTGATTTAATTTACATTGCGACACGAAAATTTCTATGTTTCGGGATTTTACCTTGTCATCAGGCAATGTTGACTCGTTGTGAAAAATGATTTATTTATTTGTTATTTAACGAGTTAATATGGATGGATTAAGACAAAAGTTTATGCGTGCGTTTAGTTTAACTAATCAGAATGAAGTTTAACTTTTAAATTTGAAAATATAGGTTATATGTACGGGAAATACAGGGTTTCTTCTTTCAGTCTTAACGGGGAAGTGTTAGTCTATTGAGCTATAGTCTAGACTGCTCTTCTTTCGGTGTGATGTAGCCATTATTGTGACAAGCTTTTTTCTATGCCAGCATTTCTTAAAAACAAAAGAGCAAGAAATTTTTTTTTTAAAGTTTCGATCCGACTTAAACGGACCTTTCGGTATGATTATACTATTTTTATTTCGGTTCAGAGAGCATTTTTCCTCAATTTTTCAAAAACTCTTAATTTGTACAAAAAAAATGATATCTATTTAATTAATATTAAACCACAATACAAACCAAATTATTGGATATATTAAGTTAAATTTTAAAGTAAATACCAGAGAACTCGGAATTCTAAAACTGTTGCTTCTCTTCACCTATATATTATAAATTATGTTTTAGAACATGTACATATTTTTTTCTATATTTTTTTCTATATATTTTCTTCTCTACAATCATATGTTTGTTTCACAGCTACATACACCATTATCGAGCACTGTTATTTATCGGGGATATCTCGACCCAAAACCTAGCTAAGAACACTCGCAGACGCTTATAGTATAACTGTGTAAATTTTCAAGAAAATCGGTTCAGCCGTTTCGGAGTTTATAGGAAACGGGCACACACACAGCCACACACATACACACACACACAAAGTTCCATTTATAAATAAGCTTAGATACTCTTCAATGGAACGATGATCTTCTCCAAAACTTGTGATCTTCTCTCGTATAAAATCGTTCGCCTTTTCTACGTTGATAAAGTAACGATATTCTCACTTAATAAAATGACGACTGTAACTCGTATATATAAACAGATGTAGACAGCACATCATTTAGTTGTTCTTCACATGACGTAGAGCGGGGTTGTCAGAGGTGTCAGTACACATGCATTGAGTCAGGTAGAGGCCAAAGGCTGGTTCACGTTTTCCCTGTTTTTCTCGCTCTGGGTTCTGATCATAACTGCCAACCCACTACCCACTACTACTAATTTCTGTCTCTTATATAAAGGATTACGTCAAATCCTGATACATTGTTTATATAATTTCAAAGCCCACATTATCTAACCTTGGCTATGCTGGTTTCAAAACAATCAGATATTTTCCTGACATATGGAATTTTGCTCATTCTTAATTTTGATAACAATCAAATATTTATCAAAACAATGTTTTTCTTTTGCTAGCTAGTTTACATATTTTTTGCCATTTCATTAAAATACATTTCTTCAGGAAATTATTCACCAACTTGGATAATCTACAACAGCAGCAGACCTAGCAATTGATTAAGTACAATCTTTCCACTTAATATTAGCAGAAAAAAATTGGCTCGTCTTAAAAAAAAAAGTGATGTGCGTTGTGGTGCATTGGATATCGGCTCGGAACGAGAAATCGGGGAGCCGAGTTCGAATTCCAGCCGAATTCATTGCATTCACTTACGCGCAAATACCCTTGGGAAAGGCATTAATCCGTCTATTCCTTCCAGTTATAGGTTAAATAACAGGACAGATTGGGTTCTATAGCCTTGGTTGGCAACCAGTCTACCGCAGAAAGCAATGGCAACCTAATGCGGGATAATCTTCTGCCCAGTCAGTCATGTCTCTTTAGAGACATGATCGCCCAAGCGTGTATCACATATGGCACTTAACTGACTGACTATCATTTCAAAAGAATGTCTGTTCTAAAATTCAACCAATTTTATGAAGTTTGGAAAGCTAAGTTTTAACTTGTTTTCCAATCTACTTAGTCCCATCAAAAATGTTTATTTCATCTTTAAGGATGCATTTGCTGTCTTAACCATGGTTTAGGGTTCCTATCTGAAATGCTCACGTCTTGCCCACAACTACTAATTTCTGTCTCTTATATATTTATATATCTTATTATTTATCAAAACGATGTCTGTTTTTCTTTTGCTAGCACTTTGCATATTTTTACTGTTTCATAAAAGTACACTTCTTCAGGAAATTATTCCCCAGCTCTGAGAATTTACAACAGCAGGTGAATTATTATTATTGACGATGTGATTGGTCGTTTTGATTTCTGTGGTTCATATTTTATTTTCTTGTTTAATTTAGTTGATGTATAATTTCGTATGTAGTTGCGAAGTGAAGATTCATACTGTTTGTAATTAATATCATTGTTTTTGTCCACGTGTTTGTAGTTGCCGTTGGTTACGAAAGAAAAATTTGATATGGTAGTCAAGCAAATAGTTTGGAAAGCCGTTGTTAACAAGCGTTTGTTTCAAATTGTGGAATTCTTTGAAGAAAAGCGATTGAAAAGATGATTTCTCAACGCTCTCGTGAGGAAATTTTTAATCACACGAATTTTGTATCTAAGAAGACATTCGACAATAAAATTAGGGTAACAAGAATTTTTACTAGTGTTTTTTTTTTATATATTGAAGTTTGAGTTTGAGTTTTGTTTTACGGAATATCAACCTCTGTGGGTTATTTAATGCCAAAAAAGGTAAGGTTTTAAGGTAATTTTAATGTTAGGTTGTAGTGAGCGGGTTGATATAGTCAAATTTTAATGAATTTAAAAAAAACTTATTTTAGAAAACTGAAGATGCCTTCTAGTTTTGCATTCAAAAATGTATTGCTGGTAATATTTTTTTCCTTCAAAAATGTATTGCTGGTAATAATTTTTTCCTTCAAAAATGTATTGCTGGTAATAATTTTTTCCTTCGAAAATGTATTGCTGGTAATAATTTTTCCTTCAAAAATCTATTGCTGGTAATAATTTTTTCCTTCAAAAATCTATTGCTGGTAATAATTTTTCCTTCAAAAATCTATTGCTGGTAATAATTTTTTCCTTCAAAAATGTATTGCTGGTAATAAATTTTCCTTCAAAAATGTATATTTTTCTATATTTATACTTGCATAATGTTTTTACCCCAGTTTACGAGTTAACTATTTGCCTATACCTGGGATCGTAACAGGTGCTACCACTCCGGATCAGGGTGAACCTGGGAAAAACAGCAATTAAGAAGAGGTTCCATGCTCCTCACAACCTCCCAATCAGAGGCCTTACTGCCGGATACAATTTACCGTCATACCCAAGACCACAGTAATTAGGAGGTGGTTCCATGCTCTTCACAACATCCCAGTCAGAAACCTTGCTACCGGATGCAGTTTACCGTCATACCTAGGACGGAAATACTAAAGTATCGAAAGTATTATTACAAGACTTCAGAAAAACATCCAAGGATGAGAATTTACTTTTTTTAAAGAACTCAGACCGTCTTGTTATTTAACCCATAGCTGAAAGGAAGAGACAGATTAATACCTTTTCCAAGAGTATTTGCGCATAAGTGACGGCAACAAATTCAAATGAGTTTCGAACTCTGATCTCAGATTTCTCGTCCCGAGCCCATATATGCGGATGTGCGTGATGGTGCAACGGATACAGGCTCCGAACGAGAAATCGGGGAGCTGAGTTCGAATTCCAGTCGTATTTGTAGCATTCACTTACGCGCAATTACCATTGGGAAAGGTATTAATCTGTCTCTTCCTTATTGTTATGAGTTAAGAACAGAAGTTGAGAACAGGAGTTTTTTCAAAAGTAGTTTTAAGATCATCAATTTCACATATGAGCTTAGTAACAAAAAAAAAAAAAAAAAAGAGAAACAAAAACTGTCATCCTCAGCGATTTTTAAGATGAAAAGGTTCTTGAAGCTGAATAATGACGTTATATAAGTCTAACTTATATAAAGTTAGATAGGGTTGCGGATTACCACCAAGAAGACTTGATATTATTGAACGTGAACAGGCCTACTCCTGTCAAAGTGAATGGAGAAGGTCTACGTCATACAGACAAGTTCACTTACCTGAGTAGTATCATCAGACCGGAGGGTGGCACGAAAGAGGATATTCAAAGCAGACTGTGCAAGGCCAAGAGTGTGTTTAAAGAAATTAACAACATCTGGAGATCAACACAGTACATCACCAACACCAAGCTCAAGCTATACCAGAGCTGTGTTGTATCTACTCTCCTCTACGGATCTGAGTGCTGGAGAATGACTAAGGCGGATCTCGCCAAACTTCGATCCTTTCACACCATCTGCCTCCGACGAATACTGAGAATATTTTGGCCAGAGAAGACCTCCAATGAAGACCTGTTGAGGAGATGCAAGCAAGAGAACATGGGCACCATCGTTACAAGAAGGCGGTGGAGATGGATTGGACATGTGCTCCGGAAAGATCCACAGTCAATCACAAGAACAACACTGCACTGGACCCCAGATGGCAAAAGAAAGAAGGGAAGACCAAGAACGACATGGAGAAGTACGGCGGAGAATGAGATTAAAGCCATGCAGTACTCTTGGGGTTCATTGACTAGTCTGGCCCAAGATAGGCAGAGGTGGAGAACCTTTGTTGCTGCCCAACACACCATCGGATGATGATGATAAGTCTAACTGACTCGAACTCTCATCTTATATAGAATCTAATGTAATATTTCCTTATTTTTTATTTTTCTGTCACCTGGAAAACGTGATAATGTCGTTTCGACTTACCTGATCATCATTCTATGACAACGAAGATTAATGACAAGAGGTGAAGATTAACTCTCGTTAACGCAAGCTGCAAATGCAGAAGAAATGAAAAGAATCGGAGGTGAGATATTTCCGCTTGTTTAAACAATCACAGAAGCAACGCCTTCTAACATCAAGAAAATATCTGATGTTCTTTTTTTTGTCTCTTCTGGCTCCAGTGATTTTCTGGCAGTGTGTTCGACCCACCCCCGTCTTTTCTTCCAGCAATTTTCGATTATTTTTAGATTGCTGGATAATTAAAAGTGCATTTACCGTTTGCTCTGCGTTTGACTAATAGTTTTAGAAACCGCACAGTGACAAAACCAAATTTGGAACAGGATCTGAACGTATTCCTCTTTGGGTTGAAAATTATATTGACAGGTTGCTGAAACGCCCAACCAATGAGCATAATTTTAACCCTTTGTTGCATATTGGTTACAATTGTAACCAATATGTAACAAAGGCTAGAGAAAGTTTACAATTGTAACCAATGTGCAACAAAGGTTAGAGAAAGGTTACAATTGTAACCAATGTGCAACAAAGGTTAGAGAAAGGTTACAATTGTAACCAATGTGCAACAAGCAGTTAGAGAAAGGTTACAATTGTAACCGATATGCAACAAAGGTTAGAGAAAGGTTACAATTGTAACCAATATGCAACAAAGGTTAGAGAAAGGTTACAATTGTAACCAATATGCAACAAAGGTTAGAGAAAAGGTTACAATTGTAACCAATATGTAACAAAGGCTAGAGAAAGGCTACAATTGTAACAAATATGCAACAAAGGTTAGAGAAAGGTTACAATTGTAACAAATATGCAACAAAAGCTTAAAGAAATGTTACAATGGTAACCAATATGAAATAAAGGTTAGAGAAAGGTTACAATTGTAACCAATATGCAACAAAGGTTAGAGAAAGGTTACAATTGTAACCAATATGCAACAAAGTGTTAGAGAAAGGTTACAATTGTAACCAATATGTACTGTGCTAGAGAAAGGTTACAATTGTAACAAATATGCAACAAAGGTTAGAGAAAGGTTACAATTGTAACAAATATGCAACAAAGCTTAAAGAAATGTTACAATGGTAACCAACAATATGAAATAAAGGTTAGAGAAAGGTTACAATTGTAACCAATATGCAACAAAGGTTAGAGAAAGGTTACAATTGTAACCAATATGCAACAAAGGTTAGAGAAAGGTTACAATTGTAACCAATATGTAACAAAGGCTAGAGAAAGTGTTACAATTGTAACAAATATGCAACAAAGGTTAGAGAAAGGTTACAATTGTAACAAATATGCAACAAAGCTTAAAGAAATGTTACAATGGTAACCAATATGAAATAAAGGTTAGAGAAAGGTTACAATTGTAACCAATATGCAACAAAGGTTAGAGAAAGGTTACAATTGTAACCAATATGCAACAAAGGTTAGAGAAAGGTTACAATTGTAACCAATATGCAACAAAGGCTAGAGAAAGGTTACAATTGTAACAAATATGCAACAAAGGTTAGAGAAAGGTTAAGCAATTGTAACAAATATGCAACAAAGCTTAAAGAAATGTTACAAATGGTAACCAATATGAAATAAAGGTTAGAGAAAGGCTACAATTGTAACCAACATGCAACAAAGGTTAGGAGAAAGTTACAAATTGTAACCAATATGCAACAAAGGTGTTGAGAAAGGTTACAATTGTAACCAATATGTAACAAGTTAAGTTAGAGAAAGGTTACAATTGTAAACAAATATGCAACAGCTTAAAGAAATGTTACAATGGTAACCAATATGAAATAAAGGTTAGAGAAAGGTTACAATTGTAACCAATATGCAACAAAGGTTAGAGAGGTTACAATTGTAACAAATATGCAACAAAGGCGGAGAAAGGTTACAATTGTAATAAATATGCAAATAAAGGTTAGAGAAAGGTTACAATTGTAACAAATATGCAACAAAAGCTTAAAGAAATGTTACAATGGTAACCAATATGAAATAAAGGTTAGAGAAATGTTACAATTGTAACCAATGTGCAACAAAGGTTAGAGAAAGGTTACAATTGTAACAAATATGCAACAAAGGCTAGAGAAAGGTTACAATTGTAACCAATATGCAACAAAGGTTAGAGAAAGGTTACAATTGTAACCAATATGCAACAAAGGTTAGAGAAAGGTTACAATTGTAACAAATATGCAACAAAGCTTAAAGAAATGTTACAATGGTAACCAATATGAAATAAAGGTTAGAGAAAGGTTACAATTGTAACCAATATGCAACAAAGGTTAGAGAAAGGTTACAATTGTAACCAATATGCAACAAAGGTTAGAGAAAGGTTACAATTGTAACCAATATGTAACAAAGGCTAGAGAAAGGTTACAATTGTAACAAATATGCAACAAAGGTTAGAGAAAGGTTACAATTGTAACAAATATGCAACAAAGCTTAAAGAAATGTTACAATGGTAACCAATATGAAATAAAGGTTAGAGAAAGGTTACAATTGTAACCAATATGCAACAAAGGTTAGAGAAAGGTTACAATTGTAACCAATATGCAACAAAGGTTAGAGAAAGGTTACAATTGTAACCAATATGTAACAAAGGCTAGAGAAAGGTTACAATTGTAACAAATATGCAACAAAGGTTAGAGAAAGGTTACAATTGTAACAAATATGCAACAAAGCTTAAAGAAATGTTACAATGGTAACCAATATGAAATAAAGGTTAGAGAAAGGTTACAATTGTAACCAATATGCAACAAAGGTTAGAGAAAGGTTACAATTGTAACCAATATGCAACAAAGGTTAGAGAAAGGTTACAATTGTAACCAATATGTAACAAAGGCTAGAGAAAGGTTACAATTGTAACAAATATGCAACAAAGGTTAGAGAAAGGTTACAATTGTAACAAATATGCAACAAAGCTTAAAGAAATGTTACAATGGTAACCAATATGAAATAAAGGTTAGAGAAAGGTTACAATTGTAACCAATATGCAACAAAGGTTAGAGAAAGGTTACAATTGTAACCAATATGCAACAAAGGTTAGAGAAAGGTTACAATTGTAACCAATATGTAACAAAGGCTAGAGAAAGGTTACAATTGTAACAAATATGCAACAAAGCTTAAAGAAATGTTACAATGGTAACCAATATGAAATAAAGGTTAGAGAAAGGTTACAATTGTAACCAATATGCAACAAAGGTTATAGAAAGGTTACAATTGTAACAAATATGCAACAAAGGCTAGAGAAAGGTTACAATTGTAACAAATATGCAACAAAGGTTAGAGAAAGGTTACAATTGTAACAAATATGCAACAAAGCTTAAAGAAATGTTACAATGGTAACCAATATGAAATAAAGGTTAGAGAAATGTTACAATTGTAACCAATGTGCAACAAAGGTTAGAGAAAGGTTACAATTGTAACAAATATGCAACAAAGGCTAGAGAAAGGTTACAATTGTAACCAATATGCAACAAAGGTTAGAGAAAGGTTACAATTGTAACCAATATGCAACAAAGGTTAGAGAAAGGTTACAATTGTAACCAATATGCAACAAAGGTTAGAGAAAGGTTACAATTGTAACAAATATGCAACAAAGCTTAAAGAAATGTTACAATGGTAACCAATATGAAATAAAGGTTAGAGAAAGGTTACAATTGTAACCAATATGCAACAAAGGTTAGAGAAAGGTTACAATTGTAACAAATATGCAACAAAGCTTAAAGAAATGTTACAATGGTAACCAATATGAAATAAAGGTTAGAGAAAGGTTACAATTGTAACCAATATGCAACAAAGGTTAGAGAAAGGTTACAATTGTAACAAATATGCAACAAAGGCTTAGAGAAAGGTTACAATTGTAACCAATATGCAACAAAGGTTAGAGAAAGGTTACAATTGTAACAAATATGCAACAAAGCTTAAAGAAATGGTACAATGGTAACCAATATGAAATAAAGGTTAGAGAAAGGTTACAATTGTAACAAATATGCAACAAAGCTTAAAGAAATGTTACAATGGTAACCAATATGAAATAAAGGTTAGAGAAAGGTTACAATTGTAACAAATATGCAACAAAGCTTAAAGAAATGTTACAATGGTAACCAATATGAAATAAAGGTTAGAGAAAGGTTACAATTGTAACAAATATGCAACAAAGCTTAAAGAAATGTTACAATGGTAACCAATATGAAATAAAGGTTAGAGAAAGGTTACAATTGTAACAAATATGCAACAAAGGTTAGAGAAAGGTTACAATTGTAACAAATATGCAACAAAGGCTAGAGAAAGGTTACAATTGTAACCAATATGCAACAAAGGTTAGAGAAAGGTTACAATTGTAACAAATATGCAACAAAGCTTAAAGAAATGTTACAATGGTAACCAATATGAAATAAAGGTTAGAGAAAGGTTACAATTGTAACAAATATGCAACAAAGGCTAGAGAAAGGTTACAATTGTAACCAATATGCAACAAAGGTTAGAGAAAGGTTACAATTGTAACCAATATGCAACAAAGGTTAGAGAAAGGTTACAATTGTAACCAATATGCAACAAAGGCTTAGAGAAAGGTTACAATTGTAACCAATATGCAACAAAGGTTAGAGAAAGGTTACAATTGTAACCAATATGCAACAAAGGTTAGAGAAAGGTTACAATTGTAACAAATATGCAACAAAGCTTAAAGAAATGTTACAATGGTAACCAATATGAAATAAATGTTAGAGAAAGGTTACAATTGTAACCAATAAGCCGCAAAGGTTAGAGAAAACGTTACAATTGTAACCAATATGCAACAAAGTGTTAAACAAATTCAAATTTTTCAACACGAAAAGGCGAATAAACAAACTTATTATTTAATCCAATCTTGATGAATGAACTTAAATTATTTCTATTATCTGTTTTCTTTAAAAAATGTTGCCGAAGAGCGTTTTGGCGGTGAGTACGGGTTAATTTGGTTAATTTGATTTATTTAATACTACGGCCAAGGAAGCTTTCCAGAAGCTAAGTAGATTATAAAATGACAGGTAAATTTCACTGGAAACAGAGAGTACTGGATTGCTATGTGATTTCTATCCTTTCAAATGGCAGCGCATACTGGATAATTACATTAAAGATGAAAGAAAAACTTGACGCCACCGAAATATGGTTCTACAGAAGGATGCTGAGATTACTATGCGAGCAACAACGAGGTTTTGGAGAAGAAGGACACCAAAAGCAAACTGATACTTGACATCAGAAAAAGACAGCTGAAGTTTTTGGGATATGTAGTGAGGAAGCGGGGCTCGGAGAACCTGATGCCAACGGAGATGGATATAGAGGGAAGAAAAACAAGGGTAAGTAACGCATACTTGATAAACTTGAGCAGATGGATGGTGAAGCTGGAAATGAGTGGGGTAGCAGGAGAAGGGGTATTAAAAGCGACAAGAATCAGGAAGATGATCGTCTACGTTCTGAAGGGACACGATACATAGAAGAAGAAAAAGTTTTTGATATTTGTATGAAGCAGAATTTTGAACGTTGCATATCACACCTAATAGGAATTTGAAAAAAAAAAAGAAATTATAATGTGGGTGTAAAGTGGGAGATCATTTCTATATTATAATCAATACCTTGAATTGAGTTGGTTAAGATTATAGTATGAAGGAAAGCACCCACGCAGGAGTCACAAAATAGTAGATCTTTGAATATGAAGGAAATGAAGTAAGTATGTCTAACAAAATCGCTGAAAAAACAGCATAATCTGAAGGAAAAGGCCTCAAACTTAATAAAACAAAGTTTTCTCGGCAAAATGTTCATCCTATTAAGAAAAGGATAGATCAAAGTTTTTTTTAATTATTTTTAGAATTTTTTAAAACTGTTTCTAACAGGTTCATTTAGTGGTAGAAAATCTTTTTTTCTCTCGTCAGTGCGAGTTATAAATTGACGCTAGAATCTATTACGTCAAAACGTAATATTACGCAAAGGCATTTTTTTGACTGTGAAAGACATTAATTTGGAAATTCTTGCAAAAATAAAATAATGGTCAGATTTTGATGAAAGTTTCAGGGCTTATTCATAAATGACTGAAACTAGTTTCGAAATTATTATTTTTAGAAAATATTGGTAAAAACATTATTGTTTTACATATGTTAACCCCACCAATTAATTTCCAGAAATGTCGAAAAATGCGACTAGGTCTCAACATATAGGTAATTTTAATTAAATTCAAGAGTCATTGGGGAATGCTAATGAACTGTCTTTTTTTCTTCAAAACCTGCTCATTTTTATAAAATCTGCTCCGAATTGCAATAAAACTATGCCATTTTGATTTGGATAAACTTTTAATTGCTTTTATAAACATAAATTAAAATGATATCATAGTCTGAATAGAAAAATTTTTCATTAATAATAAATTTTTGCAAGAATTGTTTTCATTTTTATTATTTTTTATTAAGTAATTTCAAAAAGGTTTCAATTTTTTTTTTAAAATTTCCACCTCATAGGTATTTCAGATTTTTTTAAATTAATGCGTAGCGAATATATTTACTAATCGAAAAATCTGAAAGCTTACTCTAAATAAGGGTGCTCATGTTTTGTTAATTTTAATTTTCTGCATGTTGATTTTGTTTGTACGGGTGGCCGTACACGATCTTTATCATTAAAAGGTCATGGGATTCAAGAGTTGTCCTCCCTTACATGAAAAAAAATCCATATATAAACCTTATTATACCAAATTCGTCTTCCATACTTTTGGCCAGCTACTGTAAATCATCAATAACGCCTCTGATAAGGTGTTGACAGCTGTGATAATAAGGCTACCGTAATTGAGAAACGTTCTTTTGAAAGATTTCAGGCAGTAAGCAAATAATTCTTGTTTCAAGGGAACTTCAGGTAAGTTTAAATTCGATAATTTGAATAGAATAATGTGTCAGCGAGATGTATTTTATTTTTGTCAGATTTTTTAAAACCGAGAATTGGCTACTGTTTACAATCGATGAAAAATGGCGGAAAGTTTGAAATTTAAAAAAATATTTTTAAACCTAAAGTTTTTTGATTTCCATAAATATAATTTCGGTTTGAAATACACCAAGTTATTTTGTTTACTGTAATTAGTAAATTTAATCACTTGGCTTTCAATTAAAGTTATAATTATAGCTTAAAGAAAACTTTTTTTTTTCAGAAATTCAAATTGAGTTATCGAACATTGATTGGAGGTACCTATGTAAATTTGTGGATTTGTCAAACTAATGAATAAAGATCATATGATAATTTGCAATAGAAATAGCGATAGCGTGTGGCGTTGGACAGGGCCGTGCTATACAACATATAACAACATAATGTGGCGATGGAATCCCGGTGATAGTCCTTAAGAAATGTGCTCCTGAACTCTCCCCTGTCCTCTCTAAACTGTATAACTACTGCCTTTCTGCTTCTTGTTTTCCTGCATGCTGGAAGTTCTCTTCAGTCGTTCCTTTATTTAAGAATTGTGGTGAACCCTCGGACCCATCCTATTATCATCCTAAAAGCCTTCTACCAATTTTCGGGAAAGTGTTCGAGGCCATAATTAATGCTGAAATAGTTCAACACCTTATTGCCCACAAACTCTACTCTGACAGGCAGTATGGCTTCCGCTTTGCGAGTTCCACGGCCGACATGCTAACAACCGTTACGGAGTACATGCTCCAGGCCCTTGATGAGTCAGGCGAGGCTCGTGCTGTTGCTCTGGACATCTCCAAGGCTTTTGACAGAGTTTGGCACTCTGGCCTTCTATGCAAGCTACGGGGTTACGGTGTTACCGGACGCTTACTGGCCTAATCCAATCTTTTTTAAATAACCGCAAAATAAAGGTCGTTTTGAATGGGCATGCCTCTACACTCTACAGCAAAAACGCTGGTGTCCCTCAGGGCTCTATCCTGGGCCCGACGCTCTTTATTTTCATAAATGACCTCCCAGATGAGATCAAGTGCCAAGTAGGCATCTATACAGATGACACCACAACTTACTCCCGCATCAGTAAGAAAACCGTCGTGACAGACAGACATAAACTTGATGCTGACCTTGAACGGGATCTACACTCTGTGGTGAATTGGGGCAAGAAGTGGCTTGTCAATTTCAATGCGTCTAAGACCAAGCTGTTGTCTGTCAATGCTCACAGGCAACCTCTCCTGTCTCTCATAAGCATGGACTAAGTGAGTCTCCCTGAGAGCAATACACTACGCCTCTTCGGCCTTACCCTCTCTTCTGATCTCAAATGAAACCACTACATTGAATACATAGTTAAATACACTGCTAAGAAGGTTGGGTCACTATGTCAGGCCAGGATGTTTTTCCCTCCTGAATCCATCCTGCATATATACAAATCAACCATCCGTCCGTGCATGGAATACTGCTGCCATATATGGTCAGGCGCCCCTGCTGTTCATCTCAGTGTTCTCGACAGGCTCTAAAGGAGAATCAGTAATGTGATAGGTACCGACTTGGCGGATCGACTACAGCCTCCCTTTGTCTATTCTATAAATACTTTCATGGCTTCTGCTCCAGCGAACTTAAGTGCTTCTGCAACAGGTGTTTATTCGTGCAACCAGATTGGCAACTGGGTCCCACCCATTCACAGTCAGATTAACCAAATGCAGACGACAATTCTACTCCTGCAGATTCTTCTCTCGCACTTCCCGCCTGTGGAACTCGCTTCCATATTCTTGCTTTCCTGACGGCTACATCCCCCAGGAATTTAAATGCAATGTCAATACTCATCTATTAACCACTTGACTCTAGTTCTTTCCCCACCCCGTATAGCCTTTCCTTTCTCTCCACCTTTGCAACTGTCATCACACCAGTATTCCCATCATTCTCTTGCTCCTTTCTAACTGGTTCGTCTTCCTCTTCACTCTCTTCTACTTAATCTTTTTACACTTATGTAGCGCCTTGCACATCAGTGGCATTACCGCCTTGCTCGGGGTGATAGGATTAAAAAAAAAAATTATATAAATTTTATACATGGCGCCAAAACCTATACAGAAATATTTAAACTGTCATCTGTCTGCAACCGCTTCCTAGGTTGAGTCATTAAAATAACTTTAAGCGATTGAAATCGGAGGAACTTAGCCATTTATCTTCGAACCTTGTGAAATGATGCTACATAATCTCAATCAAAGAACTGTACCAAATAACAAAAAATACATTACTTGAAGACGACCAATAGCAGCAACAACTAAAAAGGATACCCCATGAAACTCAAAGAGAAAATAATGGAACCATAGTGTCTTGGCAAAGATCATCCTTCTTTGAACGTTGTAGACTGGCGCTACATAATCACAGACAAAGAACTGTACCAAACAACAGAAACCACATCATTTGAAGACTACCAACAACAGCAACAACTAGAATGGATATCACATGTAACTCAAAGAGAAAATAATGAAGCCTTAGTGTCTTGGCAAAGATCATCCTTCTTTGAACGTTGTAGACTGGCGTTACATAATCACAGACAAAACTGTACCAAATAACAGAAACCACATCACTTGAAGACTACCAACAGCAGCAACAACTAAAATGGATATCAAACCTAACTGGAAGAGAAAACAATGACATTATCAAGGTGTTAGCTCTTCGCAACACTTGAAATAAAATGTTAGGCAGGAAATAATGATCAATCCTGAAAATAGCGATAATATTTACTGGACTTGAGAAAGCATTTTTATCTGAAAAAATTGATTTAAGAGAAAGATTTTATAAACTTCAGCCGAAAGCAATACTGGCAGCTTGGTCAATAAATGCCAAATGTTATAGGGAAACGTTTATTACTACTGATACCATCACCAACCATTCCAGCATCTTGTGTGTTCCAGAAATTTGAGTTGTCATGTTCTAATGTTAATGTTTCATGAGTCATATTCTCTGAACGTGAATTAAAAATCGCCTCTTTGTTAATTCGAGTCTGTTCTTCGTCTGTGAATAAATTATCCAGCATTTATTTCTGTTCAGGAAAATAGATATTATACTGTAGTTTCCTTCAGTTCTAACGATATTTTCCCTTCTCTTCATACTTTGATGATTCCAATCAAAATAAAGAATTCAAGATGGAGGACAGGAGCGAAAAGTAAGCGGGAAAGAAAAAATGAAACAGTAAAGTAAAGAGGAAAATGAAAATAAATACAATTTGCCTGGCGACACCAATTAAAGCTTCGAGTTTGTGACGATGGTAAACATGAGCTTGGGATTGGTGTAGGCACCCGAAAGAAAGATGATGAAAGTAACACCGTAGTGGTATCTAGAACAAAGATAAAACATGCTGTTGATTGGCGCTGCAGAATCAGAACGAACTGTATAACAGCAACCATATCATTTGAGGACGATCAACGGTAGCATCAGGTAAAATGGATATCACATATCTAAACTTATTTATAAATGGAACTTTGTTTGTGTGTGTCCGTTAACTATAGATTCCGAAACGGCTGAACCGATTTTCTTGAAAATTTACACAGTTGTACTATAAGCGTCTGCGAGTGTTCTTAGCTAGGTTTTGTGTCGAGTTACCTCAGATAAATATCGAAAATCGATCATCCAAAAAATCCGGTTATAGAAGGAGTGGTTCGATTTTAATCAAATTTGATACACTCATAGACAAAGACATAAGAAACGATATTCAGAAGTTTCAAGGTTGCAGTTCTTACAATAAGGCAGAAAATCAATAATATATATATATATATAAGCTTTCATTGCACCCGAGCAACGCCGGGCTATACTGCTAGTAATAACTAAGAGAAAATAATGACATAATCGAAATGTTGACATTCCACAATTTCAAGTATAAGTTTAAAAAATAAATTCATCAATAGTGAGAAGAACGATAAATGAAAAGGTGTAAAATAATATTCATCAGTAATTATATATATATATATACTAGCAATATAGCCCGGCGTTGCTCGGGTGTATTGAAAGCTTTAAAACTAATCCATGGTCCTGGAGCTCAGACTCAGCCTAAAGAATATTTGAAATAATAAAATAATTGCGTCAATTTACCAATCGCACCTAATATATATATATATATACTAAAAGTATAGCCCGGCGTTGCTCGGGTGTAATGAAAGCTTTAAAACTAATCCATGGTCCTGGAGCTCAGACTCTTTGAGCGTTGGCACGAAAGACTGAAAAGCAATAGTTGTTTCCAGTTAAAGCGAAACCGTAGACTGAAAGAAAAATGAATGGATGTAAATCAAATTTTGATTTCCTGGTATCGATATCAAATGAGTTTTTTTCGTCGTAAACTGAATTTTGAAGATTAAATAAGTCCTCTGAGTAAATGGTATCATGGCTGAGACTAAGAACTACAATTATACCTACTTAGGGCCAAACCCGAAGAAAAAACTAAAATAAAGGAGCTGAAAAAATAGACATACAGGCAGATAAACAGACACACGCACAAACATCTTGCCTTATATATATATATATATATATATATATATATATATATATATATATTATCGATTTTATGCACTTTTGTAAGAACTGCAACCTTGAAACATTCGAATATCGTTTATTATGTTTTTGTCTATGAGTGTATCAAATTTGATTAAAATCGGACCATTTTTGTATAACCCGATTTTTTCGATTATCGATTTTCGATATTTATCGGGGGTACCTTGACTCAAACCCTAGCCAAGAACACTCACAGACGCTTATAGTACAACTGTGTAAGTTTTGAAGGAAATTGGTTCAGCCGTTTCGGAGTCTATAGGTAACGGACACAGACACACACACATATACACAGAGAGACAAAGGTCCATTTATAAAAAAGAGTATATATATATACATATATAATTAAATTTGTTTTCTAATCAAAAACACACTGTGACACGGAAATTGCAGTGTATAAAAATTTATGTGTTTAAATTAACTAATCAGAAAAGAATGTTCTGATTCTGATTTGTTAATATTGAACACACATAAAATTTACGTCTTCCAATCTATAAATAACAAGCGTATTGGTTCTTAAATTTAAATAAAAATCATTTTCGCATCAATGATCTAACATTGCCTGATGACGAGATAGAAATCTCGAAACATAGAAAATTTCGTGTCGCAATGTATTTTTAATTAAAAAATAAAATTTATTTATATTATGCTCTGCAATATTTACTGTCTTGAGGATTTTTATTTAAAAGAAACTAAATGCAGAACTCGGAATTGTAAAACTCTTCCTCTGTATATATATATATATATATATATATATATATATATATATATATATATATATATATATATACTACCGACCATAATTATTAAGCCAACCCAGTTTAATTTTTTTTAAAGAAGTGATGTATTTCATACTATTTTTAGTATTTATTGCTAAGGAAAAATAGAAGGTTTCTTTTGTTATTATTACTTTGCAAAATTTTACAATGCAAGGAAGCAAAGATTAACTCGTTCGAATCACCCTAAATTTTCTTCATTCTTTCATTGATGAAACTGCAATATAAGTAATTATTAAATATTTATAAATTCATTTGATGCACATGTTATTTTGCAGTATTAACAAAAGAACCATTCTATTTTCATTTACAATTATTCACTTGGCAATAAATAACTAAAAATAGTATGAAATGCATAATTTTTTTTAAACACTGGGGTGGCCTAATAATTATGGCTGGTAGTGTATATATATATATATATATATATATATATATATATATACAAAAAAATAAAAATCAAGTTAAAGGCATTTTATCCGACTGTAGTTGTAATATCACTAGAAAAACATTAAAAAGCACATACAATCATGTTACTGTACAATAAATCATATTAAAATACGAAATCCTAGAAAAAAACAAATTAAAATATCTGTGACATGGTGTTGTCTTATTTATCGGTCTTTAAAAGCTTAATATTGGTGATTTCCACGGTAGTTTCAATAACTTTTGCTTCAATAAGCTTTAAATTATTTCGAACAATTCCCACTTTGATTGATATTGATGTTATAATAGACACAGTGTTTCAACCAAGTACCCTCTAGTCATCCTCAGTTGCTTATAGATTGGCTGATATGGATTATCTTTTTGATTATTGCAAAATATCCTGTAAAATCTGATGATGACCTGAGGGTACTTGGTCGAAACCTTGGTCTATTATAACATATATATAAACCAAGTAGTTCGATATAATTTCAAGATTATTGAAAATTACTAATCTCAGAAATAAATACAAAGCTTTTGCTTCTTATCATGTAATCTTTAAAGAAAACACAGTTCGAGGACCTCTCAAGCAAGGAAGAAAATATGAACGCGTCCGAATCACCCTAAATTTTCTTCATTTTGTCATTGATTAAACTGCAATATAGGTAATTATCAAATATTTATAAATTCATTTGATGCACATATTATTGTGCAGTATTAACAAAAAGAACCATTTCATTTTCATTTACAAATATTCACTTGGTAATAAATACTAAAAACTCGTATGAAATACATCATTTTTTTTAACAAAGGGGTGGCCTAATAATTATGGCCGGTAGTGTACACATTATCTTACCACTATATCACGACTTAGAGTTTTATGCACGATGCAATTTTTTTTTTTATAAGCGTTTCACCCCGAGCAAGGCATGTCACTGCCACTACTGCGCAGGGGGCTACATAGAGTGGAGAAAGGATGATTAAATATAGGAAATGTCAGAGAGTGGGTGATAGGCGGGTAAGGATACCGGGAATGAGGGTTGGGTAGATGAGAGTGTTCTGAGAATAATTGGGAGTTAGTGTGATAGGAGGTGTCTATTGACCCTACATTTAAACACCTGGAGATTGTAACTGTCGGGAAAGCAGACTTGTGGAAGGGAGTTCCACAGGCGGGAAGCGCGAGAAAAGAATCTGTTGGAGTAGAATTTACGGTTACATCTTATTTGTTTAACTGTAAAAGGATGGGACCTAGTTGCTAATCTAGTATCTCGTGTAAATTCGTGCTTAGGCGGCACCAGTGATCTAAGCTCATCGGAGCAGTAGTCATGAAAGTACTTGTAGAAGAGGCACAGGGAAGCCACATCACGCCGGTGAGAGAGTGGTTGCAGCCGGTCTGCCAAGTCAGTATCAACCACGTTACAGATCCTCCTTTGTATTTTGTCAAGAAGCCCAAGGAAAGCAGCAGGAGCACCCGACCAGATATGGCAGCAATATTCAGGTTTATTAATATATAGTTAATAGATCTTTCATATTACATTGAACACTGTTTTATTGACACCAGAAATATGCTTATAATTCTGTATTGCGTGTATGTTGAAGAAATGCAGAATGGATTTCAGGCAACAGACATCCAAGTTCTAAGCGTGCGAGTGAGTTTTGCAATGTCTTCACTTCCGGTTCATGTACGCATGACTATGAGCCGATCATTTCCCAGATTCGATGATAGCTTTCAGATAATCAATGAGAAAAATACAAAGAAGATATCGGGAATATCCCGTAGTTTTACTGATTCTCTAATATTTTTTTCAGTTTTAAACTAGAGTCGCATGTAAAAATATTCGGGGAAAAGAAAGAAGGAAAAGAAATATGACGTAAAACCTTCTTCTTCTTCTATGTGCCCTTTCCTATCAGGACGTAGGCGATCATGGCTTTCCACGTTTCCCTATTCTTGGTGGCTCTGAGCACGCCTTCTCCTGTTACACCATGCAAACCTTGTTCCGTCATCCACCTGATTAGGTCCTTCAAATATGTTTATCCGTTGCTTTCCCCTGTCTCTTTTCCCCTCTATCTGGCCTGTTAGTATCAGATTTTCCAAGCCCTCCTTCCTCATTGCATGTCCCAGAAACTTCAGCTGTCTCTTCCTGATGCTCAGTATTAATTTCCTTTTTGCATCATTTCCAAGACCCAATCATTTCTCACATGCTCGATCCATGAGATTAGCAGCATCCTTCTGTAGAACCACATTTCAGTTGCTTCAAGTTTTTCCTTCATCTTTGATGATATTGTCCAGCGTTCGCTGCCATATTGAAGGACGGGAAAGCAGTAATAAAAACCGAAAACAAAAACAAAAATCTATATCTAACCAATGCATTATGGGACATTCAGTAAAGAGTGAAAGACGTCGAGATTGTTAGCAGCGTAGCAACTTGAATCGGAGAATAAACTCCGAATACTTGTTTGGGCCTGTTTCGGCAAAATCGCATAAAATTAAATCGGCGGAAGTGAAGAGGAACAAATAATCAAGTTGTAAATTTTATTATCATTGCTTGCTGCTCCGAAAAATCTCTTACGAAGTCAGTAACCATGAATTGAATCAAGTAAATATATGCATTCCATTTGTACATTTTCTCATGTTTAGTGACGCTTAACATATGCAGTTAATTGATTGATTCGTTTTTTACGGTTTATCATCCCTTTTCGGGTTTTTTAAAGCCAGTAAAATATTTTTAGACAGTAAGAATGTTATTGGATACTAATCGTTTAGAGATACAAATAATACGAATTAATCGCTAGATAAATGAAAGAGAGATGAATTCATTACGCGTAAATGAGCTTCAATTGGAATTTGAAAGTTCGATGAGGATAAACTAAATGCAGTCGACAATTCTACTTCAACAGATTCTTTTGTCGAACTTCCCGCCTGTAGAACTCCTTTCCGTATACTTGCTTTCCAGCTACAAACTCCAAGAATTTAAATGCAATGTCAATTCCTATCTCTTACCCACTTGATTCCATATCTTTCTACATCACCCAGTGTATCTTCTTTTGTTTTCTCTCTATCTTCGCAACTGTCATCACACATGTATTGCTATCCTTCTCTTGCCCTTTCTCGGACTCCCTTCCGTATATAACCTTAATGAATTTAAATGCAATATCAATTCCCATCTCTTATTCACTTGACTTCAGGCCTTTCTACATCACCCCGTGTATCTTGTTCTTTTCTTTTCTCTCTATCTTCGCAACTGTCATCACACATGTATTGCTATCCTTCTCTTGCCCTTTCTCGGACTCCCTTCCGTATATAACCTTAAGGAATTTAAATGCAATGTCAATTCCTATCTCTTATCCACTTGACTCCAGTCCTTTCTACATCACCCCGTGTATCTTCTTTTCTTTTCTCTCTATCTTCGCAACTGTCATCATACATGTATTGCTATCCTTCTCTTGCCCTTTCTCGGACTCCCTTCCGTATATAACCTTAATGAATTTAAATGCAATATCAATTCCTATCTCTTATTCACTTAACTTTAGTCTTTTCTACATCACCCCCTTGTATCTTGTTCTTTTCCATTCCTTCCAGCTTCGCAACTGTCTTTACACCTGTGCTCACATCCTTCTCTTGCCCTTTCTCTTTCACCCCCAGTAATTGGTTTGTCTTCCTCTTCACTCTTTCTAAATCAGCTCGTGTGTCTTGTTTTTTTTTCTTTCTCTCTACCTTCGCAACTATCTTCAGTCCTGTGTTCATATTCTTCTCTTGCTCTTTCTCTAACATCCCGTGTAAATGGCTCGTCATTCCCTTCACTTTCCTCCTGCCTAAAACCTCAACTTTGTTATGTAGCCCCCTGCGCATCAGTGGTAGTACTGCCTTGCTTTGGGTGAAGCGATAACAAAGTAATATCCGAGTAATTGTTTATTACTTTATCTGTACCACGCTTACCTCACCTGGTATTTCCAAAATATCACTCTTGTTGATATTGATCAGGCTTGACGTTGCGTAACTTCAGTGATCGTACGTGAACCGGTGCTTCTACCTGGTGTGGCAACCTGTACAAGTGTTTGTCAGTCAGTTAAATGCCATACGTGATACACACTGGGGCGATCATGTCTCAAAAGAGACATGACTAACTGGGCAGAATATTTTCTATCCTGCTATTTAAAGTATAGCGGAAGGGAGAAGAGATGGATTGTATTAATAATTGGTAATTAATGGGGGATCTTTTTATTACTTCCTAGCAATAGAAAACCGATCCCCCACTTTATGACCAGTAGAAGTTTTAATTATGTTTCCAACTATTATATTCAGTCAGTCAGTTAAGTGCCATAGGTGATACACACTTGGGCGATCATGTCTCGAAAGAGACATGCCTAACTGGGCAGAAGATTTTCTATCCTGCTATTTAAAGTATAGCTGAAGGGAGAAGAGACGGATTGTATTAATAATTGGTAATTAATGGGGAATCAGTTTATTACTTCCTAACAATAGAAAACCGATCTCCCACTTTATGACCAGTAGAAGTTCTAATTATGTTTCGAACTATTATATTCAGTCAGTCAGTTAAGTGCCATAGGTGATACACACTTGGGCGATCATGTCTCGAAAGAAACATGACTGACTGTGCAGAAGATTTTCAAGCAGCTGGTTGTCATTATTTTCTGCGGTAGACTGGTTACCGACCAAGGCTATAGAACCCAATCTGTCCTGTTATTTGACTCAGAGCTAGAGAGAGAAGAGATGTATTATATTTTAATGGGGGATCAGTTTATTCCTTCATAACAATATAAAACTGATCCCCCACTTCATGCCCAGCAGAAGGCTTAATTATGTTTCCAACTATTATATTCAGTCAGTCAGTTAAGTGCCATACGTGATACACACTTGGGCGATCATGTCTCGAAAGAAACATGACTGACTGTGCAGAAGATTTTCAAGCAGCTGGTTGTCATTATTTTCTGTGGTAGACTGGTTGCCAACCAAGGCTATAGAACCCAATCTGGCCTTCTATATAACCGATAGCTGGAGGGAAAAGAAACGGGTGATTACCTTTCATAAGGGTATTTGTGAATAAGTGAATCAAACGAGTTCAACTGCAGTTAGAACTCGGCTCTCCTATTTCTCGTTCCGAGCCGTTATCTACTGCACCACAACGTATATCCTCTCATTTCGGTCTCTCACGCGGTGCGACGTCAGAAAACCACATTACAAATTTAAGATCTGCGTCTGCTATTCGATGACTGTTATCGCTGCATAGCAATGTTTTATATCAACACAAGAAAAACTCATTTTTGATGGTGGATGCCTTTATGTCAACGTCCTTGTAACCTCTCTGAAGATGGCACATGTGTGCCGAAAGCTTAGGATCAGCGTATTGAAAAAAATATTCAAATGTTGGAGAATTTTTGTCTTTATTTTCACCTGAAATTAAAGCCAAAATAGGATGTTTCAAACGGCTCATGTTTAAACATAATAAACATTCATTGTCATTTATATTTAACAGTACATGTTTATAATATATATATATATATATATATATGTGTGTGTGTGTGTGTGTGACCCTGGGTTTCACGCTCTTGCGATCGTCAGATAAACTGATTAATTTAAAAAAATATTGGATATGTATGTAGGGCTGCGCATATTGGTGTATTTTTGTGGAAGTGGGAGAAAAATTGAAAGGAAAATTTTTCGTCGTGACAAACGCAGATATAGATACACACTTGTACACCCATTGACGTACGCACGCACATACACACACACACACACACACACATACACATGAATATGTCAGCTATATCACTGATAATGAGCGCGTTTAACTAAGTACCACGCATATATAATAAATAAATAACATAATATAAATAACAAATTGCAGATAGATAGATAGATAGATAGATAGATAGATAGATAGATAGATAGATAGATAGATAGAGAGAGAGAGAGAGGATGTGCGTTGTGGTACAGTGGATATCAGCTCGGAACGAAAAACCGGGGAGCCAAGTTCGAATTCCAGTTGAATCCATTGTATTCACTTACGCGCAAATACCCTTGGGAAAGGTATTAATCCGCCTATTCCTTCCAGTTATGGGTTAAATAACAGGACAGATTGGGTTCTATAGCCTTAGTCGGCAACCAGTCTACCGCAGAAAGCAATGGCAACCTACTGCGGGATAATCTTCTGCCCAGTCAGTCATGTCTTTTTCGAGACATGATCGCCCAAGCGTGTATCACGTATGGCACTTAACTGACTGATTGACCTTGACGAGCCGTAGGCTGAAAGCTTGGTAGGTTTGTTGGCTCCTGCTTAGCTTTTCTGTTTTTGTTGCTCTACTTTCGTATTGAGCACTTTAGTGTTAGGGTTTTCGTCTTCGGTTTTTTTTTCTTTCTTACAGGTACTTGACTTTTTTGTTCATGTATTTCGTTTGTTTCTTTTTTGACTCTCCTCTCTTTCCCCCCCCCCCCGAGTTTGTCCTCGCTGGGTTGTTCAAGGCGATTTAAATTATAGCTTAAGTAGTACTAGTTTTAGCAGAGTTAGTTCTGCTACTATTGGTATTGTAGTTACTATAGTTAACCCTCTAGGGCCATTCGTATCATATTTGATACAGTATTTCCCTATAAGGAAACATTTGGTATTTCCCTATAAGGAAACATTTGGTATTCATTGACTGAGCAGTCAGTACTGCTTTCATTTGAAATTTATAAAATATTTCTCTTAAAAAATTTTTCAGGAAAATATTTCTTTCAAGGCTTGTTTTCATACTGTATCAAATATGATACGAATGGCCCTAGAGGGTTAATATTATATATATATATATATATATATACATTTCACACACACACATACACACACACACACATATATATTTATATTTATATAACGTGAGTTAATATCTGCTTTGAATTCTTATTTATTTGAATTTCATATTTCATCCTGCTGCTAAAAACGTTGGGTAATTGTCGTGCCTGACAATTTTTCTCGTTAGAATCCATCTTGCCCATTCATAAATCTATTATTTATCAGTACACTGAGCATTGCTGCGACGCCTACTCTGTTGCACCGACTATACATCTCGAGATTTTCGGAAAAATCCCCTAAAAAGATATGTAATATTGTTGGTCATCTTGAATTAAGTCATTTTCCCACAGTCGCGACGTTGCCATCTTGTTTTTTCTACAAATACAATAGAACCTGTAGTATGCGACCACCCTCACCATGTAAGTGGTCGCTCACTAAAAGCTCATAGTCATGACATATTTACTCCCGAAACGTATATTCCACTCACTAGAATCTACATATTAGAATTTTACCATGTAATCTGGTTATAAATGAATAAGAACGTAAGAAGATGGCCTAAC
>JBBBDQ010001027.1:1540000-1585000 GCA_037127315.1 Ascarosepion bandense
AAGAAAGAAATTTCTTCTTTTCAACATATCTTATTCTCTGATGAGGACTTAATAAAACAGAAACATATTAGATGTATAAACGTTTTATATTTGTTCTTTATCTTATCACATATTTCTTTCTTCTTTTTCTCCATATCACATTCTCTGATGAAGCTTTAATAAAACTGAAACATGTTAGATTGATAAACGTTTCTGATCATTATATAAAACCACGATCCATGATTGATCAGTGTATGATCCTAATTGATATATATATTTGCTTATTATTATCTATCTCAATCTGTTCATTATCTATCTATCTATCTATCTATCTATCTATCTATCTATCTATCTATCTATCTATCTTGACGTTCATTTTCTATCTATCTATCTATCTGCGACTGTTCATTTTCTATCTATCTATCTACTATTCTATTTTCTATCTATCTATCTATCTATCTGTGACTGTTCATTTTCTATCTATCTATCTATCTATCTATCTATCTATCTATCTATCTATCTACTTCTATCTATCTATCTATCTATCTATCTATCTATCTATCTATCTATCTATCTATCTAGTGTTCTATCTATCTATCTATCTATCTATCTATCTATCTATCTATCTATCTATCTATCTATCTGTTCTGATCTATTCTATCTATCTATCTATCTATCTATCTATCTATCTATCTATCTATCTATCTATCTCAAGCTTCTATTCTATCTATCTATCTATCTATCTATCTATCTATCTATCTAGCTTCTGTTCTATCTATCTATCTATCTATCTCATCTATCTATCTATCTATCTATCATATCTATCTATCTATCTATCTATCTATCTATCTATCTATCTTTCAAAAATCTCGAAAATTGATGAACCTAAAAAATACATTAATAGCGGAAACGAAATGAAGCCTAAAGTATCAGAATTCCACTGAGGAACGGGAAAAGAACTAATAAAATTATCCTCCCTAACTAAAAAAAAAAAGAATCAAAATCAAATCAACAAATGCAATAAATATATAAATAAATAAATAAGTAAAATATATTTGGACATGGAGTAAACAACAAAATAATTGTTGCCCGAATCGCGGAAGAGGAAACGAACAATTGCAAAAATAGACGAGAATAAAACAGTACTTCATTTCTGTATTAAACGTATGAAGAATTCGCCCTGCCCCCAAAAGAAAACCTAAACCTTCTTTCTTTCATGCTCCCTGATTCTCACAATATATACTTTAAAATTCTATTTGAAACTCAGCAATGCATTAACTAAATTAGATGTTTCCAACCCAAATTCTATAAAACGATTTTTACTCCATTTTGTTTTACGTGTATCTTCGAATTGGTCTAAAAACGGCAACGAAATCATTGAATTTTACAGACTGCAAATCATACGCCATTTTTTTTTCTTATGAAGGTGAATGATTCACTCACGGGTAAAGGGGTTTTATTTTGGGTTTGCATCAAACTAGAGAGGGTGACTCACTTAATTGACTAAGATATTTATATTTTGATCTATCCTTAAACAGTCAATTTTTGGGCATGATATATGTGATTCTTCTTGTTCTCCATGTAGCGTTCCTTTCAGTACGTAGGCGATCATGGATCTCTACTTGTCCCTATTTGTTGTCGTTCTTAACATTTCTCCTTTGGATATATCTCCCAAACCCCATTCGCCATCCACTTGCTCAAGCCCATCAAGTATGTCTCACATTGTTTTCCACTGTCTCCCTCTCCTTCTATTCGACCTGTGAGTATTAGGTACTCCAAACCCTCCTTATTATGTATCCCAGAAACCTCAGCTGTCTCTTCCTGATACCAATTATAAGTTTACTTTTCGTTTGCATTCTTTCCAAAACCCTCGCCTTTACTCACATGTTCGGTCCATAGTATCCTCAGAATCCTTCTGTAGAACCACATTTCTGTTGCTCCAAATCTCTTCTTCATCTTTGATGATGAAGTATATATTAGGAGGACTGTCTGTATTTCTGAAACGAGGTAGTATTTATAGTATTGACTGCCAATCGAGGCTTTACTCAAGGAATGACGATGATATACCACAGTAATTGTAATAAAGGTTTCGGTTCGAAATTCCCAGTACCTGAAGAAGGCCGGAACGTACAACGGCCTAAACGCCGTAAAAATTGCAACAAAGATGAGGACAATAGTCCGAATAATGTGAATACTGTGAATATTAGGAGGACATATCACACGATAGAAAACTTTAATTCTAAGAATGTCATTCTAATATTGTTGTTTAGTTACGTTTTTATGTAAGCTGGATGAATTTTATTTTGTGTTTTTACAGTGAAGTTCACCGTTGCTCGGGTGTAATGAAAGTTTATAACCAGTTTCGTTAATCTTCGTTAATTTCTGTAATATATATATATATATATATATATATATATAAAGCATATCTTCATTCAAAAGTGTTTCTTTAAATAATATAGACATATTATGTCTTCTTATTTTAATACTGATCTTTTCCAGTTGTTGAATCAATTCCTTGATGCTAAGATGAAATTTATCAAGAAAGGCTCTGTAATTCATTTTTGTTTTTAGCGCAAGTACTTTCGAACTTTTCTAAGGTCATCTTCAGGGGAAAATTACAAAGACAAAATCAGAAAACGGTGGAAAAAAAAGATACAAAGCAAATGGCAATCAGTTCTCTAATTACCGTTTTGCGATGTCAGTTCGTTAATATGCCAGTGAATGTTGGATAATATCAACAAAGATGAAGGAAAACTTGAAGCTGCTGAAATGTGGTCCTACAGAATGATGCTGCGGATATCATGGACCGAGCCTGTGAGCAACGATGAGGTCTTAGAAATGATAGAAACGAAAAGGAAATTAATATTGAGCATCAGGAAGAGACTACTAAAGTTCCTGGGACATGCAATGAGGAAGGAGGGCTTAGAGAACCTGATACTTACAGGCCAGATAGAGGGAAAAAGAGACAGGGGAAAGCAGTGGATAACATATTTGAAGGGCCTGAGCAGGTGAATGACAGAACGGGGTTTGAGAGATCTTTCTAGAGAAAGCTTGCTAAGAGCCACAAAGAATCGGGAGACGTGGAAGGCCATGATCTTCTACGTCCTGAAAGGACAGGGAACATAGAAGAAGAAAAAGAAGAAGACGTTTTCATTGAAAAAGAGACTTGAGCTATTACACAGAATGATATCGATAATTATTCAGAAATTTGAAATTTCTTCAACACTTAAAGAGGAAAGAGGGCTTGGAAAATTTGACACTCACATGATATCCTGGCAACAAAAAAGACAAAGGAAATCAACGAGTAATCTACCTGATGTATTATGTGAATGGTAAACGACAAACTTTGCGAAGAGCTACAAAGCATAGCAAGTTGTGGAGAGCCGTGATCGCATATGTCCTGAAGGATATTTAACTTTAGATATATCAAGTTTATTATCACATATAGGTTTTGATATTTCTATGCTACCTAAAGTTGTTTAAACATCGTAAACATTTCAGATTATATTGTGAAAACATCGTAAATTGTAAACATACCTTCATGCTTTTAAAAACATGTCTTTTAATTAAATTTTACCTGAAAGAATAAAAAATCTAAGTCGTAATTGTGTAATAAAATCGACTTAATGGTCATTTAATGCAATGCACAAGAGATTCTCGTGGTAGTGGATTACTGAAGGGGGGTGTGATATGAATGTAACGTGGAAGAAAGTGAAAATGAGTAGGGTAGATAATAATTGATCTCATGTTATATAAAAAGCAAATGATAAGGTTAAAAAAATAAAACAAATTTAAGTAGATTAGAAACCTCAGATCCTTTATTGTAAACTGATACCAGGCCGACTTAACATCTTGCCATCAATTTCCCTAACAAGCAAATAACCTCTGAGTGATAGTGGAAGGTCTAGAGCGTCATACTTTTTTTTTATAATCATATCGCCCCAAGCAAGGCAGTTTACTGCCACTGGTGCGCAGGGGGTTACGGATGAGGAAAGTTATGAGAAGGAGTGACAGGTTAAAGGAGGTGTCAGAAAGTGGGTAAGAGAATATTGATGAGAGTGGAGTGGACGGAAAAAGGAACATGAGAGAGAGGACGTAAGTAAGTGAGATAGAAAATGACTATTGACTTTATACTTAAATTCTTCGAGATTGTAGCTGTGGGGGAAGCAAGTAAACGGAAAGGAATTCCACAGGCGGGAAGTGCGAGAAAAGAATCTTGTAGAGTAGAATTTGCGTATACATTTTATTGGTTTCTCAGTAAAAGGGTTGGACCCAGTTGCTAATCTTGTGGCTCGAGCAAATATATATACATAGCAGGCTTTAGTGAGCTAAGTTTATCGAAGCAGAAGCCGTGAATGTATTTATAGAAGAGACACAGGGAAGCCATATTGCGCCGGTGAGAAAGTGAATGTATCTGAGCTGCCAAGTTGGGATTGATCACATTACAGATTCTCAGTTGGATTTTATCAAGGACCCCTAGGTGGCTGATAAGTTTTTGAGAATGGCTGACAGAACGGAGATTAGGAGCATTAACAAAAATCAAAAAAGGCTAAGGATCAAAAGTGATGAGAAATTTTAGGGAGCCATGATTGCCTATGCCTGAAGGGACGTGGCACTTGCTATGAAAGAAGATTTCAGATGAAATCAGTACCGTGTTTGTTTCCGGTCAGTGCTTGACCAAGCCACTAGAAAAATTTGGCTTGATCCCAAAAGTTCATTTGACAATCGATATATCAGGGGCTCTGTGCCAGGAAGATGATGCCAGGGCATTCTGACTTTTATAACAGGGCTTATATTTGAGGCACTTCAAGGGGCAGTTCCAAGAAAGACGTTTCGTTCGTTAGCCGTCTTCGCAAAAGACGTTAGCACCAATCCCAGTTTATAATTATCATCGAGATTTCTCCCAAAAGGTACCAGATATAATTGCATTATTGTACTTGGTAGGTACAGCACTAACACCTCAGCTTAAAAGCACAAGAATTTTTTTCAACATAATCTTCTTTCTTGTCAATGCACGTAATTCATTAATGTCTGTTGGCAATCACTAGAAAATTGGGCAATCATGGAATATATAAAGAAAAAATCAGTTAATAAATATATGTTAGGATACGGATTTATTGACATAACTTTGTACGCTTGAATGAGTACCATATTTTTCCTTAACTCAGTCAGTTAAGTACTATATGTGATGCACGACTGGGCAAATATGACTCTTCACATTTTCCTAAAAAATAACTGTTGACTAAAAACTAAATGCCATACGTGATACACAGTTGGGTGATCATGTATCTTTCGATCCATAAATGAGTAGGCAGACTTTTGTGCAGTAGGTTGCCATTTCTTTCTGTGGTAGAGTGATTGCTATTTAACTCATAGATGGAGGGAGAAATGATGGATTCAAACTTTTCTCACGGGTATTTGCGAGTGAAATGAGAAATCGGCTCTTGGCTTTCTCGTTCTGCTAATTATTTTCTCGTTGCACCGCCTACACATCCACATTTGATAATGGTTAAAAAAAGAACCAAAATAGGATTGAAATCCCATAATTATAATCAGATTATCTTCAATGGCATCGTCGATATAACGTCTCGTCGCGTATTTCTATTGGGTTATACTTATGTATAACAATGATTTTTCTAGATTTTTTATCGTTTCACCCCAAACAAGGCGATAACGCCACTGATGCACAGAGTGCTACATAAGAATAAAAATTTAGATAGGAGGAGAGTAAAGAAAAAGACGAACCAATTACAGGGGTGTCAGAGAAAGGAGCAAGAGAAGGATGGGAATACAGATGTGATGACAATTGCAATGGTAGAGAGAAACGAGAAGATATACAGGGTTATGTAGAAAGAACTAGAGTCAAGTGGTTAAGAAATGGGTATTGACATTGCATTTAAATTCCCAGAGGTTGTAGTTGTCATGAAAGCAAGTATATGGAAGCGAGTTCCACAGGCGGGAAGTGCGAGAAAAGCAGCTAATGGAGTAGAATTGTTGTCTGCATTTGGTTGATCTAATTGTGAATGGGTGGGGCCCAGTTGCCAGTCTGGTTGCACAAGTAAACTCGTGTGGCAGGGGCACCAGTGACTTAAGTTCCTCGGAGCAGAAGCCATGAATATATTTATTGAACAGGCAGAGGGAAGCCACATCCCGTTGGTGAAAAAGTGGCTGGAGTCGAGCCGCTAAGTCGGTACCTATCACATTACTGAAGCCTGTCGAGAACACTGAGATGAACAGAGGGTCGCCTGACCAGATATGACAACAGTATTTTATGAACGGTCCGATGGTTGATTTGTATATGTGCAAGACGGATTCAAGCGGAAAAAATTCTGATTCGACACAGTGATCCAACTTTCCTAGCAATGGATTTAGCTATTGGCACAATGTAATGGCTCCACTTGAGTTTAGAAAAGGGGGTAAGGTCAAAGAGGCGCAGTATATTGCTGTCAGAGGGACTCGATTGGTCCATGCTTAGGGGAGGAAGGAGATGTTGCCTGTGATGATTGACAGACAGCAGCTTGGTCTAAGACCCATTGAAATGTACAAGCCACTTCTTTCCCCATTCCACAATTGAATGTCGATCCCTCTCAAGATCAGTAGCGAGATGCTATTATTTAACCAGCACATAATTCTTAAATTTCTCAAGGGAATTTGCACGTAAGTGAATTCAACGTATTCGACTGAGATTTGAAATCGACTGTCCTATTCGCTAATTTCGAACTGATATCCATTACACAGCAGATATACAAAGATAGAAAGGGGCGTAAGACAAGGATGTGTTATTTCACCGGATCTATTCAACTTGTACAGCGAGACTATTCTGAGAATCCTAGAATTTATGCTAGAATTCGTCATCGGATGCCACAATTTAAACAACTTAAAGTACGTAGATGATACAGTGCTGATAGCAGACACAGAAAGGAAATTACAAGACCTCCTACAGAAGGTAGCCGAAGAGACTGACAAGAAAAGATTACAAATAAACTGCAAGAAAAGCGAATGCATGGTCATCAGTAAAAAGGGCAGCCCAAAATGCCAAATACAGGTCGGAGATGATATAGTGCGATAGCAGACACGGAAAGGAAACTGCAAGACCTCCTACAGAAGGTAGCTGAAGAGAGTGACAAGAAAGGATTACAAATAAACTGCAAGAAAAGCGAATGCATGGTCATCAGTAAAAAGGGCAGCCCAAAATGCAAAATACAGGTCGGAGATGATATAGTGCGATAGCAGACACGGAAAGGAAACTGCAAGACCTCCTACAGAAGGTAGCTGAAGAGAGTAACAAGAAAGGACCACAAATAAACTGCAAGAAAAGCGAATGCATGGTCATCAGTAAAAAGGGCAGCCCAAAATGCCAAATACAGGTCGGAGATGATATAGTGCGATAGCAGACAGGGAAAGGAAACTGCAAGACCTCCTACAGAAGGTAGCTGAAGAGAGTGACAAGAAAGGATTACAAATAAACTGCAAGAAAAGCGAATGCATGGTCATCAGTAAAAAGGGCAGCCCAATATGCCAAATACAGGTCGGAGATGATATAGTGCGATAGCAGACACGGAAAGGAAACTGCAAGACCTCCTACAGAAGGTAGCTGAAGAGAGTGACAAGAAAGGATTACAAATAAACTGCAAGAAAAGCGAATGCATGGTCATCAGTAAAAAGGGCAGCCCAATATGCCAAATACAGGTCGGAGATGATATAGTGCGATAGCAGACACGGAAAGGAAACTGCAAGACCTCCTACAGAAGGTAGCTGAAGAGAGTGACAAGAAAGGATTACAAATAAACTGCAAGAAAAGCGAATGCATGGTCATCAGTAAAAAGGGCAGCCCAAAATGCCAAATACAGGTCAGAGATGATATAGTGCGATAGCAGACACGGAAAGGAAACTGCAAGACCTCCTACAGAAGGTAGCTGAAGAGACTGACAAGAAAAAATTACAAATAAACTGCAAGAAAAGCGAATGCATGGTCATCAGTAAAAAGGGCAGCCCAAAATGCAAAATACAGGTCGGAGATGATATAGTGCGATAGCAGACACGGAAAGGAAACTGCAAGACCTCCTACAGAAGGTAGCTGAAGAGAGTGACAAGAAAAAATTACAAATAAACTGCAAGAAAAGCGAATGCATGGTCATCAGTAAAAAGGGCAGCCCAAAATGCCAAATACAGGTCAGAGATGATATAGTGCGATAGCAGACACGGAAAGGAAACTGCAAGACCTCCTACAGAAGGTAGCTGAAGAGACTGACAAGAAAAAATTACAAATAAACTGCAAGAAAAGCGAATGCATGGTCATCAGTAAAAAGGGCAGCCCAAAATGCAAAATACAGGTCGGAGATGATATAGTGCGATAGCAGACACGGAAAGGAAACTGCAAGACCTCCTACAGAAGGTAGCTGAAGAGAGTGACAAGAAAAAATTACAAATAAACTGCAAGAAAAGCGAATGCATGGTCATCAGTAAAAAGGGCAGCCCAAAATGCCAAATACAGGTCAGAGATGATATAGTGCGATAGCAGACACGGAAAGGAAACTGCAAGACCTCCTACAGAAGGTAGCTGAAGAGACTGACAAGAAAAAATTACAAATAAACTGGAAGAAAAGCGAATGCATGGTCATCAGTAAAAAGGGCAGCCCAAAATGCAAAATACAGGTCGGAGATGATATAGTGCGATAGCAGACACGGAAAGGAAACTGCAAGACCTCCTACAGAAGGTAGCTGAAGAGAGTGACAAGAAAAAATTACAAATAAACTGCAAGAAAAGGGAATGCATGGTCATCAGTAAAAAGGGCAGCCCAATATGCCAAATACAGGTCGGAGATGATATCGTGCGATAGCAGACACGGAAAGGAAACTGCAAGACCTCCTACAGAAGGTAGCTGAAGAGAGTGACAAGAAAGGATTACAAATAAACTGCAAGAAAAGTGAATGCATGGTCATCAGTAAAAAGGGCAGCCCAAAATGCCAAATACAGGTCGGAGATGATATAGTGCGATAGCAGACACGGAAAGGAAACTGCAAGACCTCCTACAGAAGGTAGCTGAAGAGAGTGACATGAAATGACGACAAATAAACTGCAAGAAAAGTGAATGCATGGTCATCAGTAAAAAGGGCAGCCCAAAATGCCAAATACAGGTCAGAGATGATATAGTGCGATAGCAGACACGGAAAGGAAACTGCAAGACCTCCTACAGAAGGTAGCTGAAGAGAGTGACATGAAAGGACGACAAATAAACTGCAAGAAAAGTGAATGCATGGTCATCAGTAAAAAGGGCAGCCCAAAATGCCAAATACAGGTCAGAGATGATATAGTGCGATAGCAGACACGGAAAGGAAACTGCAAGACCTCCTACAGAAGGTAGCTGAAGAGAGTGACAAGAAAAAATTACAAATAAACTGCAAGAAAAGCGAATGCATGGTCATCAGTAAAAAGGGCAGCCCAAAATGCCAAATACAGGTCAGAGATGATATAGGTGCGATAGCAGACACGGAAAGGAAACTGCAAGACCTCTTACAGAAGGTAGCTGAAGGAGACTGACAAGAAAAAATTACAAATAAACTGCAAGAAAACCGAATGCATGGTCATCAGTAAAAAAGGGCAGCCCAAAATGCCAAATACAAAGGTCAGAGATGATATGGTGCGTAAGCAAAAGACACGGAAAGGAAACTGCAAGACCTACAGAAGGTAGCTGAAGAGACTGACAAGAAAAAATTACAAATAAACTGCAAGAAAAAGGGCGAATGCCCAAAATGGTCATCAAAAGTAAAAAGGGCAGCCCAAAATGCAAAATACAGGTCGGAGATGATATAGTGCGATAGCAGACACGGAAAGGAAACTGCAAGACCTCCTACAGAAGGTAGCTGAAGAGAGTGACAAGAAAAAATTACAAATAAACTGCAAGAAAAGCGAATGCATGGTCATCAGTAAAAAGGGCAGCCCAATATGCCAAATACAGGTCGGAGATGATATCGTGCGATAGCAGACACGGAAAGGAAACTGCAAGACCTCCTACAGAAGGTAGCTGAAGAGAGTGACAAGAAAGGATTACAAATAAACTGCAAGAAAAGTGAATGCATGGTCATCAGTAAAAAGGGCAGCCCAAAATGCCAAATACAGGTCGGAGATGATATAGTGCGATAGCAGACACGGAAAGGAAACTGCAAGACCTCCTACAGAAGGTAGCTGAAGAGAGTGACAAGAAAAAATTACAAATAAACTGCAAGAAAAGCGAATGCATGGTCATCAGTAAAAAGGGCAGCCCAAAATGCAAAATACAGGTCGGGGATACTAAAATCAACCAGGAACAAAAATTTAAATACCTAGGAAATGTTATAAGAGAAGACGGAAATGCGACAAAGAGATCCGAAGGCGAATTGTCATGGTGAAGGAAGAATTCCAGAAGTTGAATAAAGAAATAGGACAATTTTGCTAGAAACAAAGAAAGTACTGGATTGCTATGTGATGTCGGTTCTTCAATATGGCAGTGAATGCTGAACAATATCATCAAAGATCAAGAAAAAACTTGAAGCAACTGAAATGTGGTTCTGCAGAAGGATGCTGCGAATATCACGGATCGAGCATGTGAGCAATAATGAGGTTTTGAAAGGATGGAAACGAAAAGGAAATTAATTTTGAGCATCAGGATGAGACAGCTGAGGTTCCTGGGACATGCAGTGAGTAAGAGAAGACTTGGAGAACTTGATGCTAACAGGCCAGATAGAGGGAAAAAGAGACAAGGGAAAGCAGCGGATAACATATTTGAAGGACCTGATCAGGTGGATGACGGAACGAGGGTTGCATGGTGTAACAGTAGAAGCCGTGCTAAGAGCAAACAGGGATAGGGAGACGTGGAAAGCTATGAACGCCTACGTCCTGAAGGGACAGGGCACATAAAAGAAGAAGATCAATTACACTACAACACACTCTCTGGACCAGCAAACCTAAATGAATCTAAGTCTAAACTTATTTATAAATGGAACTTTGTGTGTATGTGTGTGTATGTGTGTTATTGTGTGTGTGTGTGTGTCCGTTACCTATAGACTACGAAACGGCTGAACCGATTTTCTTTAAAATTTACACAGTTGTACTATAAGCGTCTGCGAGTGTTCTTAGCTAGATTTTGTGTCGAGGTACCCTCGATAAATATCGAAAATCGATAATCGAAAAAATCGGGTGGTCCGATTTTAATCAAATTTGATACACTCATAGACAAAGACATAAGAAACGATATTCAGAATGTTCAAGATTGCAGTTCTTACAATAGTGCAGAAAATCGATATATATATATATATATATATATATATATATATATATATATATATATATATATATCAGGCAAGATGTTTGTGTGTGTCTGTTTATCTGCCTGTATATCTGTATTTTTTTTTTCAGGCTTTTTATTTTAGGTTTTGCTTCTGGTTTGGCTCTAAATAGGTATAATTGTAGTTCTTAGTCTCAGCCGTGATACCATTTACTCAGAGGACTTATTTAGCCTTCAAAATTCAGTTTACGCGGGAAAACCTATTTGATATCCATACGAGGAAATCAAAATTTGACTTACATCCAATCATTTTTCTTTCAGTCTACGGTTTCGCTTTAACTGGAAACAACTATTGCTTTTTAGTGTTTCGTGCCAACGTCCAAGAATCTGAGCTTCCGGACTATGGATTAGTTTTAAAGCTTCATTACACCCGAGCAACGCCGGGCTATACTGCTAGTAAAAAAATAAGAGAAACAAAAAGTCTTGGTTAAAAACGAAACGTAATATTTCCACTTTATTCTAACAGGTGTCATTATATTGGGTGTTTCAGTTACGCTAACTGTTGAACATGTCGGCCATTGAAGGATCCGCAGTATTGAAAGCCCTACCGATAGGGGGCGGTTCTAACAAAGGTGTATCTTTTAATGGCATTGATTATAATCAGTAAGCGTTATTAGTCATATGCCCAACTGAACCACTTTTACTTCTCCTTTTTCTTCATTTTCTTCTTCTTCTTTATCCTCTTCGCTTCTTTTTCTTCTTTTTCATCTCCTCCTCCTTCTTACATCTTCTTCATTTTTTCTCCTCCTCCACCTTCTGTTCTTTCTTCTGATCCGGCCACAAAAGAAGATGTGAATGAGGAGCAGAAGGAAGAGGAGGAGCAGAAGAAGGAGGAGGAGATGAGGAAGAAGAAGAAAAAGAAGAAAAGGATGAAGAAGAAAGAGGAGGAAATGAAAAAGCAGAGGAAGGAGGAGTAGAAAGAAGCAGGGGGAGTAGATTTTATTACACAACTACGACTTAAGATTTTTTTTATTCTATCAAGTAAAATTTAATTAAAAGAAATGTTTTTAAATGCTATGAATGTATGTTAAAAATTTACAATGTTTTCACCAAATAATCTGAAACGTTTACGATGTTTAAACAACTTTAGTTAGCACAGAAATATCAAATCCTATCTGTTATAATAAACTTAATATATCTAAAGTTAAATAACCTTCAGGAAATATGCGATCACGGCTCTCCACAACTACCTATTCATTGTAGCTCTTCGTAAAGTTTGTCGTTTGCCATTCACATAATACATCAGGTAGATTACTCATTGATTTCCTTTGTCTTCTCTGTCGCCAAGGTATCATGTGAGTGTCAGATTTTCCTAGCCCTCTTTCCTCTTAATGTGTCGTAGAAATTTCAAATTTCTGAATAATTATCGATATCATTCTGTAGAATAGGTAGATGACAGAGTGGAGTTTACGAGATCTTACAGGAGAAAGCTTGCTAAGAGCCACCAGGGATAGGGAGACTTGGAAAGACATGATCGCCCACGTCCACAAGTTTTTATTAAAAAAGAGACCTGAGCTATTTTGTGACCTATTCATTTGGGACTTATGTGACATGGCCCTCCACAATTTGCCTTTTTTTTTTAGTAAGTTTTGTCTTTATTTTGTCCACAAACTAACTTTTCTCTTAACAATTTATACAAATTTGTTAAGTATCCTATTCGTTGTTTTCCACTGCCATTCTTGTCTTTGGCATCATGTGGGTGTCATATTCTCCAAGCCTCTTTCCTTATTATGTGTCATACAATTTCAACGGTTTCTTTACCGCATCTATGTGTAAGTGTTCTTTTTGTTTCTATTTTCTTTCTAATTCTAAGTCTGTATCCTTTTTATTCCCATTTGCCTTTAACCTGATATCCTCAGCATCCTTCTGCATAACCACATTTCTGTTGGTTTCTTCAGTTGTAAAGAAATTGTTCAGGATTTATTGCCATGTCAGCTGATAATTTGCTTCTAACTACAATTTCTAGTGTCATAATAATTTGTTTAGCCTTATTTTGTGCATTGAATTACCTCCCCATTTACACTGTTACCAATAATTTTTTAATATAATTTTTATTTTATATATTAAAACAGATTACAGTGAGATACAAAAGACATATATATAGTCATCCGCAGACAGATCTGTTTCGCTGTATCACAGCTCATCAGTACGGTTGCTTTTTAACCCAGGATTGAAACCCAACCAAATTGGCGTCAGTCGGCGATTCTACCTTTGAGCTATGGGCGCTCGGTAGATAAAGGCTGACTTTTTAGCGCGTATATTATCATTATACACGCCCAATAGCTGAGAGTGTTCTAATTCATTGCTGAATGAACGATATACCGTAAGAAATGTCGAGTCTTGTTATGGGCACGTGAGTGTCTTGTGTAATTATTTTCTGGATTATTTGAAATATAAACTGTTGTATCAATAAACGAGCTGCGAAATACGTATTACTCATGAAATTGTAGAATATTTAAATTTTTCTCTTACGTTTTTATTCTCTATTACTTTACTAATATATATATAATTCCAAGTGAAGAGGACTCAAGGTTTTGTTTTATTTTGAGTACTCTGGCATTTATTTTATTATAAACAGTGCTCAATATAATGAGTATTATAGAGCTTAATATGATATAATTATATAGTTATAAAACTAATACATAACTATATATATATATTTATATATATGGAGGAATGGTAAACCAGTAGCTACTCTAGCATCTATGCATCGCTCATTCAGTAATGAATTAGAGCACTCTGGCTATTGGCGTATGATACATTCTACGCTAAAAGTCTGCCTCCTTCTACCGAGTGCCCATAGCTCAGAGGTAGAATCGCCGACTGACGCCAAATAGGTCGGGTTTCAATACTGGTTTAAAAGCAATTGGATGTCTAACCGTACTGATGAGCTGTGATACAGTGAAACATATCTTTCTGCGGATGACTATATATGTGTGTATGTGTGTGTGTGTGTGTGTGTGTGTGGGTGGGTGTGTGTGATAGATTAAAAAGTTTTAAATACACAAGCAAAACATTCAAAGGGTTAAGGTTCAGGAAGTTCGAATTTACTTACATGAAAACATTTCTATATACAAGAGGAAAACATCTCGACTCGATTCCTTTACCAAAATCTATATTTCAATGCCTAAATAGCCAAATACTGAATTTTGTCAGACAGAACGCCCCCCCACCCACACGAAATATACAGGGTGCTCCAAAATCAACAACCTATTACAATAAGAATTGGCTGAATTAAAAAAAAAGCCCTGACACAATTGGATGTTTATTGCTTAATCATGATACAAAAAAGATATATTTACAAATCGAACGTGAAAGCATTATCGGACATTTTCGACATGTACGCCGTCTGTATCCCTGCAAATGTCAAATCTATCCTTAGCGTTGCGAAACGTTTGAAGCATTTCAGAATCTATCTCCTGAAATGCTAACTGAATGGCGTTTTTTTTTTTTTTTTTTTACGCTGAGTCAAACTATTGATCTTTTAACGATTAACCTTGCTTTTATGAAACCCCATGCAAAGAAATCCAGTGTGGGATCAACAATAATAAGCAATTGTGGATACATTATTAATAAGGTTCTGAAAATGGGTGAAAATAAAATACAAGATGTATAAATATCATAAAGTTATGAACAAAATTAGAAATTGATAAATTCCTAACACACATTAAACATGATGCAAAGAAATAAAAGTCAAATTAAAAAAAAAAATGTCCGGCTTCACTGAAATAATTAAATCTAGGACAACCTGTATTTATTTCTGTCAGTTAAGTGCCATACGTGATACACGGTTTGGGCGATCATGTCTTGAAAGAGACATGACTAACTGGACAGAAGACTATCCCGCGGCAGGTTATCATTACTTTCTACGATAGACTGGTTGCTAACCAAGGCTGTAGACCCCGATCTGTTCTGCTATTTGACTCATAGCTAGAGGGGAAAGAGATATATTATATCATTAATTAGTAATTAGTAGGGGATCAGTTTATTACTTCATAACAATATAAAACTGATCCCCCACTTTATGCCCAGTGGAAGCTTAAATCATGTTTTCAACTATTATATTCAGTCAGTAAGTTAAGTGCCATACGTGATACATGCTTTGGGCAATCATGTCTCGAAAGAGACATGGCTGACTGAGTAGAAGATTATCCCGCAGTAGGTTGCCATTGCTTTCTGTGGTAGAATAATTGTCATACAAGGCTATAGAACCCAGTCTGTCTTATTATTTAACCCATAACTGGAAGGAAGAGGCGGATTAATACCTTTCTCAAGGGTATTTGTGCGTAAGTGAATTGCAAGAAATTCAACTGGAATTCGAAATTGGCTCCTGTATTTGACGGGGGGTCGATTTCGAATTCCAGTTGAAATCCTTTCACGTACACAAAAGTGTAAAACCCTAAGTTTCGCTCACACGGAAAACCTTCATCCATACACTTTAGATCAGCAACGTAAATGCATTTTGATCAGTTTATTACTAAATCATGATTCCAACTATTATATTCAGTCAGTTAAGTGCCATACGTGATACACGCTTTGGACGATCATGTCTCGAAAGAGACATGACTGACTGGGCAGAAGATTATCCCTCAGTTGGTTGCCATTATATTCTGCGTTAGACTGGTTGCCAGTCAAAGCTATAGAACCCAATCTGTCCTGTTATTTGTTATTGCTGAAGGGAAGAGACCGATTAATACCTTTAGCAAATCAAATGCAGTGAATTCAACTGAAATTCAAACTCAGCTCTCCGATTTCTCGTTTTGCGCTGATATCCACTGCACCTTAACGCAACCTGCATTTACTTTCCTAAAATCTTGGATAGAATTTGTTTCGCTTTATATCAACCACATTTACCTCAGAAATAGCAATGACTGTAGCCCTACTTGTTAAAACCAATTTCCCGAAATTGGAGCTGCCGGAAGTAAGAAGCTAAGATGCAACATGGCGCAATGGCTTTCCTACAGCCCGTTAGAAGTTTAATATTTATGACTTTTATTGCAATCTGACCCGAGGTCACAGTAGCTTGGACCCTACTGAGACTCAAACTCCTTATTTTCATGGCAAATATTTAGACGAGTGACGTGATCCATCAGCTCAGGTATTCAAAGTTAGGACCTGCCATATCAAAGACACAATCGAATCAATCTTATTCTCTACATATTCCATTGATAAGGAGAGTTCCACACAGACAGCTTCTTTCCGACAATATTCATAACCATTTCAAGTCTAAAGTCAAAAGTTATCTTTCCTAAATATTTCTATAAATACTTTCACGGCTTCTGCTCCGATGAACTTAGCTCACTGGTGCCCCCTACATATAAATTTACTCGTGCCACAAGATTAGCCCGTGCATTGAATACTGCTGCCATATCTAGGCGGGTGCTCCTGCTATCCACCTAGGTGTCATTGACAAAATCCAACGGAGAATCTGTAATGTGACTGATCCGGACTTGGCAGCTCAGATACAGTCACTTTCTTACCGGAGCAATGTGGCTTCCCTGTGTCTCTTCTACAAATACTTTCACGGCTTCTGCTCCGGTGAACTTAGCTCACTGGTGCCCCCTGTATATGAATTTACTTGAGTCACAAGATTAGCAACTAGGTCCCACCCTTTTACTGTGAAACCAATAAAATGTAAACGAAAATTCTACTCCACCAGCTTCTTTCCTCGCACTTCCCGCCTATGGAATTTCCTTCCATTTACTTGCTTCCCCGACAGCTACAATCTCCGAGAATTTAAATTAAAATTCAATAGCCATTTCCTATTTCAATAATCAGCATCCTTTCTCTTATGATTCTTTCACCGTCCACTCCACTCTCATCAGTATTCTCATCCTTCTCTTACCCACTTCCTGACACCCCCTATAACCTGTCATTTTTTCTTATAACTTTCCTTCTATGTAACCCCCTGCGTAACAGTGGCAGTAGAATGCCTTGCTTGGGGCGATATGATTATAAAAAAAAGTTCTATACATTTATATTCCAGAGAATGTAAATAAATCTAAAAAATATGCATGTGTAGCTAATCAGTATTCATCGACTGATTGATTTATGTTCTACTGCTTATCAACAGACAATAAAATATTATGTAAATATAAAGTGGGGGATCAATTTTACATTACAATCATTATATAAATTGATCCCTCACTTTATGGCCACAGTTATCCTTGTCTTACCCACTTCCTGACACTCGCTTTAATCAGTCACTCTTTCTCATAACTTTCCTCCTATGTAACGCCCTGCAAAACAGTGGCAATAAAATGTATTGTTTTGGGCGATATGATTATAAATATATATATATATATATATATATATATATATATATACTTATATGTAACTTTTACAGCTTTATCACGACCTAATTCAGTAGGCTGCAACATTGAGTGGCTCTTGGGGGTCGAACAATGATATAAACAAGAATCTAGTTCGTGAAAAGATATTGATGACCTTTGCGATATAGCAGGTGTACACGAAAGAGTTATTTGAAAATAAAAGAATAAAAATTAACAGTTTTGTATGAATCCTGAGAGGCGTGTGCGAAGTTGTCCGGTTACAGTTGGTTGCCAAGATCAGCAGATATCTGAGGTTTTAAAAGACGAATGTAAGAAAACTCAGTGAATCGTAAGAAGAAAAATGATCGTTTCTTTATTTGCTTGTTTGCTCGTCGTTCTAAAATGCAGCCAGCAGAAAAAATAAAAACGAAAGTGAATGTGGGCTTCTAGGAACAATTCAAGAAAGACTGGCTTAGTTCCAGTGATTTTAGCTGAATATTTTTTTTATCTTCTGTTTCTTTTTTTTCGTTCTTTAACAATAAGAAGATTAGCAGAGATAAAAAAAATGACGAAATACTAAATGAATAGGTTGCAAAGGGCAAATATAAAAAGAGATGGAAACAGATTTTTTTATTTCGTAATTTAAAAAAAAATCATTTTAAGTAAATATTAAAGAAACAATACAATTAATAATAGGGTTATACAAGAGAGACAGATGGAGAGAGAGATAGAGAGAGAGAGAACGAGAAAGAGAGAGAGAGAGAGAGAGAGAGAGAGAGAGTAAAAGACTGCATTATGTTGTCATGTCAAACCAACCCAGACCAACCCCAAAAATATGGCTGCTTTGCGCATGTGCGCACGTGCACTTATATACATTATTGAGTTTTTACATGGTTATTTATGTGAATATATTTTTTATTATCAGTTCAGAACACACACACACACACACACACACACACACACACACACACACACACACACACACACACACACACACACACATATATATATATATATATATGTTGGAGTTTTGAGTTTGAGTTTTGTTTAACGGCATATCAACCTCTGTGGGTTATTTAATGGCAAAAAGGTGGGGTTTTAAGGTAATTTTTATGTTTGGTTTTAGTAAGAAAGTTGATTATTTTAATGAATTAATATTTTTTATTTTAAAAAAATTAAAGATGACTTCCAGGTTTGTATTCAAAAATGTATTGCTGGTAAATATTTTTTTCCCTTCAAAAATGTATTATTGGTAATATTTTTCCTTCAAAAATGTATATTTTTCTATAAAAGTCTACTTTTATGTATTTATTTCTATAAAAGTGTATTTTTATACATTTATAGTGTTTCGAACCCAGTTTGGGAATAAACTATTTGCCAATAGTTGGGGCCCTAACAGGTGCTACAACTCCGGGTCAGGGTGGACCTGGGAATAACAGCAATTAAGAGGTGGTTCCATGCTCCGCACAACCTCCCAGTCAGAGGCCTTGCTGCCGGATGCAGTTTACCGTCATGCCCAGGACCATATATGTATATGTATATGTATGTGTGTGTATGTGTGGGCGTGCACGTGTCTGTGATTGTATCTCTGTGTGTTTAAAAATACGAAAAGCCAATAAAAGGTAGCCTTTCAAATGCACACAACACGCATATATATATATATATCTAAATCTAAACTTATTTATAAATGGAACTTTGTCTGTGTGTGTGTATCCGTTACCTATAGATTCCAAAACGGCTGAACCGATTCTCTTGAAAATTTACACAATTCTAATATAAGCGTCTGCCAGTGTTCTTAGCTAGGTTTTGTGTCGAGGTACACCCGATAAATATCGAAAATCGATAATCGAAAAAATCGGGTTATAGAAGGAGTGATCCGATTTTAATCAAATTTGATACACTCATAGACAAAGACATAAGAAACGATATTCAGAAGTTTCAAGGTTGCAGTTCTTACAATAGTGCAGAAAATCGATAATATATATATATATATATATAAAAGGCAAGATACCGGGTCTGATTAAAATCAGTTTTTCAGCCCTTTTATTTTAGTTTCTGCTTCGGGTTTGGCTCTAAGTAGGTATAATTGTAGTTCTTAGCCTCAGCCATGATAGCATTTACTCAGAGGACTTATTTAGCCTTCAAAATTCAGTTTACGACGAAAAAACTTATTTGATATCGATACCAGGAAATCGAAATTTGACTTACATCCATTCATTTTTCTTTCAGTCTACGGTTTTGCTTTAACTGGAAACAACTATTGCTTTTTAGTCTTTCGTGCCAAAGTCCAAAGAGTCTGAGCTCCAGGACCATGGATTAGTTTTAAAGCTTTCATTACACCCGAGCAACCCCAGACTATACTGCTAGTATATATATATATATATATATATATATAATTTACACACATATATTATTTAACTATATATATATATATATATATATATATATATATATATATATATATAGTGTATCGAAGCAGCAGATAATTCTCTAAACATATACTGTTAAATGTATGAGACAATGAATATCTATTATGTTTAATCCTGAGCCGTTCTAAACATTGTATTTTGGCTTTAATTTCAGTTGAAAATAAAGACAAAATTTCTTCAACATTTGGATAATTTTTTATTAAGTTGGAAAATTTTTGTCTTTATTTTCACCTGAAAAGAAAGCCAAAATACGATGTTTAGAATATATATATATATCCATCACACACATATGCTTCGTGTTTCTGAATTGCAGGTAAATATCAAAAATTCATAATTAGAGTCTCGGAGAAAGAAATAAAAAATTGAAATAAGTGAGAAAACGGGACAGCGGTTTGATGGCTAGTGATGCGTGTTTACGATCTTTCTTGTCACGTTTTGTTCAACCGAAAATATTTGGCAATAAGAACCGATGGAAGAATATCAGAAAGAAAAAAAAAACGAAAGCAGACAACGCGTAAGTCTCTCTTCAAAGCATAGAAAACAAGATGAAGATGAAATTGGGGCATAAGCCTTCAAAGCGGCTTCGAAATTCAAGAAGAAAAATTCTATTCCCTCAGACACAACGTTACAACTCAGTTCGTTACTTTGTCGTTATTTCAATGGCAATTTTTTCTGACGGGCTCCATTTCTTAGTTTAACAAGTTCAGACCCTTACGGCTAGGATACTCTGATATCTATCAACCATCACAATCGCTCAATCGCCCCTACTCCAAGAGTCAAATTAGAAAGTAACCAACGTCTATATCTACTTGGCCATTTGTCCTTAAGGACACATTTGGTTAGTTCCTGTGACTTGACCTAAAGAGTTGTGAGTTCAATACCAGGCTACAGCTGTGGTGAACAAGTAATTTGCATAGTTAGAGGGAGATAATTCATAACTTCCAATCGAGTCTTTACGCAAAGAATGAGGATGGTATACCCCAGTTATTGTAATGAAGAGTTCCGTTTGAAATTCCTAGCACCTGAAGAAGGCCCGAGCGTACAACAGCCGAAAAGTCGAAAAATAGTAAGAAAGATGAAGACAATATTCCGAATAATGTAAATATTCCAGAGCAGTTTTGTTTTGGAGGAATTCATATTTACCAGCCATTTTCTGTCCCAGTTAAACATAATATGTTATATTGTCAAGATCTCTCTTTTTTTTCTAATGGACAGAATATTCCTGAGCAGATATTATGAATACCGACAGTATTGAAAAGTGGCCCGGCGTTATATGGGAACACAGATGTCCGTGGTCGGATAAAATAACTCACTCCCATCAGTGTTTTATTTCAAGCGTGGGGTAGTAACTCTTTGGCGACGACGTTAGCGCAGCGGAAAATAATTGTCTGGGATACTTTTCTCTGGGTACAGGGTTTCTTTTCTTTATGCTAACGACTTATTTTATATTTGTTCCTATTTTCTGTTTCTTTTCTCATCCACATTACGGACAAAGGATTTTTTTTAAAAATATGTACAGCAGACCTGAAGACTTTGGTAAATTGGATGGTCGGGGACAATTGGAAATGCTTGATAATGGTTATAAATATTCTAAGGAAATTGACATTGCGTCAGCACAATCTCAAAATATGAAATCAATATTTTACTTGTTTCATAAAAGTAATCTTTAATATAGAAAGTCATGTTATGCAATTTTTATATCTGATTGACGGGACTAAAAAAAAAGAGACAATAAATCGGGGAACATGCTTTACTGATTGTTTCTAAAATGATGGTAAGAAAACCGTTTACATTCAGGAAACTTTAGTTATTGACTGATCGAACATTTAGCATTAGGGTCGCTTGAGATTTATAACATCTTTTTATTTGTCTGGAAACCAATTTTCTCAAAGATAGTATAAATAATTTGGGCAGTCGTTTTCGACATTGACTGACGTGCTTAATGCAAAACCATCCCAAATATATAGTTTTACCTTCTATTCGTATCGCTCATGCTAAGTTCCAGGTGAATATCTCATTGCATCTTGTTGGTCTAACTTTTTCCACTGACATTTATCAGAACGAGGATATCTGCTGCAAGGAAAGTTGATTCACTGCATCGTGCTATACAATCTTCCTCACTGGAATCTTTCTTGCCTTTTTAAAGGTCTAACATTTGCCCTTGCATTTATATTGGTGTTATATCTGATCTGGTGTTTCTGCTAGATCCCTGGCATTAAAAAAAAAGAAACCGTAGTGTTATAGGCTTTGAACTGGTATTTCGGTTTAATTCTCCCCACAACAGGAAAGTACTTTGTCTCTTTTCTGGCATTTACATTACTCGGACTATTGTCCTCATTTTTGTTGCCATTTGTACGACGTTTAATTATAGATCATTCTATTTGTCTATATTCCTGAGATGAGGTAGTATTTACAGTATTTACATTATTTGGACTTAGCTTTTATTACGTTCCCACTGGGGGGGGGCGTTTTTTTCCCCATTTCAGTGATGACTGAACTCCCACCGCACTTTTCCTACTCAAGTCATGCGCTTTTATGAAGCAGGCTAAGCTTTCTCTCTGGCTGTTTTAACATAGCGCAAGGCTGATTTAAGTGCCACAATGGTAACGATGCTTATACTGATTGCGCTAACTTCTGGACCAAGAAAAAGAAGACAGCGTAATAACCATGTTTAAATCTCCTTGTTATAATGTAAGTAGCAGCTTTCTTTTTGTTGTCAGGCTGATTTTAGCTTGACCATTTTAATCATTGATATCATGTCTTAATTTTGAGACAAAAAGAGAAACAGACTACAATCACCATAAATAAAATAAACGTCCATACTAGAAACCCAAGATTTTGTACACTTCTATCTTGCTTGAAATTACTATATAAATCTGTAGGTCCTATTCTAAACGTTTCTTCTCTTGCAGTTTGGGCCCGGGGGATTTTTTTTAACTTTTTTTTTCCTGCTACGCAATGTCAGTGGCCATCTACTGTCTGTTTGTATGCTTTTTCGTTTATTTTCATTTCGGTCTTTTTACCTCTTAGTAACACTCAATAAACCCTTTCATCTTAGTAGATTCATTGCTTTAATAGGGGTGAAATTATTGTACAAAAACTCACTAGAATGCCGGGAGATTCTTAGACAATTTGTGTATGGATTCCATGCTTTGGTTGTGGGTAGATGCTGGATTCCGTGTGGTGAAGATGGCCTATTCTGCAATGAAAAGTGCCCACCCTTAATACTACTATTACTACTAATAATAAAAATAATTTTATGGGGCACTACAATACACACGCGTTGTGCGTTTTGGTGCAGTAGATATCAGCTCGGAATGGGAAATCAGAGAACCGATTTCGAATTCCACTTGAATTTATTGCATTCACTTACGCACAAATATCCTTAAGAAACGTAATAATCTATCTCTTCCCTCCAGATATGGGTTAAATAACAGGATAGATCTGGTTCTATAGCCTTGGCTGGAAACCAGTCTACCGCAGAATGTAATGGCAACCTACTGCGAGATAATCATCTACCCAGTCAGTCATGTCTCTTATGAGACATGATCGCCAAAGCGTGTATCACGTATGGCACTTAACTGACTGAATATGATATTTGGAAACATGATTAAGAATTCTACTGGGCATAAAGTGAGGGATCGGTTTTATATTGTTAAAATGTAATAAACTGATCCCCTACTAATTACTACTTAATAATATAATACATCTCTTCTCCCTTTAGCTATGAGTCAAATAACATGATAGATTGGGTTGCCAGCCAAGGCTATAGCCTTGGCTGGCAACCATTCTACTGCAGAAAGTAATGGCAACCTACTGCGGGATAATCTTCTGCCCAGTCAGTCACGTCTGTTTCGAGACATGATAGCCTAAGGGGGTATTACGTATGACACTTAACTGACTGACTGAGAGAGACACTATACATAGACAGAAACAATCAAAGCTAATCGCGAAGACATCGTGATCATAGACCGAAAAAACAGAATGTGCTTTCTTGCTGACATGTCAGTCTTTGCAGATTGGAATGTATCTTAGAAGATCTTCAAAACCTTCCATAATACAAAGATCTTGACGTGAAAACCTCGAGAACGTGGCAAATGAATGATGACGCCAACAACTTTTTTTTCATGTGCTGTGTCATGGACTTCCACTTGGCTCAGTCCCTTGTCGCTCTCAATAATTTTTCTCTTGGTATCTCTTCCAAGCCCCGCTCCGTCAACCAATTGCTCAGACCTAACAAGTAATTCAAGCGTTGCTTTCTCCTGTCTCTCCTTCCATTTATCCGACCTGTGAGTATCAAGTGCTCCAGACCTTCCTTCCTCATTACTTGTCCCAGAAACCTCATTTGTCTCTTCCTGATATTTATTATTAGTTTTCTTCTCGTTTGCATCCTTTCCAACACTTCAGCGTTGCACACGTGCTCCGTCCATGGTATCATCTGCATCCTTCTGTAAAACCACATTGCTGCTGCCTCAAGCCTTTCCTTCATCTTTGATGAGATCGTCCAGCATTCACTTCCATACAGAAGGACAGATATCACATAGCAATCCAGTAATCTTTACTTTGTTTCTAATGAGTAGCTCCTGAAATGCGTCTTTGGCCATTCAAATGCGTCTTTGGATATCCGTGTCGCATTTTCCATCCTCTGTCAAAACACTTCCCAGGTATTTGAATTTTTTACTTGTTTTATTTTAGACTCTTCAACTTGCAGTTGGCATATTAGTCTCCTCTTTTTACTTCTGACCATCCATTCAGTTTTATTTGGAGCCCTCAGATTAATTAGAAAGACTCAATGAAAGGATTGCTGGTAGCTCATGCCAGATGGAAATATCAGAAATTGTACTCACAGATACAGTTCACACCTTACGATGAGCTTTCTCTATGCAAAACGTGTCTCATCAAAACAATACGTGTGATCAAAAAAATGATCAGTGGAAAATGTCATGGGTGCAATTTCTGTCATTAGCTCCTCTTATTTGAAGGAAATGTCTATACAACGGAAATCAAAGAAAGAAATAATAATATGTTGTATCCCGGGGGTGGGGGAGATAAACAGAGAAAGAATAGTGCAAGAAATAACTCTTAACACTGAGTATATATAAATAGAGATTTATTATACCTCAGTACAGTAAACCAAATACAAGTACACCCAACGAACAGTTAACAAGAATAACAATCATGAAGGCAATGTCTCTGTATAGGACGTATGCGTCCGTCTTGAGAAGAAGGCTTCCGTCTAGTGACGTCTAACTCTCGTTTAAGGCCGATGGCTGTCGACTCTCGTATAATGACGAATAATCTTGATCACTCCCGTGTAATGACGAAGACTCTAGTATAGTCACGAACTTATTCGATCGCTCCCGAGTGCTCTCTGTAGTTCGTTCTCGTCTAGGTCTTTTATGACCCGGGCCATACCCATTCCGGTGTAGGACAAAGATATATTCCTCTACAGCAATATTCCTCCAGAACAAATAATAATAATAATAATAATATAGAAATTGAAAATAATAATAATGCTTAGAATAATAAAATTTAACAAAACAACACATTGAAAGAATCTCTGGAAACCCCAGCCTAAGAGATATACACAAAATTGTCTTGTTAAGTACAGCCCACACACTAAGGAGAATGTTGTGTTACGCTACGGATGTTAGGGGAGATAGAAAAAACATGAAGTGGAGTGATAACAACACACCACAATCTGCCTCATTTCTTTCCGCAGACTTGGTAGGTAGTGCAACCATAGCAGAAATCATATGATGATAAAACATGATGTAATAATAATAATAATAATAATAATAATAATAATAATAATAATAATTGTAGTTGAAATCATGAATAGTACTAGTGTTAGTCGGTGCTTTTGAAATTATAAAAAAGACCAAAACAACACGTTGCAAGAATCCCTGGAAACCCCAGCTTAAGAGATATACAAAATATTGTCTTGTTAAGTACAGCCCACACACTAAAGAGAACTTTGTACAGTGATGTTTGGGAGATAAAAAAAACAAACGAAATCCCATCACAACCAGACTTAGATCTTCAACAGACTTGGTAAGGAGAGAGATCATAGCTGAAATCGAACTATTAAGAAAATAATAATAATAATAATAATAATAATAATAATAATAATAATAATAATAATAAAAAAATAAAAATATAAAAATCGCCACGATAGAGTTAGGCAATGTTTAAATTGGACAATGTGCAAACACTATGGAAAATCTGTAAACAAACACTGGTATGAACATCACACAGCACCGGTTACAGAAACAGAAGATGTAACCATTCTATGGGATTACACCATCTACACAGACAGAAAAATTGAAGCAAACAGGCCAGACATTATTGTTAAAAACCAGAAGGAGAAAACTTGTCTATTAATTGATATGGCTTGTCCAGCGGATTGTAACATAGCAATCAAGGAAGTTGAAAAACTGTCAAAATATAAAGACCTGGAAATTGAAATAGAAAAAATGTGGAAATTGAAAACAAGAGTTGTGCCAGTGATAGTAGGTGCACTTGGAATGATAAAAAATGGAACAAAACAACACATTGAAAGAATCCCTGGAAACCCCAGCTTAAGAGATATACAAAAAATTGTCATATTAAGTACAGTCCACACACTAAGGAAAACTTTATCTATGTAATGCTGGGGATGATAGGGAAGATAGAAAAACATGAAATGGAGTCATAACAACGCGCCACGACCTGCCTTAGGTCTCCCCGCAGACTTGGTTGGTAGTGAGACCAAAGCAGAAATCGAAATATGATGAAAAATGACATAATAATAATAATCGATTGTTTAATCACCAGGATAAAAAATAAAGATATTTCACACTTAATAACAAATTGCATCTTAATGGTTTTATTTCCTTTCTTTGGCTGAAGTGATCTACAAAAATCAGTTTATCTCGTCGCGTTAATTGTCTTCTACATTAATCACAATACAGTAGAAAACATTTTTACTTTGATCGCAATTTTAGATTAAGAATTTCGATCGTTTTCTCTCTCAATTTTTATTTTTTATTTTATTTGTTTTATTTTATTTATTTTGTTTTCTTCTTTTTTGTTTTTCTGGCGAAAGAATGCCTGAGTCGTGCCGGGTTAGTGTGACGTTGAACACGACATCTGGTGGTAACAAATGATGAACGTTTTATCAGTTCCAGGTAAAAAAATGCATGGCTTGCCTTGATGAAATATTCATAAGAATAGAATCGTCTATTCATTAGAATAGAGTTGTCCGAACCGCCCCCCCCCATATATATATATATATATATGTATATATATGTATATTCGTAAAGTAATAGAAAATAAAAAAGTCTTAAAGTTTAACAAACGTTTAATTTATTCGTCTGAAATATATTAATCTTTTGCAATGAAACTGGTCATTCTATTCGATTGAGTCATGAATAATTTCCTCGTTTTTTTTTTTAAAATTTTTCCTTTAAAAAGTAATCTTATATTTCATCCAATTATATATTGGCTATTATTTACAATGACTTGCCCGTCACTTAATCAGTTCCTCGATAACTTTTCACTACCGTTCTGTAGGATTTGATGTAACAAGTCAATTTTCGACGACCTCTTGAATATGGTTTCTGTCTTGAAGCGCTTACCCAGTAAATCATATTGCAGCTATTTGAAAAACGTAATAATCGTTTGAGGCAAAGCCAGTTGAATATGGAGAGTCTTCTTCATCTATGTGCCATGTCCTTTCAGGACGTAGACGATCATGGCCTTCCACACCTCTCTATCCCTGGTGGCTCTTAGCACGCTTTCTCCTTTCACCACGCAACCCTCGTTCCGTTATCTACCTGATTAGGTCCTTCAAATATGTTATCCGCCGCTTTTCTCTGTCTGTTTTTCCCTCTATCTAACCTGTTAGTATCAGATTCTCCAAGCCCTTCTTCCTCATTGCATGTCTCAGGAACTTCAGTTGTCTCTTCCTGATGCTCAATATTAATTTCCTTTTAGTTTCCATTCTTTCCAACACGTCGTCATTGCTCACATGTTCAATCCACGATATCCGCAGCATCCTTCTGTAGAACCACATTTCAGCTGCTTCAAGTTTTCCCTTCATCTTCTTTGATATTGTCCAACATTCAGTGCCATATTGAACAACTGACATCACATAACAAGAAAATTCACGTATTTGCCTACTGGTAACCAATGCTAATATTAAATTTTACAGACAGATTCTTATGTAGTTTAGACTAGCTAAAAATGTCTTCGATTAATCCATGTTCATATGAAGAGTGGCGTTAAATATTTATCTATATATCTATCAGAGTCTGTTCGTAAGTATGTATATATCTGTCACAGCTTGTCCATATCTATGAGTTATGTCTTTGTTGTGTTGAACAAAGATTACACAATAAACAAATATAATGTAACTGGAAAACGACGTAGTCTTGCTGAAATCTGCAGTAGTATAAGAAATTTGCTTACGGCGGGCTGTCTTGTAAATGCTTTCTGACTGTGTCCTAACTGTCTCGTAGCAGTAATATTTATTTTTGTATAAATACAAAACTGCGACACAAGACCAAAAGCAGAGATGGACAATGCCGGTCTTCATCTGTCTTATTTTAGAAACTTTGTTAGCCACAATCACTGATCCAAACAAACAATAGAATATTCATTGCACCAAAACGCCACATTTTGACTGTTCGTCCTCAAACCACCATAACACTTTAAAGATTCTATAATGTTCTAAATAGTACCATATGTACAATTTCTCTATTGGGAGTGAGAAGTGGGAAATAAAAATTAGCAAGCCATATCCACTGACTCAAACAAACTCTACATATTCCTAGCACCAAAACACTACATTTTTACTATCCTTACTCCAACTTCCAGACCACCTCGAAGGCGTCCTAACTATTTTCCATATGTACAATTTCTCTGTTAGGAGTGAGAAGTCGGAAACTTAGTTAGCCACAACCCAGAAAAACTATACAATATTCCTTGCACCAAAAATAACTCATTCTTACTATTCTTACTCCAACTACCATAATACCTCAAAGACTCTATGAAATCCTAACTAGTACCATATGTACAATTTCTCTATTTGAAGTGAGAAGTGAGAAATAAAATACTAAAACGTTTTTTTTTTTTCACCCCGAGCAAGGCGGAAACGCTACTGATGTGCAAGGGGTTACATAAATGTAAAAAGATTAATTAGAAAACAGTGAGGAGTACAAACTAGTTAGAAAGGAACAATAGAAAGCTGAGAAAGCAGGTGCGATGACAGATACATAGGTGGAGAGAAAGGGAAGGTTATACAGGGGAGGGGAGAGAGCTAGAGGCCAGTGGTTAGTAGATGAGTATTGACTTTGCATTTAAATTTCTGGAGGTTGTAGCCGTCAGGAAAGCAAGAATATGGGAGTGAGTTCCACAGGCGGGAAGTGCGAGAGAGGAAGCTGCAGGAGTAGAATTGTCGTCTGCATTGGGCTAACCTGACTGTGAATGGGTGGGACCCAGTTGCCAGTCTGGTTGCACGGGTAAACACCTGTTGAGGAGGCATCAGTGACTGAAGCTCATCCGAGCAGAAGCCATGAAAGTATTTATAGAAGAGACAGAGGGAGGCCACATTTCGACGATGGGGAAGTGGCTGCAGTCGAGTCGCCAGATCAGTACCTATCACATTACAGACTCTCCTTTGGAGCTTGTCAAGAACACTGAGGAGAACGGCAGGGGCGCCTGACCATAAATGGCAGCAGTACGCCATGCACGGACGGATGGTTGACTTGTATATATGCAGGATGGATTCAGGTGGAAAAAACATCCTGGATCGACGTAGTGACCCAATCTTCTTAGCAGTAGATTTTGCTATGGATTCAATATAGTGGTTCCATTTGAGGTCTGAGGACAGGGTAAGTCCGAGGAGGCGTAGTGTACTCACAGACTTTTCTTGATTCCTTAAAGATTCATCTCGGCTCATTTTCGTATCAAACACAATTTTGAGAACGAATTTTCCATTTAGTGATCCGATATATTTTATTGTTTAAATGTTATTTTAGTGGATAGCTAAATTTGAATAGATACTCAGTTTAGTTATTAAGCAGTATATTTATTTATTTCATTATGCTCCACCCTAAATATTCGAAAAGTCTTATTTAAAAAAAAAGTTTTTCAAACCTGTGTTCCCTTCAGGAAAACCGTCATTAGATCCGGCTTACTTGAACTACTTGGCTACAATGAAATGAACCTATGGGCTAAGAAAAGCCCAAATAGTGCTTTTGAAGACAGACTTTTCCCTTAAATAACAGTTTGAACAACAGGATAAAAATATGTCGGATTAGTAAATGAAAACTAAATTTCTAAAAAGCTAAAATTGTATATAAGATTATGGTTTTAACAACCGACATATTTAATTTATTTTTCTGAACATTATTTTTGATCGATATTCGTATTTAAGTAGATATTCTGTTTATAATCAAACAGTATTATATATTTATTTCTACCGGCCTGATTATTTACGATAATCATCATGTTACGGAAATTAACGAAAATTAACGAAACTGGTAATAAACAAACGAGAAATTGAAACGATTTGTTTAAAGATTATTTTTAATCGATACTCGTATTTGAGTAGATATTCTGTTTTTAATCAAATAGTCTTATATATTTATTTCTACCGGCCTGATCATTTACGATAATCATCATGTTACGGAAATTAACGAAAATTAACGAAACTGGTTATAAACAACCGAAAATTTGAAATGATTTGTTTGAACATTATTTTAATCAATACTCGTATTTAAGTAGATATTCTGTTTTTAATCAAACAGTCATATATTTATTTCTACCGGCCTGATTATTTACGATAAATTTTGTTACGAAAATGTGTGTCATTCGGCGGGATTTTGGTAACAAAATTTACCGTAAATAATCAGGCCGGTAGAACTAAATATATAAATATAATAGTTGGTTATAAAATAGAATATCTACTTAAATACGAGTATCGGTTAAAATTAATTTTGAGAAAAAACAAAAAAAAACAAAAAACATATATGTCGGTTGTTAAAATCATTTCGTTAATCCTCGGGATTTTTCGTAACATTGTATGTTTATATAATATTATATAACATTGTAACATTACTGTAAAATCGCCTCCAAGAAGAATCCAATATTTCCACATCTTCTCAACAAGGTGGAAATCCGTAGGACAATTAAAAGGAACGTTCGCGTTGAATAAATTAATGATCAATCATGTAATGCCATTATGAGAAATTTTGTCGCAGTCATCATGTCGAGAATTAATAGCAAATTGTTATGTTCGTTTTGGCCGAAAAGGAATTAAACCCGGTACATATTTTGTTGTTCTTTGTTCTATGTCTGCCTTGAAATATTTATGCCCAGGATCCTATTGAAAATGCCCTTTAAATCAATATAAAATGCGTTCATACATTATTGAAATGAGTGTTTCTAACCAGAATTGGAAATATCCCATTTAAACAATTCCTTGGACATAACCTCTTCTTGCTCATGAACGTCGATGTTCAGAAGAGCCTAAATAATGGGATACAAACATTAGTTAATCCAGAGACATAATAACAAGTCCGGTAAGTTAAATTTGCGTTCTTAAATTTATTAGTTTCTGCTACAAGCCAGTGAAATTTTCTCACCAGGGATGTTTATACCCCCTTTCGAATACACAATAACTATATGGACGATACAAATTACGAAGGTAATTCAAAAAGTATGTTACCGTAATAATAATTTTTAGATTTATTACACAGCATTCTGCTGACTCGTGCCCATAGTTGATGCTAATGAACTCACGTGATAAAAGTTTGGGCTTGATTGTGCCAGTTGTATTGTTGCTGTTACAGTGTAAACATGATCGCTCCGTTAGCAGTGTACATCAAGGGGAGATAAATAGCATAGATTGAATGGCGAAAATGTGGATAGATTTTGACATGTTTAATTTTAATTATAGTTTTGTTCATATCTACATATATACTTACGTTGCTGTTCATATTTCATAGCCACCTTGATTTTACGTTGTCTTAAGTTATTGATATCAGCAAGTAAATATTATTATACCTTTATTGGCGAACCTGAAGGAGACTACCATCACCTTTAAATTTGTTCTTTTTTATTTTTTTATTTTTTACTTTTTTCAGTGCAATCTTATCGATTACTCCCTAAACTTTCCGATTGAAAAAAAAAACAATTTAGAAAAATTTCGATATTTAAACAATTTTAGGGGGCTCAGTTTTTCATACAACGTTCATAGTAAATCGATCCTCCATTTTGGGACCACTCGCCAGTACAAAATTACCACCACTTGTAAATTGGTTAATTATCATTTTTTTTTTACTTTTTTCAGTGCAATCTTATCGATTAAACACTAAACTTTCTGATTGACAAAAAAAAAAAAAAAAAAAATTAAATTTCATAATTTAAACAATTTTAGGTGAGTGGTTCAGTTTTTCATACAGCCTTATAGTAAATCGATCCTGTACAATTAACTTTTTTGCTTGCGAATATTCAACCACTGAATTCTTTGCGAAATCCTTTTAATAAAGTCATTCTTGGAGTTTCCGAGAAAGATGCCATCGTAAGAACTGAAGAAAAATGAAAAAGACAAAAACAAGAGCAACAACTCGTCTCAAAAAACCCAAAACAAAGCGACCCCAACGCAAGTCGTTCCAAAATGGAGGATAGATTTACTATAACGTTGTATGAGAAAGTGCCCCCTCCCCCTAAAATTGTTTAAAAATTGAAATTTTAAAAATATTTTTTTGATAATCGGAAACTTTATGTAATAACCGATAAGATTGCACTGAAAAAAGTAAGAATAAGAAATGAAAAACAACAAATTTAAAGGCGGTGGTGATAGTCTCTTTTTTTTTTTTAGTTTTTTCTGGGTCATGTTTGGGTGTTTTTGAGTATATTTGTGTTTTTGAGCTTTACTTTTTTTATTTATAAATGAATTTAACATAAAAAGAAAAATTATTTACTTTGTTTTGTTGAAATTAGAAATATGAAATTTATTACGCCCTCAGTTCTGAAATTTTCGAAGATTATTTAAAAATGTAGACATTTAATTTTAGAGGAAAAAGTTACATTAATGCCACACGAATTACATACAGTTGATTTACTGGATGAAATATTTAGCAAAAAAAAAGCTTTATTTCTTTTTTAATTTTATTTTCTGAAGTCTGAAATATTAAATTTGGAAAAAAACCCTCACTTTTTTTACATATTTTGTTTTGAAAACACGTTTTTTTAATAAAATTTTTTTTAGTCGTGTTTGACACGTGTGATTTGATTTCTGTGGCGTAATTTAGCAACCATCTTAGATCTTAGATGTTTTACGGAGCAAATGTAAACAATCGGTTCCATTAGCCAAAAAGTGCGAGAGGGAAAATTGCTGAACTTAAACTCAAAAAGTATGCCTGGCTTCTCTGTAGATATGTGTCCCTAGAACGTTTGAACGGCGTAGCTGGAAAAATGTAGGCGTTCATAGGGAAGAGTTTCGCACAGACTCACAGATTGCTTTTTATATATACAGATTTTTTGTTGTGTTAGGATATTATTTTTTTCCGTATTTTCCATGCAGGTCTAGCTAATTTTGACTGTGTTTTTAATAATTATTGATAGCTTTTATATTATTTTTAAACCAGGTTATTTTTTTCTTTTGTTTTTGTTTAGTTTCTCTTCGTTTATACATTCAATGTTTATTTGAACATTATTTTTTAATGCTGACTCATATGTTTCTCTGTTTTCACTGAATAAAAGTAAGCAATGAAAATAAAATAAACCAATCAGCCACACAGTAAAAATAAAAACAAACAAAAAGAAAATGAAAAATCAATCACTCATAAAAAATAAACCACACACACGACAGTTTTCATAAATTGCATGTTCTATATAAATATGAAAAACCGAGACCTAACGGCAAATAGACCTAACGAGTGCGAACATTATAACGGTGTCCTCACGAAACTTTGAAGTAGACATGAATCTGCTCAGTTATAGAGACAAATGCTTTGTATTTATCAACGCTATTTCTCCACGCTGATATCGAGCACTTTACCATAAAAAACTGTTTGCTAAAACATATTTTAACAGTAAAACCACTGAAAAAACAACAAACATGGCGTTAAACATTATCACAAACACTATATATATATATATATATATATAAACGTGATTATATATAGTTATACTCGTCTCGAAAACCTTCCTCGAAAAACTTTCGAACGAAGGAAAAAAATATTTTTTAAAAATGAAAAAAAGAATAGTGTTCGGACAGAAATCAGCACGAAGCCAAAAGAGAAAAAAAAACCCAGACACGAGTAACCATCTAACAGAAAGCGCTCAATACAAAAGTAGAGCGAACAATAGAACCAAATCAGCCCGACGAACCTACTTAGGTTTCTGCTAAACGGATCGTCAGGGAAAGCTGGCTAAAGAGGAAAAGAAAAAATGACATATAAAAGTGTAACTAAGACAACCCCACGTGATCAGCAAATCAAAGAAACTACGTAACACAAGGGAGTGGGGGAGTTAACAATTTTATTAGTTTTGATTTTAAATTTTTAATTCTCAGGGGGAGATTATATACATATATATGTGTGTGTGTGTGTGTGTGTGTGTGTGTGTGTGTGTGTGTGTGCCATAAACAACAAATTTTTTGTTAAACATTATCACAATTAAACACTATATATATATATATATATATATATGTGTGTGTGTGAGTACGCCATAAAATATCCATTAGGTTCATACAATCATGGATGAAAACGTTATAATTTCTTCTTAAAAATTGCGCGTTCAAAAAATGCCCGTTACGTGAGCCTTCTTATCAGTTATTGCAATTCGCCTGAAGACACCATATGGTAGAAACCAAGGTCGGGTAAAAACTCGTTTACAAATGAAGATTATATATATATATAAATATATATATATATATATATATATATATATATATATATATATATATATATATATATATTCTTAACTACTCGACGACATAATTATTGTTGCAAAAAAATAAAATAATAAAGCACACTTAAATGGCGAACACGCAGCAAAAGCTTTCATAACTGGTAGTAAAGTTTAATAACTGGTAGTAAAGAGAATGAAGTGGGCCGGCGCTGTGTCTTTATTGTCTCTTTCTCTCCATGAGCGAGACAGGGATATATATGTATATATATATAAAAAAACTGCACAAGGGTTTCTTTTTATAATAGGAAGGATAATTAAATATTATTGTGCGCTATTGAATTATTTTTATGTCAATTTGCGTTATTAAATATAAAGTTATTGATTATTAGCTTTATTAAAATAATTAAAAACAAAAATCAATAGATGCATTTTTAAAAAGATTTTAACAATTTCACCTGTTATATATATGTATATATTGTAAAAATCCTCATTTTAACACCAAATTGAAGTTTAAATCGAAAAGAAATGTTCTTAGATATTTACATTCCTTTTATTCGATTTCTGCGCATTATATTGTTTCTTTACGACACATAAAAGGGGCGATAACGCATAAATATCAAATCACTAGCAGTATAGCCCGGCGTTGCTCGGGTGTAATGAAAGCTTTAAAACTAATCCATGGTCCTGGAGCTCAGACTCAGCCTAAAGAATATTTGAAATAATAAAATAATTGCGACAATTTACCAATCGCACCTAATATATACACACACACACACACACACACACACACACACACACACACACATATATATATATATATATATATATATACTAGCAGTATAGCCCGGCGTTGCTCGGATGTAATGAAAGCTTTAAAACTAATCCATGGTCCTGGAGCTCAGACTCTTTTGGCGTTGGCACGAAAGACTAAAAAGCAATAGTTGTTTCCAGTTAAAGCGAAACCGTAGAGTGAAAGAAAAATGAATGGATGTGAGTCAAATTTTGATTTCCTGGTATCGATATCAAATAAGTTTTTTCGTCGTAAACTGAATTTTGAAGGCTAAATAAGTCCTCTGAGTAAATGGTATCATGGCTGAGACTACGAAATAAAATTATACCTACTTAGAGCCAAACCCGAGGCAAAAACTAAAATAAAAGGGCTGAAAAAAATACAGACATACAGGCAGATAAACAGACACACACACAAACATCTTGCCTTTTATATATATATTATCGATTTTCTGCACTATTGTAAGAACTGCAACCTTGAAACTTCTGAATATCGTTTCTTATGTCTTTGTCTATGAGTGTATCAAATTTGATTAATATCGGACCACTCCTTCTATAACCCGATTTTTTCGATTATCGATTTTCGATAGTTATCGGGGATACCTCGACACAAAACCTAGCTAACAACACTCGCAGACGCTTATAGTACAACTGTGTAAATTTTTAAGAAAATCGATTGAGCCGTTTCGGAGTCTATAGATAACGGACACACACACACACACACACACACACACACACACACACACACACACAGACAAAGTTCCATTAATAAATAAGTTTAGATAGATAGGTTTACACAAGTTGCCGCAGTTTTATATATTCAGTTTCTATTTGTTTCTTTCTTGCTCTTTTCTCAACATTCAGGTCGTTTTCATATTCTACCACCTGGAAGCTAGTAGTACTGTTGACCCCAGACACAATAACAAAATGGAAGAATATAATTTCAGAAATTACTAGTGAATGCAGAATATTTCGTAGATAAATTTGCCAATAAAAATTGCTGAGTTTCACACACCTTTTCGCTCTTTGGATAAGAATAACATTTTTTCTTTGTTTATTGATTAAAATTCAGTTGCTAGTTCCTTTTCATTGTCTTTCATTCCTAGTGTCCTCTTGTGTCTTAGTGTAATTATCGCCTTACTTAGGATGAATTAATAAAAACAATTAATAATTACAATGAATTATTGTCTCTGCGTATTTATATTTTTTTTCTCCGTAGGATAAATAACACATATACAAGTTGATTGCTTAGTTTTTTTATGGTTTATCAACCCTTTGAAGGTTATTTAAAGACATAATTTATTTTTCAGAATTTAAGATTTTTTAAAAGGTAATAACGGTTTAGTCTTACAAGTCTTAATATTTAACCCATAGCTGGAGTAGAAAACATGGATTCTTAACTTTTCCGAGGGTATTTGCGCGTAGGTCAATGTAACTTAAGGTGAATTGTAACTCATATGCGACCTGCACCTCCAAGCTGACAGCACCTGTTATTTTCAAGCATTTACCCATCTAGGTAATAACTAGGCTCGACGTTGCTTAACTCCGATGATGTGCATTCTGATAAATAATATTAATGTTTGCAAAAGTTTCAAGCGGAAAGTGAAATCTAACCAATTACTGATGTTCGACAGATGCGCGTTGTGGAACTGATGTACGAGTGGATATCAGCTGGGAAGGAGAAATCAAAGAGCCGAGTTCGAATTCCAATCGAATTCGTTGCATTCACTTTCGCACACATGTCCTCGGAAAAGGTATTATTCTATCTCTTATCCCTGTAGCTATGTGTTAAACAGCAGGACGGATTCGGTTCTATATCATTGGTTGGTAACCAGTTTACTGCAGAAAGTAATGGCAATCTATTGCAGGAAAATCTTCAGATCAGTCAGTCATGTCTCTTTCGAGACATGATCGCCCAAAGCGTATATCACGTATGGCACTTAACTGACTGACTGAATATAATAATTAGAAACATGATTGAGGCTTCTACTGGGCATAATTGGGGGATGCGTTTTATATCAGCTATGAGTCAAATAACAGGACAGGCTTGGTTTTATAGACTTGGCTGGCAACCAGTCTACCGCAGAAAGCAATGGTAACCTACTGCGGGATAATCTTCTGATCAGTCAATCATGTCTCGAAAGAGACATGATCGACCAAGAGTGTATCACACATGGCACTTAACTGACTGACTGACTGAATATAATAATTAGAAATCAAGACGTTGCGGACTTTTGCATATGACGAATAAAATTGATTGATCTCTTTCAGTTGCAAAGGTAAATCGTTAAATTCACAAGGATCCTCCTATTTTATGTGATGTCACAAGTGTTCGTGCTTCTAGTTGAGTAAATAAACTCCTTAGATCTTTAAATCTCAACTTATATGACAGCTGTCTACCTCATGCTTCAGGTATCAAAAAAGAAAAAAAAAATCCTTAAAAAAATATGCATTTTGACATCTGAGAGAGAAGATGACATTTACCCGTAAAAAAGAAAACTCGATCCATAAAGTTTGAATAAGCGTCAAAACACATAAGAGAGTCACAAACATAAAGAAAAGGTTTTAAACAAAACCTTCAAATGTCGAATATCTCTGTAGGTTCGTCGAAAGATACATATGCAGTTAACTTCACATGCTAATCTCTTCAATTCGAGAGACGCACATTGACAAATCTTATTTAAAATGATTTTAAGGCATGAAGTTGCTATGATGTAATTTTTATCAATTTATTGGTTCAATAAAATTATTAATCTACCAGGGATTTGAATTAAGATCGATAAGTTGTTTTTCTTTTTCCGAACGTTTCAAGAAGAATGGCAGAAATTTTAGTTCGGAAACTTAAAAAAATGACATCGAACCTAATGTAGTAGAATGGCATTAAACTCTAAAACAAAGCGCGAAAAACACTGTCCAGACATCATATTGGATTTTACATAATAACAAATTCTTATATTCTAAAACAAGAACCGTCTGCATAGGGTATATTGATTTGATGTAATGGTTAAAGAGAATAATTACCACTTTTATCCACTGGTCTATTTGTCCTTGAGTAAAGCAGGAGCGGCCGAAACTTCGTGAATGTTGCAACCAAGATAAGGACAACAATTCGAACAATGTAAATATTGTAAATAATTATAATACCTCAATTCAGAAATATAGACAGATATTGAAGGTGAATATGGCAACAAAGATGAGGACAACAGTTCGAACAATGTAAATAGTGTAAATAATTACAATACCTCATCTCAGAAATATAGACAGATATTGAAGGTGAATATGGCAACAAAGATGAGGACAACAGTCCGAACAATGTAAATAGTGTAAATAATTACAATACCTCATCTCAGAAATATAGACAGATATTGATGGTGAATATGGCAGTTGGTAATAACATCAGATGCAAAATAGTTAAATGTTTCTGTATAACAGAACTTTATTCGGACTATTATCCTCATTTTTGTTGTGAGTTCAGTACAGGCTACAGCAGTAGTGAACAAGTACCTTACAGGATTAGAGGAAGATAACTCATGACGACCAGAAAAAGCACTACTACGCAAGGAATGAAATTCATATACCACAGTAATTGTAATAAAGGGTTCGGTTCGAAATTCCTAGAAGTACGAGCCTACAAAAGCCGAAACAATTTCCAAATGACAGCAAAGATGAGGACAATAGTCCGAATAATGTAAATACTGCAAATACTACCTCATCTAAGAAATATAGACAAATAGAATGATCTATTATTAAACGTCGTACAAATGGCAACAAAGATGAGGACAATAGTCCGAATAATGTAAATACTGTAAATACTACCTCATCTCCGAAATATAGACAAATAGAATGACAACAAAGATGAGGACAATTATCCAAATAATGTAAATAGTATAAATGTTACATCATCTAAGAAATATAGACAAATATTGTTTCTGGATTCTTTATTACAAAATCCTTTTTTTTTTAAAATCATATCACCCCAAGCAAGGCGGTAACGCCACTGATGCGCAGGGGGCTACGTAAGGGTAAAAAGAATGGAAAAGAGAAAGCCGGAAACCACATCCTAAACAGGAAACAAGGGATGAGCCTCTTCACCTGTTCAATAGATGTGGGTGGAGTGTGAACCGGGCGATAGTTTAGTCTATCTACTCCAATTGAAAAAAAATAAAAAATAAAAAATAAAAAAAAATAAAAAAGGAAAAGAGTGAAAAGAGTGAAAAGATTGGAAAAGAGAAAACCGGAAACCGCATCCTAAACAGGAAACAAGGGATGAGCCTCTTCACCTGTTCAATAGATGTGGGTGGAGTGTGAACCGGGCGATAGTTTAGTCTATCTACTCCAATTGAAAAAAAAATAAAAAATAAAAAAAAATAAAAAAAAATAAAAAAGGAAAAGAGTGAAAAGAGTGAAAAGATTGGAAAAGAGAAAACCGGAAACCGCATCCTAAACAGGAAACAAGGGATGAGCCTCTTCACCTGTTCAATAGATGTGGGTGGAGTGTGAACCGGGCGATAGTTTAGTCTATCTACTCCAATTGAAAAAAAAAAATAAAAAAAAATAAAAAAGGAAAAGAGTGAAAAGATTGGAAAAGAGAAAACCGGAAACCGCATCCTAAACAGGAAACAAGGGATGAGCCTCTATATATAAGCTCACAAAAAATATTTTAAAATCATCAGCACAGGCACAAATGTGCATCCATTTCATGTTTTTATTTAAAGCAATGTAGACATTCCAGTGTGCTAAGTTCAGTTTCTTTTTTGTTTAGGAATTTTTTGTTTTGTTTTGTCAGTGAGCAAATGTTTGATTTGTTGCAGATATCAAAGGCAACAGTAAAAGTGTTGAAATAAACAAAAAGTACTAAATTTTTAAAAATTACAAATGACTAAGAAATTATTCTTTGCACTTCTAAAATAAAATTAGTATAAAAATCTCTTAAATGCATTTTTCTTTTACAATTTATGGTCATATTTATTGTTACAAATTGTGAAATCAAACATTTAAATCAGTTCTCAAAAATAAAGAGAGAAAGATACCGTAATGCTTACTATTTTCACTACTGTTATTTATTTATAACTAGCATCATAGCCCGGCATTGCCCGTGCAACTCAGAACATTTTTGTAGTAGTAGAAGATGCCAATGAGAAGAATAGATGGAAATCATTTATTGAAAGTTGGAAAGGAAATTTAATTTTAGAGGAAAAAGTTACATTAATGCCACACAAATTACAGACAGTTGATCTCCTGCATGAAATATTTAGCGAAAAAAAAAGCTTTATTTTTTTTAAATTTTATTTTCTGAAGTATGAAATATTAAATCGGAAAAAAGAAAAAGACTTAAATAATTAAATTAACCATTGGCACTTTTTTTTATTTTTTTTTTTGTTTTAATTTGATGTCAGCACAGTTGTTCCGTATGTGGGCTTTGTAATTTCAGTTATCAAACATTGGTCATGTGCAGCAAGAGTAAAGTCTAAGTAACTACAGATCGATACGGGGTTTGTCTATGTAATCTTGTTTGGTACGGGCAAAATATTGACCATGAAGAGGTTATCTTGCCATGGTTTCTGCAGTTTTACATTGTCTCTGCTCTTGCTTCTTTTTTTTTTTTTTAGTTCTTTCTTGTTTTTGCACCCGTTAACCTTTTTGAAGTGTCGTTTTGACTTTGTTGGTTTCCTTTATTACTGAATGAAACTTCTTATTTCTTTCATGTCCTTTGACGCACATCATCATCCAGTCTTCTGCAGTTTCCAGGTATCTTTGAAGACCGATTGTTTCAGTTTTGTAAAGCAACTTTAGTTGAACTAATCTTCTAACTCCTTCGGATCTGGACAAATACAGACGATCAAAATCGGCCTTAGAATGAAGCCTGAGGAGATAAGTGAGAAAATTTCTTGTTTTGACATCCATTCGCTTAACACGAGAACACTAACCATGGATGTATAGTCAGTCAAGTGTCATACGTGATACACGCTTTGGGCGATCATGTCTCATACATGACAGACTGGGCAGAAGATTATCCCGCTGTAGGTTGCCATTGTTTTTTGCGGTAGACTGGTTGCCAGCCAAGGCTGTAGAACCCAATCCGCCCTATTATTTAACCTATAACTGGAGGGAAGTGACGGATTAATGCCTTTCCCAAGAGTATTTGTACGTAAGTGAATGCGATGAATTCAATTGGAATTCGAACCTGGCTCCCCGATTTCCCCTTCCGAGTCGATATCTACTGCACCACAACGCACAGCCCTGGATATATAGTACCCAGCCAAATGGCGCTATTTTAATTACAATTTAATTAAATTTTCAGTACCTGATTTTCTTATCTGAATAATACGTCTTTTCATTTCCTATTAATGTTAACTCAAATTTAGAGGCTTACGGCCTATCACGTTGAATACACCGGTTTTTGCTCGATCACCGAAGTTAAGCAACGTTGAGCCTGGTCAGTACTTATATGGGTGACCGCTTGGGAATACCAGGTGCTGTAAGCGTTTAGTGACGGATGTGCGTTGTGAAAATGGATATCGGCTCGGAAAGAGAAATCGGTGAGCCGAGTTCAAATTCCAGTTGAATACCCTGCATTCACTTAAGCACTGGTACCCTTGGAAAAGGTATTAATCCGTCCCTTCCCTTCAGTTATGGGTTAAATAACAAGGGTAGGATTTGGGGACCCTGCCCTTAAAAACAAATCCCAATGAATCTTGATACTCGAAAAGAAAAAGTATAACTAGACACAAAAACTTATATAAAAAAACAGCAACTATAATTTGTTGAAAGAAAAAGTTATTACCAGCAATAAAAAATTTAGTAGGCAATAAATTATATGCCATAAAAACAAAACAACCAACCAACCAACAACAAATTTTGAAATGCTTGCATGTAAAATATTTGAAATAATGAGTTATATTTGATATTTTCTAAATCGAGTATGATATACCCATGATAAGTAACGGTGTAACTTTAATTGATGGTCAGTATTCCAGGGTTAATGTCAGCGATGTTTCAATTAAGGATGTAGAATCTGTACCGCATCAGAAGGTCTGCCAAAAACTGATCTTCTTTTTTGAGTATTCAATACGGAATTTAACTCTCCTAAATCGATAAAAGTATATCTGAATTCTGACAAATATGATCTGAGAAAAACATCGAGTTTCTAAAAAATTCTTTTTTTAATCGTATTTTAATTGTGACACAAGGCCGAACGTAAGTTTACTCGTGATATGGCTTCTGCTCAAACGAACTTAAGTCACTGATGCCTCCTCAACAGGTGTTTACTCGTGCAACCAGACTGGCAACTGGGTTCCACCCATTCACAGTTAGGTTAGCCAAATGCAGACGACAATTCTACTCCTGCAGCTTCTTCTCTCGCACTTCCCGCCTGTGGAACTCGCTTCCATATTCTTGCTTTCCTGACGGCTACAACCTCCAGAAATTTAAATGCAATGTCAATACGCATCTATTAACCACTTGACTCTAGTTTTTTCCCCACACCGTATATCCTTTCCTTTCTCTCCACCTTTTAAACTGTCATCACACCTGCATTCTGATCCGTCTATTGCTTCTTTCTAACTGGTTCGTCTTCCTCTTCACTCTCTTCTAATTAATCTTTTTACTCTTATGTAGCCCCCTGCACATCAGTGGCATTACCGCCTTGCTCGGGGTGATACGTGTTTGCTAACCATGACACCACGTCGAAGGCTCAGAATTGTTTTTTTTATCGTAATAATTAGCAAGCCTAGTAATGATGGAACGCATTTTTCGATCGTGAAAGAAACTTGCTAAATATTCAGTCAGTCAGTCAGTTAAGTGCCATACGTGATCCACGCTTGGGCGATCATGTCTCGAAAGAGACATGGCTGACTGCGCAGAAGATTATTCCACAGTAGGTTGCCATTGCTTTCTGTGGTAGACTGATTTCCAGCCAAGGATATAGAACCCAATCTGTCCTGTTATTTAACCCATAACTGGAAGGAATAGACGGATTAATAACTTTCCCAAGGGAATTTGCACGTAAGTGAATGCAATGAATTCAACTAAAATTTGAACTCGGCTCCCGGATTTCACGTTACGCCACGTTAAATTACCCTGGTAAAGTGCGTTATTTTTTTCCTCTGACTTTGGTGTTTCACTGGAAGACAAGATCAATAACAGCGGAATATGGAAACCTATTTTCCTGAAAAGAATTATTTCATAGAAAGATTTTATAAATTTCAACCGAATGTGGCACTGACTGTTCAGTCAATTAATACCGAACGTTTCCTTATAGAGGAACAGAAAATATTGCTGTTACAATTACGACGACTTTGTGCTAATTGATTAGCACTAGTGGCGCGTTGTGGTGCAGCAGATATTGGATCGGAACGATAAATCAGGGAGCCGAGTTCGAATTCCAGTTGAATTCATTGCATTCACTTACGCGCAAATACCCTTGCGAAAGGTATTAATCCGTGTATTCCTTCCAGTTATGGATTAAATAACAGGACAGATTGGGTTCTATAGCCTTGGCTGGCAACCTGTCTACCACAGAAAGCAATGGCAATCTACTACGGGATAATCTTCTGCTCAGTCAGCCATGTCTCTTTCGAGACATGATCGCCCAAGCGTGTATCACGTATGGCACTTACCTGACTGACTGAATATAATATTTGGAATAATGATTAAGGCTTATATTGTTCATAAAGTGGGGGATCAGTTTATTACTTCATAACAATAGGAAACCGATCCCCCACTAATTACTACATAATAATATAATAGATTTATTTTCCCTTTACCTATGAGTCAAATAACAGGACAGATTGGGTTCTATAGCCTTGGTCGGCAACCAGTCTATCGCAGAAAGCAATGGCAACCTACTGCGTGATAATCTTCTGCCCAGTCAATCATGTCTCTTTCGAGACATGATCGCCCAAGCGTGTATCACTTACCTGACTGACTAGCAGTAAATTGATTCTTTTGCAAGAGCATGGGCTTATATTTGTGTGGTTCTCGACTCTGATTACTTTCACTAATGAACATTCAAGGGCTTTCGTGCTTCATTGGTACATAAACTGTGTTGATCGAAATTTATTTTATTTTCAAATATGCGAGTGCTTTGAGTAGATGTCGAAATGGTAAAAGAAGACGGTCCATCCACTCGCAGCACCAGCCGCCGCTACCACAGCCACCACCACTACCACCAAGCGTAAAGGCTGTTATGAAATATCTGCCCGAATGAAATGGCATAACACCATCAAAACCCGATTATAATTATAGCCCCTGACACGGCACTTATGATTTTAATAATTATGTCCAGAGGGGACATTTATTGAA
>JBBBDQ010001027.1:1590000-1790000 GCA_037127315.1 Ascarosepion bandense
AAAATAAAAAAATAAAACAAGCTAATAACCGACTTTAAAATAAAAATTACAATACAGTCTTAAATAAAATAATAGCAATTTTTACCTGTCATAGTTTCACACAGACCCCATCATACGTACATATGTACGTACGAGAAATCGACAACTGTCCGCGCGTTGACATCGCTACACTATTCGAATACACCAACTGAATGCGTATGTATGTGCGCAACGGCACACATATATATACATTCCGAGCCCTGCACGATTCGCATATATATGTTTATGCAAGCCCCAGTGGGCGGACGCGCGTGTGTGTGTGTCTTTGCGCACGTCAATTGGTGTACAAATGTATATATATATATATGTCTGCGTCCTGTCATGACGACAGATTTCCCCCACTTCCACAAAAATACACGAATATACGCAACCCTACATATAGCCAATTAAAAAAAAAAAATCAGTTTGTCTAATGATTGCAAGAGCATGAAACTCAGGGTCACAAACTCACACCTATCTATATGAATATGTCAGCTCTATCACTGATATTAAGCGCATATATAATATATAGATAATATAATAAATATAACAAATTGCATATATATATATATATATTGATATTTATAATTATATACGTACACTTTCACACACACACACACATGTGTATATATATATGTATGTGTGCGTGTGTGTGTGTGTGTGTGTGTGTGTGTGTGTGTGTGTGTGTGTGTGTGTGTGTGAAAAGTGTATGTACATAATTATAAATATCAATATACTAGCAGTATAGCCCGGCGTTGCTCGGGTGTAATGAAAGCTAATCCATGGTCCTGGAGCTCAGACTCAGCCTAAAGAATATTTGTGCAAAGTTTGGTGAGAATCAGAAAAAAATTGTGGATTTGTATAAAGGACATATAGACAGATAAACAGACACACACACAAACATCTTGCTTTATATATATATATATATTATCGATTTTCTGCACTATTGTAAGAACTGCAACCTTGAAACTTCTGAATATCGTTTCTTATATCTTTGTCTATGAGTGTATCAAATTTGATTAAAATCGAACCACTCCTTCTATAATCCGATTGTTTCGGTTATCGATTTTCGATATTTATCGGGGGTACCTCGACACAAAAACTAGCTAAGAACATTCGCAGGCGCTTATAGTACAACTGTGTAAATTTTCAAGAAAATCGGTTCAGCCGTTTCGGTGTCTATAGGTAACGGACACACACACACACACACACACACACACACACACACACACACACAGAGACAAAGTTCCATTTATAAATAAGTTTAGATATATGTAATTTGTTATATATATATATATATATATATATATATATATATATATATTATTTATATATTATATATGCGTGGTACTTTTTTAAAAGCGCTCAATATCAGTGATAGAGTTGACAGATTCATATAGATAGGTGTGTAACCCTGGGTTTCACGCTCTTGCGATCGGAAGACAAACTGATTAATTCTTTTTTAAATTGGTTGTATGTAGGGCTGCGTATACTCGTCTAATTTTGTGGAAGTTGGAGGAAAATCTGTCGTCATGACAGACGCATGCATATACACACATTTGTATACCCATTGACGTGTGCAAAAACTCACACACGTGCGTCCGCCCACCGTGGCTCACTAAAACATATATGTAATTCGTGCGGGGCTCGGCATATATATATATATATATACGATCCATCGCTAAAGACGTAGGTAAAATGATCAAGTCAGTAAGTCCCTGACTTCTCATCCAATCGTTTACCTTTGTCAAAGTCTGACAAGGCCGAAAATTAGGTACTGTTGCTCTATCTGTGCAGAAGCTGCTCTATCGTCGCTTTCCAGTTTGAGAGATTCCAAAAGCGTCTCCAATTCCTTGTTTAAGAAGAATTATTCAAACTTCAAACTCTCTCACACAGGCGGAGAGTAGCGAGCCTCTCACTGCTGTATCCCTACTACCATGAAAAGTGCTCTGACGAAAGACAATACTGAGTTCCGCTCGATATGACCTTCACAGCTAGAACCCACCCTGTCCCTTACATATTAGCAACCCCTCCGTATTCCGTCGGCGGGAAGTATGTTCCACTCGAAGTGCTTCTCCTGACTGCCAACTGGATGTTTCCCGATGACTACAATTATAAACTGCAAGAAAACCGAATGCATGGTCATCAGTAAAAAGGGCAGATCAAAATGCCAAATACAGGTAGGGGATACTGGAATCAAGCAGGTACAAAAATTTAAATACGCTGGGAAGTATTATAACAGAAGACGGAAAGTGCGACACAGAGATCCGAAGGCAAATTGGCATGGCGAAGCAATCATTTCAGAAGTTGAGTAAAGTATTAAGACACAGGACAATTTCGCTAGAAACAAAGAAGAGAGTACTGGATTGCTATGTGATGCCTGTTCTTCAATATGGCAGTAAATGCTGGACAATATCATCAAAGATGAAGGAAAAACTTGAAGCAACTGAAATGTGGTTCTGCAAAAGGATGTTGCGAATATCATGGATCGAGCATGTTATCCATGATGAGGTCTTAGAAATGATGGAAACAAAAAGAAAATTAATACTGAGCATCAGGAAGAGACAACTGAAGTTCCTGGGTCATGCAATGAGGAAGGAACGCTTGGAGAACCTGATACTAACAAGCCATAGAGGGAAGAAGAGACAGGGGAAAGCAACGGATAACATATTTGGAGGACCTAATCAGGTGGATGACGGAACGAGGGTTGCATGTTGTAACAGGAGAAGGCGCGCTCAAAGCCACCAGGGAGAGGGCACAAAGAAGAAGAAGAAGAAGAAGAAGAAGAAGAAGAAGAAGTCCCGAGTCAACTCTTACATTCCCTCTCTTCACCCTCTACCTCAAGTTGTCCCCTCTCACTGCACAGGATAATCATAACTGTATAAATAAAGAAAATATGCAACCAGGTATCTTCCGAATTGGAGTTTTGCAGACACAAATCCACTTGTTAAAGTTAAGATGAATTTATTGATTGTTTTAACAAATATCACATCTATTTTAAAATAAGCTGGATGAAAAAAAACTTAATTATTTTCCTCAACTAAAACTTAAATTATATGTCCATATAGATACATAGAGAAAAAGAGAAAGAAAGAGAAAACAAGGCAAACTGACAGAAATTAAGAATAAACTTACCCGCGGCATAATTTTGTGGGATCAATAATAAGTCAATTCATCTCATTTACATTTCAGCTTACTACGATATTCTTTAATTATGGAAAAAAACAGTTTCATCAGAATTGCTTGTTAGTTCTAGAAGTTTCTTTATTCGTATTGTTTTTATACAAATTTTTACGAATATTATTATATTATGGAAAATGTTATTTCCTTTATTTTCTTTTTCTAATATAGGACGCAAGTTATATACATATTCCAGTTGAATTTATTGTGTTCAATTACGTGCAAATACATTTGGTATAGGTATGAATCCATCTCTTCTCTCTACAGGTATGGGTTAAATAGCAAGGCATAATCGGTTCCATAGCCTTGGTTGGCAACCAATCTACCTCAGAAGTAATGGCATCCTACTTCGAAAAAAATCTTCTGCCTGGTCAGTGATGTCTATATATTTGAACGCTCAAGCGTGCATCACGTATGGCACTTAACTGACCGACTGAATATAATATTTCGAAACATAAGTAAAGCTTTTACTGGGCATAAAGTGGGGGATCGTTTTTCGATTGTTATGAAGTAATAAACTGACCCCCACTAAGTACACCTTATTAATATAATAATATAATATAATCCGTCTCTTATCCCCACAACTATGCAGGACAGATCGGGATCTATAGCCTTGATTGGCAACTAGTCTACTGCAGAAAATAATGGCAATCTACTGCGGGAAAATCTTCTGTTCAGTCAGACATGTCTCTTTCGAAGACATGATTGCCCAAGCGTGTATCACTTATGGTGTTTAACTGATACATATATAATATTCTTTTTAATGTGTAATTGCTATATCCCTAAAAAAATTGTTGTGTGTTGGTCGGCTGGTTTTGATACAGAGAGCTTAGGTAATATATATATATATATATATATATATATATATATATATATATATATGTAGTCTGCGGACTGATGCTATTGGATCTAAGCTAAATTACGCAGAATGAAGCTACTTGGCACAGAGTGACTTTCAACTCTGTCTCGAATGCAGAAGATGTCATAACGTTATCACTCACTTTCTCTGTTTATAGCAGTGCTTAAAAGAACAGTATGGAGAATGTGTTCATCTCAGCACATCACAGAGACTTCGTCAGTGACCAGGTCTTGCGCAGCAGTATTTGGCTAAGGACAACAATTCCTCAGATATTCCCCAGATCTCATTCCTTCTGACTTTTCCCTCTTTCCAAAAATCAAATCTTATATGAAAGGAACAAAATTCCAAGACGCCAAGAAAATCTAGTTAATACGTCCAGGCAGCTGCTCATATCCCCCACCCCTCAAAAAAAAGAAGTTCAAGTAATTATTCCATCAGTTGCAAACAAAGTAGATAAAGTGTGTGATTTCAGAAGACAACTAATTCGTAGGAGTTTAAATGCTGGATTTACATCTAATCTAAACTTATTTATAAATGGAACTTTGTGTGTGTGTGTGTGTGTGTGTGTGTGTGTGTGTGTGTGTGTGTGTGTGTGTGTGTGTGTCTGTCTGTCTGTCTGTCTGTGTGTGTGTCTGTGTCCGTTACCTATAGACTCCGAAACGGCTGAACCGATTTTCTTGAAAATTTACACAGTTGTACTATAAGCGTCTGCGAGTGTTCTTAGTTAGGTTTTGTGTCCAGGTACCCCCGATAAATATCAAAAATCGGTAATCGAAAAAATCAGATTATAGAAGGAGTGGTTCCATTTTAATCAAATTTGATACACTCATAGACAAAGACATAAGAAACGATATTCAGAAGTTTCAAGGTTGCAGTTCTTACAATAGTGCTGAAAATCGATAATATATATATATATATAAGGCAAGATGTTTGTGTGTGTGTATGTTTATCTGCCTGTATGTCTGTATTTTTGTCAGCTCTTTTTTTTTACTTTTTGCTTCAGGTTTGGCTCTAAGTAGGTATAATTGTAGTTCTTAGTCTCATCCATGATACCATTTACTCAGAGGACTTATTTAGCCTTCAAAATTCAATTTTCGAATAAAAACATAAACAATATATTACCGGAAACGAATTGTTGGTTGTCACAGAAGTAACTAGTGTCATAGCAGCTATGACGATCTCTCTGTTGACATCGAGTGTCAAAACGCGAAAGTTTATTGGTGTCAGTAGAGAGAGAGTAAGTAGGAGGCGATGAAAAACCCTAATATTGCACCAAAGAAGGTCCTGGGCAATGTGGGACGTGCTGCTGGGATTCGAGGAAGAGGCTAAACATTTACCCGAAGCAGCAATGGCTACTAACACTGTGTGACCCCAGACAGAGTACCTGGGTACACGACGAACGAGGAAAGTAGTTCCTGTTTGTAGGAAAAAAAGACTCGAATGTAGAGCGAGGCGGGGCGGAACGTCGATAGAAATAAAATGTTTGCTAAGTGGACAAGTAAGCTCACGAGCGGGACCTCTCTCCTCAAAGAGGGACATTCTTAAGGCCATTGTTTAAAAGAGCTACAGTGGATGGGAAATCCATTAAGGATCCGAACAATTTTCTCAACGCCACCGGAGTGCTTAACTTACACTGAAGGCAATCTGAGTGTATAAAACTTTTTGGAGGGGGGTTACAGAAGCGCTCCCCAAACTGCGGAAATCCCATATAGGGACAACCGAATTTAAGAAAAACTTTCAGTGCTTTGTGCTGGGAGGTTCCCAGTAATCCTTCATCTTTTTTTTTTATATAGGGCAGTAAAACTTACTTTACCAACGGACAGCGACGGTATTGTCATAGACGGACACATTACGTCCGACATTGATACCAGCGGGCCGGAATAATCTGTTGGGGTCCTAATTTCCGTCCAGTAAGTGTCTAAGAGGGTACATTAAAAAAATCTATCAAGCTAGCCAGTATGAATATGAGGGGCCTGAGCGATCGGGGTAAGGCTGCCTGCTTGCTTTGTGATTTCTTGTCCTTCGGGCTAGATGTTGTTGCGATCCAGGAGACACCCCTTTGCAAAGCTGATTCTCGTGTGCTGTCTAGCGACTTTATTCAGCATACAGGGACCAACATGCCAGGGGTGCTTTCCTGTTAGTTACCCTAGCTTCGAGGGTAACTAACAGGCCGGTTAATGGCCACGAAAAGAAAATTAATAGTGAGCATCAGGAAGAGATAACTGAAGTTCCTGGTACATGCAATGAGGAAGGACGGCTTAGAGAATATGATACTGAGAGGCCAGATAGAAGGGAAAAGAGACAGAGGAAGGCAGTAGATAACAAATTTGCAGGGCCTGATCAGGTGAATGACGGAACGGGGGTTTCAAGGTGTAACAGGCGAAAGCGTGCTAAGAGCCACCAGGGATAGAGAGACGTGGAGAGCCATGATCGCCTACGTCCTGAATGGACAGGGCACATAGAAGAAGAATATATATGCCAACTGTCTATAAGAAATTACAATGTGAATATAAAGTAGGGGATCAAATGTATATAATAATCAATATATAAACTGATCCCTCATTTTGTGGCCATGTCAGTTTCTTTACATTTATATTCTAGATTTATAGGCTTGAGCTAATGGATGGCAGAGCGGGGTTAGCTACCAGGGATAGAGAGACGTGGAGAGCCATGATCGCCTACGTCCTGAAAGGACAGTGCATATAGAAGATCGTAGCCGATATTTCCGTGAACAGTTGTTCGTTTCGGATCGTTGCGGTTTATGCGCCAAACGACTGGGAGAAGTGTGTCTCGTTTTTCCGTTAGTTGGGGCCGTTCCTGGCGGATACTTCGCGCCTAGTCTTAGTGGGGGACTGCTATGCAATACTGGACCTTAAGCTAAATAGTGAGCAGGGAGCTAGCAGAAAGTTGGGCGATCGTAGCCTGGTTGATCTGATAGGCGAGTTTGGTCCACTCGTTTGTGCCCGTATCGCGTTAGATCGTAGGCGTAGATTGGTTGGACACTGGAAGTTCAACCTGTATTTGCTTGAAAAGCTCGACTTCCGGCAACTAAACTAGTGCAGCGAGAATTAGTATGGACGGTCACTGTGAAGAGGTGCTGAGAATGATTTAAGGATAGCATTAGGTCATTCACCTCTGGCTATAGCCGTCAACTCGCCCAATCTAAGCTTATAATGATGAAAACACTTTAAGATAGTCTATCACGTGTGGAGGCAGTGGGGAGATCCGCTAGAGACAGCATTAGTTGGCAGGCCCTGGAGTGCTTGGCTAGCGAGCGTTACCGGAGTCAAGTATTTAGGCATGCGTTAATGAAGTTTTCTAACGTGGCTGTGAGCATGGGTGCAAGATTGCGCAAGAAAGACATCCGTTGAGGGACGATCATTATATTCAAGAGGTCAAAACCCCGGAGGGCCGACCGTCGATATGTGTGAGGCGTTTCGGTGGCGTTTTGAGATCTGCTTTACTAAGGAGCTTGGTCTCTGTGAAAATGTGTTTTGCAGCTATTTGGCTGACTTTCTTCGGCTGGCACCGACGGAAGCAGCTAGCTGCGGGGATGAGATCAAGGAAGGCGAAGGGTCGGCAATGGCAAGTCTCCCGGACTTGATGGTCTACCCTGTTAATTGTACTTGAAGCTGTCGCGCATTTTTGTACCAATTTTGACGGAGGTGTTCAACAAGTGGTTCTGGTAGGGTTTTGTCCCCGACCATATGACACGTAACAATTTCAAACGCTCACTCTTTCACAAGAATCTTCACAAAGTAAAAATTACTATGTAGTACAACACATGCATAATAAATATAAAGCACTGGCTGAAAGCGTTTGAGACAATAAAAACTATGAACAAATTTTATATTCTTGAAAGTTGTTAGAATGTTGGAAAAGACTCACTAAAAGTTTGAGTAAATCATTCTTGCCAGCCGTATTCAATGAAAGACGTTAAAAAGAACAGTTGCATCACAAATATACTTTAATTTAGTTTAATATTTTTCGCTTTGGATCTGATGAAGCCTTCAATGGCAGAATGCTTAATCGAATCTATTTTCAATGAAATCTACTTTTATGAAACATTTCGATTTGCCACACACACACACATATATATATACGTCAATAAGGCTTACAGCACCTGGTATACCCAAGCGGTCACCCATCTAAGTACTGACCAGGCTCAACGTTGCTTAACTTCGGTGATCGAGCGAGGACCACTGTATTCAACGTGATATGACCGTAAGCTAACATTGACGGATGTGCGTGGATGTCGGCTTGGAGGGTGAAATCGGTGAGCCGAGTTCCAATTCTAGTCGAACACCTTGCATTCACTTACGCACTGTTACCCTTGGGAAAGGTATTAATCCGTACCTTCCCTCCATTTATGGGTTAAATAACTGAGGTCTGTTGTTCATGCATCGATTGTTTGTTATCAGCAGTTCCAAAAGGTGTGGATGGTGCTCCACAAGCCTTCACCACTTTAAACAATTCTTTGTGTGGTAGTCTAACCGAGTTAGACGCACATATTCGAAATCGACGGGAGAGTCCATAATAATATACATAATGGACACACCCATTGGTTTCGACGTATGAAGATCTGACAGCTTAATTGTTTCAATTATGAAACTGTGTGCGATAATCTTAAATAACAATTAAGACCCGGTAGTGATTTACAAAGGAGGCCACACACGGAGCAAAAGTGAGGATTGTGGGATAAGAACACTGTTAAATTGGCTGTCCCTTTAGATCTTGCTCTTGCTTCCTGAGGACGATACAGACAAGCAGATTGAAAACTGTTGAGTTCACTTAAACACGTTGATCTCCATTCTACACACTTTAAGGCTAAGAACTCAAGGGTGTTATGTGGTATATTGACAGCTGACAAAGTGATTTTCAGCTTGTCTTTGTATCTTAGCCATGGGCGTCCTACATTCTTGTAGCTCTGATCTAACTGGCTATACAGTAGGATCTTGGGTATCCTGTCATTCTCAAGACAGGACCAGTCCATCGTAACTGAGACTGTATGAGAAAAGTCTCGATTCCTCTAATATTAAACAGGTCTACGTGAGATGTCATATTTTGAAGGTTAACTCCACAGATTACCTGCAGAAAGCTTTTATGGAAAACATCCAGCGGGCGTATATGGTACCTGTATACGACTCCGAACCATACAAAAGGATAGTAAGGACCACAGCTATGTAAACCAGAATTTTTGTATCCAGTCGAATAGCCCCTCATTCCATAAACGATGGCGAAGTTTACCAAATTCTATGGCAGCCTTAGCAATCCGATGCAAGATTTCGTCATCTAATGTTCCACTGCAGTTGACTTTGTTACCAAAATTGGTTGTTTTGCTTTTATGGCATATCAACCTCGGTGGGTCATTTATTGCCAACTAAATTTTATTTATTTATTGCTGGTAATACCTTTCTCTTTCAACAATTTATTGTTGTTTTTTTATATAAGTTTTGTGTCTAGTAATACTTTTTCTTTTCGAGTATCAAGATTCATTGGGATGTGTTTTTAAGGGCAGGATCCCCAAGTCCTACGCTGTTATTTAACCCCATGCCTTGAAGGAAGGGACGGATTAATACCTTTCCCAAGGGTACCAGGGTATTCAACTGGAATTCGAACTCGGTTCACCGATTTCTCTTTCCGAGCCGATATCCACTGCACCACAACGCACATCCGTCACTAAACGCTTACAGCACCTGATATTCCCATCTAAGTAATGACCAGGCTCAACGTTGCTTAACTTCGGTGATCGAGCGAGAACCGGTATAATCAACGTGATATGGCTGTAAGCCACCATAATTGGTGAAAGAATTTACATAGTTCAGGGCTTTGTTTTTTACTTTCAATGATCTCTCTGGAAATTTGTAGACCGGTGGCTTTTGTTTCTCACCACAGAATTGCTTCGGAGTAGGACAAGGTTGGTGAATAAATAAATAGATATTTAATAAATTAAATAGAATAAGTAAAGAACAGGTAAGCAAAAAGTGTATTTAATCTAACCTGTTTCACTTTAATTAGCTACTTCAGAGATTTTTAAAAGATGAATGATTTAATATGTATATATTATTTGCCTCTGAGTAATTTAGTTATTTACATAATTAGTTCTTTCGAAGTTCAAATTCTCTAACGTATTTTTACGACATTTAAAATCTTTAACAACCAAGTACTCCATATCTCCACGTGTGCATGTTGTTTACATTATTACTGCCTTTGTATTTAAAAATTCTGCATTATTTTCTTTCAAAATGTTGTAACACTTTTCCTACTACAAGGCAATATTTAATTTCTAAACTGTAATATAGTCTCTGATGATGAACGATGACGTTCGTAAGTACTAGAACAACATTTGGACAATTTTTATACAAATATAATCCGGAAATAAAAAGTCTAATCATAAAATATGAAAAAATCCAAAAGAAAATATATGTGACTACGTTGTCTCTATCGTTTAACACAACTTGTTTAAAAGAAAAGATGCTGCCAAAATATACGTACTTTATATATATATATATATATATATATATATATATATATATATATATATGTCACCTTGGATATCTCTAAAGCATTCGACAGAATATGACATGCCGGCCAACTACGGAAACTGCGAAGCTATGGCATAACTGGACTTTTGTTGGACTTAATCCAGTCATTCCTCTCTAACCGCACACTGAAGGTGGTATTAATGCCTCCCAGAACTACCCTACAAACGCGGGTGTACCCCAAGGCTCTATCCTAGGTCCTACGCTCTTTCTAATCTATATCAATAATCTCCCCGATACCATAAGATCACAAGTAGGCATGTACGCCGATGATACCACAGTTTACACTCGCCTCGATCAAAAATCTGGTGTAGGTGACAAGGCGACCCTCGCTGCCGAGCTTGAGAAGGACCGCCAATCCGTGGTGGATTGGAGTAAGAAATGGCTCGTAAAATTCAATTCTTCCAAAACGAAGCTGATGTCAATTAACCACCACAGACAACCGCACCTCCCTCCCATTAGCATGGAACAGGCTTGCCTCCCAGAGAGTAAATCACTACGCCTGCTTGGCCTGACACTCTCAGCGGACCTCAAGTAGAATGACTACGTCGAATCCATTGCTAAATCCGGAATTTCTTTCCGCCTGAATCTATCCTGCAATTATATAAATCCAACATCCGCCCGTGTATTGAGTACTGCTGCCACATCTGATCGGGTGCCCCTTATATTCTCCTCGGGCTTCTTGACAAAATACAGCGAAGAATCTGTAATATGATTGATAACGACTTGGCTGACCGCCTGCAGTATCTCTCTCACCGGCAGTATCTCTCTCACCCTGTGCCTCTTCTATAAATACTTTCATGGCTTCTGCTCTGACGAACTTAAATTACTGGTGCCCCCTAGATGTGAATTTGCACGAGATACTAGGTTGGCAACTAGGTCCCACCCTTTTTCAGTGAAACCGACGAAATGTAACTGCAATTTCTACTCCAACAGCTTATTTCCTCGCACTTCCCGCCAGTGGAATTCCCTACCGCATGCTTGCTTCCCCGACGGCTACAACCTCCAGGAGTTTAAATGTAAGGTCAATAGCCACATCCTAACACACTAACTCACACCCACTCTCTCCAACTCTCTCCCTATGTACATCCTAAGTCGTCTCTCACCCTCTTTCTGACATTTCCTATACCCAATCCCTCTATGTAACACCCTGCGCTATAGTGGCAGTGGAATGCCTTGCTTGGGGTGACACGATTAAAAAAATATATATATACAAAATTCGGCCTTTAACAAATAACATTTTCCAAAAAGAACAACTTAATTTTTAAAAAATCTCTATACAATTAAAAGCAAATATAAAAATCTAGGACAGTTTTATGTATAACTAGCAGTATAGCCCGGCGTTGCTCGGGGGTAATGAAAGCTTTAAAACTAATCCATGGTCCTGGAGCTCATACTCAGCCTAAAGAATATTTGTGTGAAGTTTGGTGAGAATCGGATAAAAATTGTGGATTTGTATAAAGCACATACATACAGATAAACAGACACACACACAAACATATTGCCTTATATATATATAAACAGAGAGGCTTTATAATCACAGGTACTCGTTTTCGAACCCTAAACAGAGATTCCAGACGGCACTATCACGTAGGTTCTGGGAAATGAAGGAGGAAGGGCAGGACCCTATAATCAGCTGGAAATTAATAGGCTCAGCTTGTACTCCTAAAAGTTTTCGTGAGAGGTGTCGTCTGTGTTTATTGGAGAAGATTCTGATTTTGAAGTATCCTCATCAAGACTTACTTTTGAACTTTAGAAGGGAATTTATAAACAAGTGCCGCCATAGGGCGGATTTTAAAATTTAACTTCTAATTTTTAATTTTTAAATTCTAAATTTTTCTATAATTTTTTTTAATATTTTAAAAAACTTTTTTAATTTTAATTTTAATTTTTTTTTTTTAATGTATATGTGTATGTTTGTGTGTGGATGTGCATATTTGTATATATATGTATATATATGTATATATGTATTTATGTGGGCTATATGTAATTTTGAAAAAATTTTTTTAGCTATTTAAATGCTCCTTTTCATAATATTCATTAATATGTATGTGTGTGAGTGCATATGGAATATGTATATATATATATATGTGTGTGTGCGTGTGTGTGTGTGTGTATATGTGTGCATGTATGTGTACACATGTATATTATGTGTATATGAATTTTTTGTATATAGGTGTGTACACACATATATATGTGTGTATGCGCATGTATATGTATATAAGTGTGTAATAAATTGAATGTATGTGTGTGTATGTGTATGTATATATGTATTCTTATTCGTAGAATTGTGTGTGTATATATATGTATGTATGTGTGTACTTCTATAGGTATGTATATAGTAATTGTAATTATTTTTTTTTTTTTTACCTAGTGTTGTCTTTATTTAGTTTAATTTCAAATGACCTAATTTTTTTAAAAATAATTTTATTTTAAATCCTATATCTTTTTATTCCCTTTTATTAATAATTATGCCTTTTTAAGTAAAGGCCTTTTTCTAATACTTCAACGTTTTGGGGAAATTAGGTTTTTGAATTTGTCCAGCGTCTGTAATATTTAAAAAAATTTTTTTCTTTAGTTTCTTTCTTTTTCCCTCCCTTCCTTCTTTTATCTCTCTTACCACCTTTTTTCCGTGTTGCTTAAACTTACGTCGATTTAACACGGCTGTCTGTTAATTTTTAGTTACATTCTCCCTTTTTTTTGCGAACCCAGACGATGTCAATTTTTTTTCTTTTCTTATTTATTTGATTTTATTCTATCTTTTTCTTTTTCTTTTTCGTTTTCTTTTTCTTTTTCTTTCCCTTTATTTTTATTTTTATTTTATTTTATTATTTATTTTTTAATTTCTTTGCAATCTATTTAAAAAGGAAAAGTAGACTAATTTTTCTCCAGTTTCTGAAAGGTTTTTTCTGTTGCTGAGGTGATGGGTCGTCCCCCGTGGGGATCTTCATATCGAAATGGCCATTCAACATCTTTGAATTAATCCTTTTTTAATATATATTTGCTCTGTAATATTTTATTACATGGAGCTCTCTTCCTGTATCATTTTTTTAATATTAAAATAAATTTTTAATATTAATTAGGATCGTGTTTTTTGGAATTTACCTTCCTGCTTTTTTCCCTTGGATTGAAGTATCTGAATTAAAATATATATATATATATATATTATCAATTCTGTGCACTATTTTAAGAACTGCAACCTTGAAACTTCTGAATATCGTTTCTTATGTCTTTGTCTATGAGTGTATCAATTTGATTAAAATCGGACTACTCCTTCTATAACCCATTTTTTGATTATCGATTTTCGATATTTATCTGGGGTACCTCGACACAAAACCGAGCTAAGAACACTCACAGATGCTTATAGTACAACTGTGTCAATTTTCAAGAAAATCGGTTCAGCTGTTTTGGTGTCTATAGGTAACACATAGAGACATAGTTTCATTTATATATATATATATATATATATATATATATATATACGAAATTCGGCCTTTATCTAATAAAAATATCCAAAAAGAACAGCTTAATTTAAAAAAAAACTCTATACAATTAAAAGCACATATAAAAATCTAGGACAGTTTTATGTGTCATGAAATTCGAACCCCTGACCAGTGTCTCTACCAGAGCGGTATCACCAGGTGGGAAGTCTCTGGTAAAAACAGTGGCAACGTAAAGGTTAGTGTCTCAAGCACCGATGAAAACATTTCAGAGTGTTTGGCTTACAATTTGAGGATAGGTCAGAAATTTAAAAAGATTTGTATGAATCTAATGTTGATTACGAAGGTTTTTGGAGGGATCACTAGTGATGGTGACGTTATTCATCTTACAGGGCCTGAGACTCAACACTAAGGCGTCCTATATCAAATGCTTTGAGGAGGTAGTGCAGTCCTGGGTCAAGAGGGTGGCTGCTAGTGGAACCTGTGTCTAACAATAGGATTCTACAACATGTCACACAAGCAGGAGGTCCCAGCCATGGATGACAGATAATTTTTTGCTACCCCATATTGCCTGACATCTAGTTAACTAACTCTCGAGATTGCAACCACCTTGAATATTATGTGTAGTGCACAGTTGAAAAAAAGAGACCAACAAAACATCTTGTAGCATCAAATATGAAATAAAGATAAGGGTTATGGCAGCATTCACTAACTTAAATAAGTAGACCGTCCAGAATTGTTGCAGGAGATCCCGAAGTTGTCTGGAGGCTGTGGTTGAACGATTTTATTAAATAAATTTACTCTTTCGTATTTCAAGATATTTTGGGGTAATGTTGGTAAATATACAGTACTGTGCAAAAGTATTAGGATAAGAACTATTTTATCTTTTATGAGGCATATTGACAGAAAATAAACAATTTAATTAAAGCAATTTTATTTGATTTACTCAACAAATGCTTAAACAAGAAAAACATACTTGTTACAAAATAAATTTGATATTTAGTATAATAGCCTTTTGCTTTGATCACAGCCTTCATTCTGTCGGGCATTGACATCACAAGCTTCTTCAATGTATCTAATGGTATCTCCTGCCAAGCAGCTTGTATTTGTTCCCAAAGTGTGTCTTGCGAAGTAACATTAGATTTATCAATTCGAGAGCCGGGAATAAGAAAAAAGTCAGTCATATCCAAGGATAATAGAATAATGAGTAGTTTCAAAATAATTTGTTTAATAGAAAATAGGAAAAATTAAATATAACTTCTTTTTAATACATTTCTTTTACACGTAGTTTTAAATAATCAATATTTATTAGCAATTTATTTGACTTTTCACCCTGTATTTGAATTTCAGTGAGGTTTTTAGGAAAATCATCCCTGTCTTAATACTTTTACACACTACCGGTAGTGTGCAAAAGTGTTAGGACAGGGGTGATTTTAAACTTTATTTTGATGCCTCATAAAAGATAAAATAGTTCTTGTCCTAATTCCTTTGCGCAGTTCTTTATCTGTTAAAATGAGAAGTCAGTATTATTTTCATTTTTACGTCATTTTAAATACCACCGCACCTTTTATATATGAACACTTCGAAATTTCTATTGACGTATGATAAATTTCAACATTTAGGCGCCATTTTGAGACTATTTCTTTTCCTGTAGCCATTGATGTCGTTTGATAAGTGTATGTTCGTACATGCTGAACAAATAAAAAAAATTAACAAAACCGAATTTTGAATATAAAATAATAATGTATGTCATTTGTTTTGTGATATCAAATGGGTTTTTTGTTTGTCTTTTTTTTTGTTCGTTTTAAAGGATTTTTTTTTTATTCATCTCTTTTCACTTTTATAGAACGTCAGTTATTGATTTAACACAATTTTCCCTACAGAGAAAAAATATCTGATTGAAAACACTGGAGAATCTACCTGCAGTTGAGAATACATACGATGTTCGTTCGTTTCAGGCGTTTATTCTCGGTGTTCTCAATTGTTTAAGATGTTTTGCAGGCTTCATTTTTCTCCCTTATATTTACAGGAAAGAAATAAACTACAAGAAAAATTATAGAGAAATCATCTTTATAAACAGCCAAGCAACTATCGCAAATATTAAAAAAATTCAATACAACTTAAAAAAAAAAAGCGGAACATTCTATCATTAATCATTGATTATTGATTATTGTGAAGATTTCAAATACGTCTCTTCAGACAGATTCTTTCTCTCGTCATGTTCAGTTCAATGTTCATGTGTAGGCTTGTGAAATTTATATGACCGGAAGTTCTGGGCGTTACGAGCTTCCGACTACATTAACGCAAAGTAGCAGCCACCAGAAGTCAATAACGGGAAATCCTTCACACTGTGGAGGCATAAATATCTGCATTGTAAAACAGCATGATATAAACATGGGTTAAATGAATTCATTCAGCCTAAACAGAAGGTTGATATCCGCCAAACAAGTGTAAACGTTTTTAGCAATGACTAATTGAGGTCGTGCCGATAGTAACATGGACACATGGTAAAATGGTTACCAGATAAGCGAGTGAATACATTAGTGATACAAGAATGGATTTTGAGGATCCAGGTAGTAGAAGACTCTTCCCGGATAGTGAATGAGATTTTGAATTATATATTTTGTAATGCTCAGAGGCATGCTTCTTTGTCGTTAAAATTAGAAAACTACCAGGACATCGGCCGAAAGCGGAAAAATACTGTGTTTAAAACGACGCCAAGAATAGTTAGCTTAATTTCAACCTGGTCGAGATATAACGACTTGGACATTTGACTGATTGATTGATTGATTCATTTTTTATGGCTTATCAACCTTCTTTGCAGAAGATTTTCTCGCTGTAGGTTGCTATTACTTTCTGTGGTAGACTGGTTGATAATTAAATCTATAGAACCTAATCCGTTCTATTATTTAACCCATAACTGGAGGAATGAAACAGATTAATTGTGACTCGGCTCTCCGATTATCACTGATATCCACTGCACCACAACGCACCAGAATACTTGGTGTAATTTCAGCTTGGTTGCGACATTAGGACTTGGGAATTTGATTGATTGACTAAGTCATTTTTACGGGTTATCAATCCTTTTCAGGTTATATAGATTCCGAATATATTTTAGGTTGTAAGAATTTGTGAGTGGGGCAGGTGTGATAATATCATTTAGTGATACAAGTCTTAGTATAGATGGGGAGAAGAGGTGGATTCATATCTTTCCCAAAGATGTTTGCGCAAAGATGAATATAACCAACGCAGCGGGAACTCGGCTGTGTGACTGACAATTCGGGGCCATTAACCATAAAATTGTCAACACATTTCCACTTACAGTACCTGGTATTGCCAAGCGCTCACCCACTCAGTACTAACCACGTCCAACATTAACTAACTTTTGTGGTCGTACAGGAACCGGTCTTTCGACGTCATGCCGCCTTAACGTTTTGGAAATTTAAAGAAGAAATTGTTGTATTGTGTGGTGATGGAGTAACCACAAGTCTCCTCGCATCTTCAGTACTTTTCTTAAATACCCAACTAAGGCTTGAAAGCCACTCAAAATAGTGGATAACTATTAAAATAGTAATGATGAATAAGATGTATGATATGAAACAAAGATGAGGGGTATTTACACTATTTATATTGATGTTGCAGTCATTTTTATTGCTATATTCACAAGGTTTCGGCCGTTGTACGCACCAGCTTTCTTCAGGTAATATACGTTGAAATTTTGAACTGAACCACTATATTTAGTCAACTGAATATTCGAGAAATCTTATTAGATAATATGCGTTATCCAGCAGGATTACGAACCTGCGTTCCCCTAGGGAAAACCGTTATTATAGCTGAAGCTTTGAGCTTTTGGCCACGAAAAAACTATCGGCTAATAAAAACCTGAAGAGAACTTTTGCAAACAGACTTTTCTCAATTCCTTAAATATTAATCTCGGCTCAGTTTCGTATCCTAACGAAAACAAAGACAATTTTAAGAATGTATTTTTCATTTAATAATCTGATATATTTTTATTTTATTACATAGTTGCCAACCATGTCTACAGAACCGAATCTGTCCTTTGAGATGGATGGAGAAACGGTTTATTAGTAACGTTTGGAAGAGTATTTGCGCGTAATTGAATACTATGTATTTAACTAGAATTTGAACTCGGATCTCTGATTTCTTCTTCCGAGCCGATATCCACTGCATTACAATGCATAACCAAGGTTTACAAGTTTAATACTTTTACAAGTTTAATACTTTCACGGCTTCTGCTCCGAAGAACTTAGATCACTGGTGCCCAATAAATACGAATTTGCACGAGATACTAGATTAGCAACTAGAAACCAATAAAATGCAACCGCAACTTCTACTCCAACAGTTTCTTTCCTCGCACTTCCCGACTGTGGAATTCCCTTCCACACGATTGCTTCCACGACGGCTACAATCTCCAGGAATTTAAATGTAAGGTCAATAGACACCTCCTAACACACTAACCTGCTCCCATTCTATCAAACACTCTTCCCATCTGCCCAACCCTCATCCTCGGTATCCTTACTCATCTGTCACCCTTCTCCTGACATTCCCTATGTCTAACCACTCCTTCTCTTTACCTTCCCCTATGTAGCCCCATGCGCAATAGTGGCAGTGGAAGGCCTTGCTTGGAGTGAGATGATTAAAAAGAAAAAAAAAGTCCCCAAAATTCACTCTATCGTCGGGATTTTAACACAGCCGTCGGAACTCCATAAACTTCAATCAGGAAATCATTTTTTTTTGTATAATGTTTCTTTTTGTATAAAATTTTTGAGCTGTTCTGCTTTTCATATACAAAGATATGACAAGATGAAATATCAGTTTTTATCACCATTCTCAAACGAAAAGAAGTTCTGTTCAAAATGGCTCCCGATAAGATGTTTCCTTGATCATTACAATTTTATCTACACTGTTTATGTTAAGAGTATTGTACTCGTCTTTGCTTATTCCTGGGTATGACAATAAACTACATCCGGCAGCAAGGCCTCTGTTTGTGAGGTTGGAGGTTTTGAGATAGATGAAACCACCTATTAACTGATTTGTTCCTAGAGCCAATCTGACCCGAGATAGTAGTACCTATTGGGGTCCCGGCAAATAGTAACTACACAAACAAAACAAATAAATAATAAAAAATAATATGATATAATAAAAATACATTTTTATCATAAGAATTCCATCAATACATTTTCTATGTAAAATAAATTGCTATCAATGGCTGTTTATAATAAAACTAGCTACAGTATATCAATCAACATGAAAGGTTTGTTCATTACACTAAATTATATAACACTACCAGTATAGCCTGGCGTTACTCGAGTGTAACGAAAGCTTTAAAACTAATCCATGTTCCTGGAGCTCAGACTCTTTGGCCGTAGGAACGAAAAACTAAAAAGCAATAGTTGTTTCCAGTTAAAGCAAAACCGTAGACTGAAAGAAAAATGAATGGATGTATGTAAAATTTTGATTTCCTGGTATCGATATCAAAAAGTTTTTTTCGACTTAAACTGAATTTTGAAGCTAAATAAATCCTCTGAGTAAATGGTATCATGGCTGAGACTAAGAACTACAATTATACCTATTTAGAGCCAAATCCGAAGCAAAAATTAAAATAAACTAACCTAAGTAAGTCCATGAAAACTTATCGTAACCATCGGGAGTAAAATTGGAGAAAATGAACCATATTGATGGCTGAATATCGGTTTTTGACCTGATTCGTTATCGGGGGTATCGATTTCTGATATCGGGGATATAATCAATTTTCTGCACTGTTGTAAGAACTGCAACCTTGAAACTTCTGAATATCGTTTCTTATGCCTTTTTCTATGAGTGTATCAAATTTGATTAAAATCGGACCAATCCTTCTATAACCCGATTTTTTCGATTATCGATTTTCGATATTTATCGGGAGTACCTCGACACAAAACCTAACTAAGAACACTCGCAGACGCTTATAGTACAACTGTGTAAATTTTCCAGAAAATCGGTTCAGTCGTTTCGGAGTCTATAGGTAACACACACACGCACACACACACACACACACAGACAAAGTTCCATTTATAAATAATTTTAGATCCTACAATTTCTTAATGACTTATATTTCCTTGTTTAATGTAGCAAGGAGTGGCTTGCTAATTTTAACGCCTGAAATACAGAGCTGTAATCATTTGAGACAGCATTTATTACCTTCCATCATAATGGCTGATACTAATCTTCAGGATTTTCTCGTTGAGCCTTCATGAACTAAGGTTTTCAGCTGACATGAAATGGAAAGAAATCGAATCAAGTCCGTAGAATCTGTTTGACATATTAAAAGTTTACCATTCGTTCTTTCTTTGAATATTGCTCTCATATCTGGTGTGTCGTTCTTGATATATATTTTGAGATCTAAACTTATTTATAAATGGAACGTTGTCTGTGTGTGTGTGTGTGTGTGTGTGTGTGTGTGTGTGTCCGTTACCTATAGACTCCGAAACGGCCGAACCGATTTTCTTGAAAATTTACACAGTTGTACTATAAGCGTCTGCAAGTGTTCTTAGTTAGGTTTTGTGTCGAGGTACCCCCGATAAATATCGAAAATCGATGATCGAACAAATCGGCTTATAGAAGGAATGGTCCGATTTTAATCAAATTTGATACACTCATAGACAAAGACTTTTATTTTAATTTTTACTTCGGATTTGGCTCTAAGTAGGCATAATTGTAGTTCTTAGTCTCAGTTATGATACCATTTACTCAGAGGACTTATTTAGCCTTCAAAATTCAGTTTACGACGAAAACAACTTATTTGATATCGATACCAGGAAATCAAAATTTGACTTACATCCATTCATTTTTCTTTCAGTCTACGGTTTTGCTTTAACTGGAAACAACTATCGCTTTTTAGTCTTTCGTGCCAACGTACAAAGAGTTTGAGCTCCAGGTCCATGGATTAGTTTTAAAGCTCTCGTTACACCCGAGCAACGACGGGCTATACTGCTAGTTCTTGATAAAATGCAAATAAGAATCTGCAATAATATTGGTAATTATCTGGCATCTCGATTTCAGCACTTTTCCTATCACTGTAACGGAGCTTCCTTATGTATTTTGCATAAATAATTTCATGTTAATTGTTCTGATGAACTTTCTGTTATGGTACCTGGACGTTTATAAATGTAAGCCCAATATTAGATTGGCGACATGGTCTCATTGTTTCAAAGTTGAAATGACTAGTGGTAACCATAAGTTCTATGCTAACAGTTTCTTCTATTTTACTTGTAGAACACTCTTCCGGCTTTTTGCTTTCCAGTCAATATTGATTTTCAAGAATTTAAATACATTGTCAATCGTTATCTTCTGTCTTCTTAAATCTTGTTCATTTATTGTCTACTTTCTTTAATAACAATTTTTGCTAACTCGTATTAACCCCCTTGTGTCTTAGAGGCATTATTGCCTTGCTTGAAGTGACATGCTTGCCTTATGTATATATGGTTGTTTTCTTTAGGTTGTCATTTTATATCATTGAAAGAGCATCGGCATTATGACATTTGTCAATACACGTTTGTAATTCATCGCTGAATATCATTTTCTTTCAATCCTCCACACTTCATGATTGCTTTTCCGTTGTCCATTGTAAGATTGCTTTTTTCTTTTCCGTTTTTAGTTGGGATTTTTCTTTAGCTTTTTCTCTATGTAAATCTAATTTTATTCCGTTGATTCCATGCTGTTCTGTCACACGTGTTTCTTTGCAGTTGTTCTGTTTTGCTTTGTTTTGTGCCTCTCTTGTTATTAAGGAACATTTCTTTGTGTTTCCCATCTTAAAACGTAGACATCTTTCATGCTTTTCCTTTTACAACACTTCGAATATATATTTTGCACTCCATATTAAAACCCTGAGAATTGTTATGGCACTGCTCTAGATTTCTGCTTTCCCGCTTTACTCCCTGTTTTTTCGACAGCATGAATGTAAACCTGCTACTAGATTGGCAATTAGGTCTTACCGTTTTGCTGTTGAAATAGCGGGATGCAACCATCACTTCTATTCTGACAGTTTCTTTTCGCACGCTTATCATTCGTGAAACTATCTCTGATTTCGTGTTTCCCCTCCACCTACAATCTGTAAATATTTAACTGCAAAATCAATTGCCATCTTCTGCCTCCCTGTTGTGGAGTTGTGGCGAAACTTCGCAGCAAAGGTTTAGTGACCAATTAGTTCCGGAAGAAAGACACGGAACAAGAAGGTAGGTTCAGAATAGTGTATTAGTATAATAAAAAAACAAGATATTCAAACGAGGTGTTAATAATAGGTAACTAAAAATGATTAAGTCCGAAGGTATTATTACGCTGCTTATTGCCTGACTAGTAGCTGTCGTCAACTGCCGTTAACTGCCTTCGTTAATTGCTTTTGTTAACTGATCTTAACTGCTTTCATATAGCTACTTTCCGGAAGTCACGCACGTAATCATAATTAACAAGAGGAAAAGTTCATTCCTCGTAGGAGGGCACCATGACACTTCGTTAACCCTCTCTATTTGTTGTCTTTTAGTCTCACTTCTTCCCACTAATATCTTTTCGTGTCTTTCACTTCCGGTAACCCCATGTGTCCTAGTGACATTATCACCTTCCTTTGGGTGAAATAATTTTTTAAAAAATGTAACCAGTACAAATTAGAATAAAAGAACACCTTCAGATAAAAATGCCTTCTCTTATTTAGGAAAATTATTTCATGTCCATTAAGACTTAAAGATTAAAATACAAAAGTATCACCACGAGCCAAGTGTTTTATTTCTATACGAAATTTAATAAATCACCATGACAATTCTCGAGACTCAAATATGCACGCATAACAAATTAGCCGCAACATATTTGGGAAAAACATACCAGTAATTAAGAAGGTCTACTAGCAGCAAACTGCCTGCATACGGACAGGTAACAAATTCAGCAGATATACAAAGATAGAAAGGGGCGTGAGATAAGGATGTGTCTTTCGACCGGATCTATTCAACTTGTACAGGGAGACTATTCTGAGGACCCTAGATGTTATGCCAGGATTCGTCATCGGTGGCCTCAATTTGAACAACATAAGGTACGCAGATGATAGCAGATGCGGAAAGGAAACTACAAGACCTCCTACAGAAGGTAGCTGAAGAAAGTGACAAAAAAGGACTACAACTAAACTACAAGAAAACCGAGTGCATGGTCATCAGTAAAAAGGGCAGCCTAAAATGCCAAATACAGGTCGGGGATACCAGAATCAAGCAGGTACAAAAATTTAAATACCTGGGAAGTGTTATAACAGAAGACGGATAGTGCGACACAGAGATCCAAAGGCGAATTGGCATGGCGAAGGAAGCATTCCAGAAGTTGAGTAAAGTATTAAGAAACATGATAATTTCGCTAGAAACTAGGAAGAGAGTACTGGATTGCTACGTGCTGTCCGTCCTTCAATATGGCAGTGAATGCTGGACAATACCATCAAAGATGAAGGGAAAAATGCCAAATGCAGGTGGGGGATGTTAAAATCAAGCAGGTACAAAAATTTAAATACCTGGGAAGTGTTCTAACAGAAGAGGGAAAGTGCGACACAGAGATCCGAAGGCGAATTGGCATGGCAAAAGACAAGTTCCCGAAGCTGAGTAGAATATTAAGAGACAGGAAAATGTTGCTAGAAACAAAGAAGAGAGTACTGGATTGCTATGTGATGTAAGTTCTGCAATATGGCAGTGAATGCTGGACAATATCATCAAAGATAAAGGAAAAACTTGAAGAAACTGAAATGTGGTTCTACAGAAGGATGCTGCGGATATCATGGACCAAGCATGTGAGCAATGAGGTGTTGTTGGAAAGAATAGAAACGAAAAGGAAATTAATATTGGGCATCAGGCAGAGACAACTGAAGTTCTTCGGACATGCAATGAGGAAAGAGGGCTTGGAGAATCTTATAATAACAGGCCAATAGAGAAAAAAAGAGAGAGAGCAAAGTAGCGGTTAACATATTTGAAGGGACTGAGCAGGTGGATGACAGAACGGGGGTTGTGTGATGTTACAGGAGAAAGTGTGCTAAGAGCCACCAGGGATAGGGAGACGTAGAAGGCCATGATCGCCTTCGTCCTGAAAAGACAATATAAATAAAGAACAATAACAAATCTGGGAAAGTTATAAAAGCTAGATTCTGAAAGATTTTTACGTGTTAAAAGAGACAAGTAAAAAGCAATATTCCTTGAAAATAATAAATTCCGAAAAATGACAAACAAAACTTCGTGTAAGATGTAAAGGTCTGACCTGGCGGAGCTAAAAAAAAAATGGATCTAAGCTGAATATTTCCCATTGAAACAGCATTGGTGTGACAAGGTGAGCTCTTCAATGTATAAGAGTTCGCTCCCTTGCATTAGCTTTTTTCGTGTGTATCCAATATGGCTGAATAAACAAAGTCTCAAACTCGTGTCTTTATTAAATAATCTATGTTCAACCCACTAGAAAACATTACAATTGGGACAGCAAGAGGATTGTTGCATTTGTGTAAAGAGTTAGGAAGAAGTCTTCCCCGCTGCAAGACTTTAAAAACGGTTTTCAACTCTCTCAAAAAGGAAACAGACGCTTTCAAGGGCGATAGAATTAGACGAAAGATTTTACAACACTAGATTGATTGAATCTAAGTTATAATTAATATCTACAGTAAACTTGAGGCCGAAATGCCGTTCAAAGCATTAAACCTTCTTGAGAATGAAACCATATTTTATCTTGATCCCGACTCAACGACGGAAATATATAGTTTTTTTTTATTTAAAAATAATAATAAAACAATAAATTTCTGCCGATAGATTTTGTAAAACAACAACAACAAAAAAATAAAAAAATAAGAAAAGACCAACAATAGACTTTTGTAAAAAGAAAAAAATACTCAGATTCACATGAAAATTAAATTTTGGCATTAAATGACCCATTAAATGTTGATATGTTGTTTAACAAATAAATGGATCGGAAACAGAAAAAATAAAGCAAAAATGTTAGAAACTTGTTCTTAGAGAGACAGAAAATGGCGATTGGCTTTGTATATGAAGTTTCGAAGATTGTAGGCAACAGGGAAGAAGAAACCGGAAGCAAGTTTCACAGACGAGAACTACGAGAGAAGAAACTATTAGAATAGAACTTACGATTATATCTACCTAGTTAAAAATAAACTAAATAAACGGAGAGACCTAGATGACAATCTAGTAACACATTTGTAATAATGCTATCGAGAAACCAAGGAGGAAACATGGAAAGAAGAAATATCATGAAAATATAATGCGGTAGAAATGCGGTTGTCACATTACTCAGATGACAAGTAATCTAAATAATGTAATTACATCTAAACTTATTTATAAAAATGGAATTTGTCTGTATGTGTGTATGTGTGTGTCTGTGTGTGTGCCCATTACCTATAGACTCCGAAACCGCTGAACCGATTTTCTTCAAAATTGACACAGTTGTACTATAAGCGGCTGCGAGTGTTCTTAGCTAAGTTTTATGTCGAGGTACCCCCGATAAATATCGAAAATCGATAATCGAAAAATTCGGGTTACAGAGTGGTCCGATTTTAATCAAATTCGGTACACTGATAGACAAAGACATAACAAACGATATTCAGAAGTGTCAAGGATACTGTTCTTATAATAGTGCAGAAAATCGATAATATATATATAAAAGGCAAGATGTTTGTGTGTGTGTCTGTTTATCTTCCTGCATGTGTGTATTTTTTCCAGCCCTTTTATTTTAGTTTTTGCTTCGGGTTTGGCTCTAAGTAGGTATAATTGTAGTTCGTAGTCTCAGCCATGATACCCTTTACTCGGAGGAATTATTTAGTCTTCAAAATTCAGTTTACGACGAAAAAAACTTATTTGATATCGATACCAGGAAATCAAAATTTGACTTACATCCATTCATTTTTCTTTCAGTCTATGGTTTCGCTTTAACTGGAAACAACTATTGTTTTTTAGTCTTTCGTGCCAACGTCCAAAGTGTCTGAGCTCCTGGACCATGGATTAGTTTTAATGTTTTTATTACACCCGAGCAACGCCGGGCTATACTGCTAGTTTAGTAATAGTATAATGACATTAGGAAAAATGTATTGAGGAATCGAAAAACGAGGTAGGAACGGAATTGAAAAATTAATAAATAAAAGATTGCCAATTTGAAATAAAGAAGGCAAAGAATTAGCGTATGAATTTGTCCCCTTTTATGTGTCGACATTTTTTTAAATCCACATCGCAATCTTCTTTGCACGTTACAATTACAGCCTCATCTAGAAGAAGATGAAGATATTCCTATTGCCAGATTTAATTAAATCTGATTTCGATAATTTCATTGGCTTTTCAGACAACTATATGGAAACGATTATTAGCCAATCATTGATAAGCTCATTTTTTTTTCTTCATAAAACCATGTCTTGGAGGATTTATTGTCGTTCTACGAATTTCTTTCTATGTTAGGTAGTCAGACAGGTTGGTTTGTTTCTCGAGAAAAGTTCTCAATACATTTCAATGGCGTGGGTCATAGACCAATGGACAATTGATTAAATTTTAGGGCTGATACTAGAATTTGCCAGCTATACACCAGTTTGTTAATCCTTCATTTCGCTTCGCTCTCACGATTTTCCACCAAAACTAATCTTCATCTTGAATGGCAGCCAGTGACAATACACCTAGCAATTTTAATAATTCTCGTTTCAAGGGAGATCATTCAGCGTTACAGTTAACATTTTAATTAGGAAATCTCTATATATAAAAGGCAAGACGTTTGTGTATGTGTATGTGCGTGTGTTTGTGTGTCTGTTTGTATGTCCTTTATACAAATCCTTAATTTTTATCCAATTCTCACCAAACTTCACACAAATAGTCTTTAGTCTTACGGTCAGGTAATGGGCTACTTATTTATTCCGATTACCCCCCGATATCAGAAATCGATACCCGATATCCGATCAAGTCTGTTCAAGATCAGGATTTCAGCCCTTTTGGCGTGGTTCTTGCTGCAGAATTTGCTCTAACTAAATTATAGTTTTTAGTCTCAAATATTAGTAGATCTTCACAGACGACTCATTTTCCCCGATATTAGAAATCGATACCCCCGATATTCTATCGAATCTGATCAAAAACCGATATTCAGCCATCAATGTGGCTCATTTTCTCCAATTTTACTCCCGCTGGGTACGATAAGTTTTCATGGACTTACATAGGTTAGTTTATCCTTGGATGATTTATTTGACTCCGATGTTGGAAATCGATACCTCGATATACTATCAGGTTTGATCAAAATCAGGTTTTTATCCCTTTCATTTTGGGCTTTTGCATCGGGTTTTGTTCTAAGTAGTTATAATTGTAGTTCTTAGTCTCAGCCATGATACCATTTACTCAGAGGAATTATTTAGCCTTCAAAATTCTTTTTGCGACGGAAAACTTATTTGACATCGATACCGGAAATCAAAATTTGACTTACATACATTCATTTTTCTTTGAATCTACGGTTTCGCTTTAACTGGAAACAACTATTGCTTTTTAGTCTTTCGTGCCAACGTCCAAAGAGTCTGAGCACCAGGACCATGGATTAGTTTTAAAGCTTTCATTACACCCAAGCAACGCCGGGCTATACTGCTAGTTTGTTGAAAAAATAAAACTATAATGGCGTCAAAGAGATGGGCTCGTCATAATAAAAGTGGGCAGTGCGATGACACAGAAATCACTGTGATTACGTCACTGATAGTAACACAGTGAAGACTATTACACATTTTTCTCAGTGTAAAGTATTTAAGCTCGCTATTCATTTATTATGGCGAAGTTATTCACTCTTTAAGTATTTCCCTACTAATTCTCAAAGACATTACGGATGTTCTTGATTGTTATAAATTAATACTTTTTAATTTTGTTTTCTCTTGTGTTTAATGATTACTTTAGGCACGTTAACATATGGGCTGTTCAAATTCTACTCCAATTAAATTGTTTTAAAAAATTATTCATATCGTTTTGCATGTTTTTACGTAGAGAGAAATCTTTATATAATTATAACAGCAATTATTATCGATAGAAATGCCTCAGATTATCGTAGCTATATTTTTTGCAATCATTTCTCTCCAGAAAAGGGAGAGATGCCACTGCTGTGAACGGGTTTACTGCGAGAGAATATAAAAAAGGTACAAGATCTATTGAAGAAAAGATCAGAGATGGATGGGAATCAAGTAGATAAAAGATTCCAATTGACGTTGCTTTTAAAATCTTAGACAGTGTAGCTATTGAGATGTTGAAAAGATAAGAGATGGATGGGAATCAAGTAGATAAAAGATGGCAATTGACGTTGCATTTAAACTTTTGGAGATTGTAGCTATTGGGATGTTGAAGAAAAGGTAAGAGATGGATGGGAATCAAGTAGATAAAAGATGGCAATTGACATTGCATTTAAACTTTTGGAGATTGTAGCTATTGGGATGTTGAAGAAAAGATAAGAGATGGATGGGAATCAAGTAGATAAAAGATGGCAATTGATGTTGTATTTAAACTTTTGGAGATTGTAGCTATTGGGATGTTGAAGAAAAGATAAGAGATGAATGAGAATCAAGTAGATAAAAGATGGCAATTGACGTTGTATTTATACTTTTGGAGATTGTAGCTCTCAGGAAAGCAAACTAATAAAAGTTAGTTCTAGAAACGGGAAGTGCGAGAAAAGAAACTGTAAGAGTAGAACAGACTGTTGCATTCAACTATTTCGACGGTAAAAGTGTGGGACATTAATGCCAATCCAGTAGAACGATTGAATACATATATTCGATGTACCAGGTAAAAAGGCTCGTCAGAGCAGTTTACATAAAAATATTTGTAGAAAAGACAGAGGGAACCATGTAATATTGGTGAGAAAGAGACTGAAGGTGGACTGCCAAGTCAGGATCTATAATATTGCAGATTCAATATGAATAGTCGTCCAGATATAAGGATGCACGGATAAATAGAAAATTTATGACTGCGTTTTATGTGCGTGTCTCGGTGTGTTTCTCCAGGTTAACAGTCGTGTAAGAATTTCAAATTACTTTCTCACTTCTTTCTCTACGTGCCATGTCCCCTCAAAACCTAGGTGATCATGGCCTTTCACATGTTCCTATCACTTGTCGCACGTAATGGGCCTTCTTCTGGCATCCCACTCAATCCACGTTCCACCACCGATCTGCTCAAGTCCATCAAGTAAGTCATGCATTGCTTCTGTTGTCTCTATCCTTCCCGTGAGCATCAGGTTCTTCAAGCCATCATTCCACATTACATGTCCCCAAAACTTCAGCTTATTTTCCTGATGTAAGTAACATTTTCCTTGTCATGTCCATCCTCTCCAAAATCTCTTCGTGACTCACGTGTTCCATCCATAGTATCCTCAGCATCCTTCTGTAGAACCACATTTCGGTTGCTTGCAGTCTTTCTTGTAGACTGCATCCGGCAACAAGGCCTCTGATTGGGAGGTTATGAGAAGCATGTAACCACCTCTTAATTGCTGTTATTCTCAAGTCCACCCTGACCCGGGGTGGTAGCACCTGTTAGGGTCCCAGCTATTGGCAAATAGTTTATCCCCAAACTGGGGTCAAAACAATATGAAAAATATAAAACTGCTTTTTGAAAAAATATTTAGATATGTTGAAGGAAAAAATTAATACGTTTTTGAAGAAAAAAATTATTGCAATAATACGTTTTTGAAAGAAAAATACAAAACTAGAAGACATCTTCAATTTTCTAAAATAATTTTTTTTTTATCACAATCTGACTAAATCAACCTCATCACTATAACTGAACCCACCTTTTTGTCACTCAATAACCCACACAGGTTGATATACCGTTAAAAAAAAACTGAAACTCAAACTGTAGTCTTTAAGCTTTGATGAAATGTTCAAGTATTTGCTGTCATATGGAAGGACAAACATGATATAACTTCATTGTTTTCAGCGTAATTTTTCTGTCTTTAATACTCTACTCGGCGGACCTGAAGGAGACTACCACCACCTTTAAATTTGTTGTTTTTCTTTTTTTTTTTTTTTTAATTTTTTCAGCGCAGTTTTATTGATTATTACATAAAGTTTCCGGTTATCAAAAAAAGTAAAAAAAATGGAAAAATTTCAATATTTAAAAATTTTTAATGGGGACCCAGTTTCTCATATAACGTTATAGCAAATTGATCCTCTATTTTGGAACCACTCGCACTGGGGTCACTTTGTTTTTTTTTGTGGGTGGAGAACGAGTTGTTGCTCTTGTTTTTGTCTTTTTCAAATTTTCTTCAGTTCTTAAGATGGCATGTTCCTCGGAAACTCCAAGAATGGCTTAATTAAAAAAATTCGCAAAGGATTCAGTTGTTGAATATGCGCAAGCAAAAAAGTTAATTGCACAGGATCGATTTACTATAAGATTGTATGAAAAACTGAACCCCCCCCCCCGCGCCCGACAGATTGTTTAAATGTTGACGTTTTTACTGATTTTTTTTTTTGTCAATCGAAATGTTTAGGATTTAATCGATAAGATTACACTGAAAAAAAGTAAAAATTGCTCATCAACAAATTTACAGGTGGTGGTAATGTCTTACTGGCGAGTGGCCCAAAATGGAGGATCGATTTAATTTGAACGTTGCATGAAAAACTGAGCCCCCGTCCTAAATTTGTTTAAATATTGAAATTTTTCCAAATTTTTTTCTGTCGGAAAGTTTAGGGTGTAAAGCAATAATATTGCACTGAAAAAAAAAAAAAAAAAATTTAAATAAATTTTAAGGTGGTGGTAGTCTCCTTCAGGTTCGCCCTCTACCCAGCTTCTGGAATGCGATGTTTGGTCATGCCAGTACGCCTTTGGATTTCCCCATCATTTCCCTCCCCAGTTAGAAAAATTCCCAGGTATTTAAATCTATTCACCTGTATAATTTTATTATCCCCAACTTGTAATTGGCACTTTGGGCTCCTCTTTTTTTTCTGATCACTATGCATTCAGTTTTCTTGTAGATTTTATTTCGTCTTTTCTTTCCGCTTTCTTTAACTACTTTCTGAAGGAGGTTTTGTAGTTTCTTTTCTGTATCTGCTTTTAGCATATTGCAATCTGAGTATCTTATATTATTCAGATTGCAGTCGTCGATGATCTCTTTTCCTTCTATGTGCCCTGTCCCTTCAGGACGTGGGCGATTGTGGCTTTCCACGTCTCCCTATCCCTGGTGGCTCTTAGCACGTTTTTTTCCTGTTACACAATGCAACCCCCGTTCCATCATCCACCTGATTAGGTCCTTCAAACATGTTACCCGCTGCTTTCCCCTGTCTCTTTTCCCTTCTATATGGCCTGTTAGTGTCACACTGGAAAGAAAGAACTCAATTATTAATATTATTCGAATTCTAATGGTTTCAAGATTCTGATCGTGCTAGTAATAAAACACCAGACAGTTCAGTTTAAAATTAGATTATTTTGAACCATTGCAGCAGTTTCAACCTCGTTCGCTTTCGTCACAACGCGAATTCCAGCAAATAACACAGAAATCTACACATAATAAGATAATATAGGTAAAACAGGCACAAAAAAATTAAATACTTGGGAAACGTTATAACAGAAGACGGAAAGTGTGACACAGAGATCCGAAGGCGAATTGGCATGGCGAAGGAAGCATTTCAGAAATTGAGTAAAGTATTAAGAAACAGGAAAATTTCGCTAGAAACAAAGAAGAGTGTACTGGATTGCTATGCGTTGTCGGTTCTTCAATATCACAGTGAATGTTGGACAATATCTTCGAAGATGAAGGAAAAACTTGAAGCAACTGAAATGACTGAAATGTGGTTCTACAGAAGGATGCTGCGAATATCATAGACCGAGCATGTGAGCAATGACGCGGTTTTGGAAAGAATGGCAACGAAAAGAAAATTAATACTAAGCATCAGGAAGAGACAACTAAAGTTCCTTGGACATGCAATGCGGAAGGAGGGTTTGGAGAACCTGACACTAACAGGCCATATAGAAGGAAAAAGAGACAGGGGAAACAGCGGGTAACATATTTGAAGGACCTAATCAGGTAGATGACGGAACGAGCGTTGGATGGTGCAACAGGAGAAAGCGTTCTAAGACCCACCAGGGATAGGGAGATGTGGAAAGATATGATCACCTATGTCCTGAAAGGACATGGCACATAAAAGAAGAAGAAAGAATGTTATCAACCACCCTTAGAAAAAGAGTTTCGTGCCGACATAATGAAAGCTTCTGCTCGGTAGGTGACACGTCTTCTGGCACCTGAGCAAAAGCGCACCAAGCTGATCAGATTACGAGAAATTCTGTCATTATTTGAGCCAGATCCAGCTGTATAATTTTATAGCTCTAATTTGGTGGGTAACCATTTGTCCATAGCAGAAGACTCTTTAAGGTGATCACTGTTAGATGCATGCCAATGTAATATCACAAAACACTCATTTGTCTTGTTAATCGTTCGAAAAAAGACCATAGAATCAGACCTGGATATTATTTTATTTTGATCATATATGAGATTTCGTTTTGGAAGGAGGCGTAACAACATAGAAAGGTAAGAAAATGAGACTATAAATTTATATGACTGCTTCTTCGTCTTCTTCTAATCCTTCCTTTTCATCTTCTACCTTCTCTTTATCTTTTTCCTTCTCTTCTTCCTCCTCTTCTTCTACTTCTTTCTTTTCCCTTCATCTTACTTTTCCTACTCTTCCTTCTCTTTTTCTTCTTCTTTCACTTCTTTTTCTTCTACGTCTTCTTCCTTTCTTCTTTTCTTCTTCATTTTCTTCTTCTTCGTCTTCTTTTTCCTCCTTTTCTTCTATTTCTTCTTGTTCTTTTGCTTCCCCCTCTTCTTTTTCTATTTCTTCTTTTTCCTCCTCCTCCTCATTTATTTCTTCTTCTTCTTCTTTTTCCTACTCCTCTTTTTTCCTCCTCTTCCTCTGTTTCTTCTTCTTTTACTTTTTCTTCCTCCTCTTCCATTTCTTCTTCCATTTCTTCTTCCTTTTCTTTTTTCTTCTCTTCTATTTCTTGTTCCTCTTTTTTCCTCCCCCTTTCCTTCATTTTCTTCTTCCTTTTCTTTTTCTTTCATTTTTCATTTTTCTTCTACGTCTTCTTCCTATCTTATTTTTTCTTCTTCACTTTTTCTTCCTCTTCTTCCTTTTCTTCCTCCTCTTCTTCTATTTCATCTTCTTTTTCCTCCTCCTCCTATTTATTCTTCGTCTTCTTTTTCTTTCTCCTTTTTTTGTTCTCCCTCTTCTTTTTTCTCTTCTTCTATTTTTCTTCTCCTCCTCTTCTATTTCTTTTTCCTCTTCTTTTTCTTTCATCTTCCATCTTTCCTCCTCCTTCTCCTCTTCTTTTTCTTCTTCTTCTCAAACACTTTCTTTATAGTTTTGCTCAGAGTGATTTATTCTACTTTCTTCTTTTCTTCTTCATCTTGTCTTTCATAACCTTTTCCTTTCATTCATCTTCAACCATTTTTACCAGTTAGTTTCTGATTTCCCCGATTTGCCTTAATCGCCTTAACAACTTGCTGGCTTTATAGATTTTTACGCTCTGACCCTCTCCCCAACAAATAAATACCAGCACTCTATCAAAACTACTAAATACACTAAAACCACCAACATTATGATCCCCACCGTCTTCCATACTTTTGTGCACGTCTTAACCCGCCCTTTAGGGAATCCATTCAACAAATCCTCTTAGTTCCATTCGCACTAAATGAAAAACAGCAAAATGCCTGCCACCGATTCAGTCGAGCTAGTGTTTCCGTTGTGTCGCTTTGTTTTCACTCAGAAATACGATGGTGACGGATTAGTATGTAGATGTTGAGGTGGCGCCAAAGGCAGAGGGATATTGTTGTTTCTTTTGAGCGGAAGATTTTGTGCAGCCAAATTGCGAGTTTATTGCTAGGTGCAATTCGATGGGGGTGGGGGTGTCAGATGAAAAGACATAAAATTAAAGAATAATTGAGAGAAAGAGAGAGAAGCCCATTCTCTGTGACACACACACACACACACACACACACATAAATATATATAAAATGTAGTAATGCTTTCTTAAAATATAACGTTTTTGAATATATATATATATATATATATATCGAATAAAGGAATAGGGTTGTTCCAAATGAGAGTAATTAGTATAAAATAAAAAGTATGAGAAGCCGTGAACGTTTTCTTTAAAATGTATGTTTATTGTTTTAGTATTTATACAAGTTATGAAGTATTAATTGTTCATGATGTGCGCTACACGTGTTTCGAGCCTAAAATTGACTCTCTTCAGGCGAACAAATTCGTGGTTTTATGTTCGGGTTTCATAAAACCACAAATTTGTTCGCCTAATTTTATTATGACCAGAACTTAAGTAATTAAACAAACAGTATATATATATATATATATATATATATATATATATATATATATATATAGTTTTCGATTATAATAAAAGTAATTAATTAATATATATATTATATATATATATATATACGCACTCACATCCTGAATGAGCAATGTGGAAGAAACAGTATCTACTCAGTATCTACTCAAGTATCTACGCATCGTTCATTCAGTAATGAATTTGAAAACTCTAAGCTACTGGCGTATGTGTACATTGTATATAACATGCTAAAAGTCCCCCTTCTTCTACTGAGCGCCAATAGCTCAGAGGGAGAATCGCCGACTGATGTTACTTCGGTCGTGTTTCAATCCTGGCTAGAAGCAATTGGATATCTAACCGTACTGATGAGCTGTGATACAACGAAACAGATCTGCGGATGACTATAATATTATTTATATTATTTACATTATTCGGACTGTTGTAATGCCGTATTTCGGTTGTTGTAGACTACAACCTTCTTCAGGAATATGGCAACACAGACGAGGACAACAGTCCAAACAATGTGCATATGTCGTATACCTACTTTGACGACGAGAAAGATGAATTCCACGTGGATGATTCAGCTCCAACCAAAGTTTTGACGATATTCTTTTCATCGATAAAAGGCGAAACATAAAATCGACCCAAAGTGACTTGCTTTTCCCGTTTATTACTTCATCTTAAACATTGCTTTCATCCTTACAACATCTTCAGGAGATTTATAATGACTGATTTTTCAAAGTTTTCAAACGTACAACAGGGAACTTAACGGAAGCGTGACTGGAAGTTTAAAATAAAGAGAAATTTCAATATTAAGGAGTATTTACCTCATGGATTTTAAACACACACACACACACACACACACACACACACACACACACACACACACACACACATATGCAAAGTAGACTAATTTTTCTCCAGTTTCTGAAAGGATTTTTCTGTTGCTGAGGTGATGTGTTATCCCCCGTGGGGATCTTCATATGGAAATGGCCATTCAACATCATTGAATTAATCCTTTTTTAATATATATATATATATATATATATATATATATATATATATAGTGGAACATACTGTATGCGACCCTCTTTGTCAGCGACCACCTGTTGTTAATGACCGTTTTTCTATGCGCTGACATTTGCTAATGTTAATTGACCCTTAGTGAGCGACAATCTCCAGAACGCCACCAACGACTGAAAATCACCGATCAAGCGACCGCTTTAAAAAATCCATTTTAGTCGTACATGCGAACTTCTAAATTCGGAGAAACTAAAAGAGTAATCTATTTCATTTTGATTTCATCTAAGCCAGGAAGACTTCCTCATTGTTTTGTTATTGTAGTGTTGTATCAAATTGTTATTTCTTGTTGAAATGTACATTACTTGAGTTTACGTCACGGTGAAACATCGGCTGTTTTGTTCAACATGTATGTGTGTCTGTGTGCGTATGTGTGTGTGTGTGTGTGTGTGTGTGTGTGTGTGTGTGTGTATGTCTGTGTGTGTCTGTGTGTGTGTTTAGAAGAACATTAGATAGATTTAACCGTTTCCTTTTCATTTTTTCGTATCACAAGTCTTTTGCCAATTAATTCCTACCAGGATGGAGAAGAGGGTTTTTTTCCCCAAAGGTATATGCACATAAGTGAATATAACGAACCAAACTGGAATTAGATCTCTAATTTCAGGCCTTTATCGATTACAGCACTCATCCAACCTGGTGTTCCCAAGTGGTCTCCCATCTAGGTACTTAATCGCAAACCCCAAGAGACATATAATGTTTGCAGATATTCGTAAAAATAACTTGGACGAATTTAGGTTTTTATATCATAAAATCCCTTGTAAATTTATTAACCTAACTTCGGCGCAACTCGTCATTGATTTTCTTACCGCTTTTTGTCTAGGAGTGAAACATCGCGCTCTTTAAAAGAGAATTTCAATTTCCTCTTTGCAAGTGAATATGGACTGACCAACGATATGAATTTTTCTCAAATATCTTTTGTGAGTTATTCATGTTAGGATGTCACTACAAAGGGAAATATGAGTCTAGGCGATTTGACATGTTCAAGGGATTGATAGTAATTTCTGTACTGACTTGGATACATTCAGGGATTGGGAAAATCACAATTATGTCCCTTTTTCAAATGTCTATTCTTTCGTTCCTTTATTATTTTGTGTATCTATCTACTCTATTTCTATCTGGGTATATCTATCTCTATCTCTCTGATTCTCTACCCCCCACCCACGATCGCTGTCAGTTTTTTGCATGTTTTTCCATGTATTATCGTAGATTCTCTTTTGCTATTGCTCAATTCTAAAACAAACTGAAACCGTATACGTCGTGAATTTTTCTAACCTCCATATTTTATAAGAAATGGCTAGTACAAGTACAGGCTAGAAAAGAAAAACAATAACTGACTTTTTTTTAAAGTCTACTTAATAAATATTTTTGTGAATAAATATTTTGGTCTCTTGTTGACCGTTGTAAATACGTTATTTTAATTTTAAAATGAATTATGCTGAATAAATTTCTTTAAAATTAAGCCATTTTCTTATGTTCTCATTTATTTATTACCAGATTACATGGTAAAATTCTAATATGTACATCCTGATGAGTGGAATATACGTTCCTAGCATAAACAGATCATGACTATGAGCCTTTACTGAGCGACCACCTGCTGTATGCGATCAGTTTTTGATGGCAATAGGGGTGGTCGCATACGACAGGTTTCACTGTATATATATATATATATATATATATATATATATATATATATATATATATATATATGAAAGGAATTTGAGTATTTTTTATTTTTAAATTATATAATGTTCATTCTTCTTCTTCTTCTTTTTCTTCTTCTTCCATGTGCCCTGTCCGTTCAGGACGTAGGCGATCATGACCTTCCACGTCTCCCTATCTCTGGTGGCTTTTAGAACGCTTTCTCCTGTAACGTCTCTCAGCCCCCGTTTTGTCATCCACCTGCTCAAGCCCTTCAAATATGTTATCCGCTGCTTTCCTCTGTCTCTTTTCCCCTCTATCTGGCCTGTCAGTATCAGGTTCTCTAAGCCCTCCTTCCTCATTGCATGTTCCAGGAACTTAAGTTGCCTCTTCCTGATGCTCGATATTAATTTCCTTTTCGTTGCCATTCTTTCCAACACTTCATCATTGCTCACATGCTCGGTCCATTTTCACTATCTAACCCCCCCCCCGCTCAGTCATGGTTTTTCACAACAATTTTCATTGGTTAATTAAAAAAACAAATTCCGCTTTTTCTACACTTGCTATACATTTTCTATATATAGAATAATATTTGCGGTTTGTCACGTAGGTTTTGAATTAGTTATTTTCTTGAATCTTCGAAGGGACATATTGTCTCTCCTTGAATTCGGAACACCACAAATTATACTATCGTTGGTTTAAAAGCTTCGAATGCACACGAAACATGATAGTGTGTACCTGAGTGCGTATGTGTGAAACCCAAACCATTTCCATAGACAGTTGCCTATTTCTTATGTTCTTCTGTTATTAGTGCAATCAATAATAACCACGTCAGTTCCATCGAGAGAAAATGGATTCCGCTTTTGAGGAAGGTATATCGGTACTCAAAACTGCCCTTGCCTAAGCCGACACGAGCAGAAGTTTTAGTCTCGCCTAGACTCATATTTCCCTTTGTAGTGACATCCTAACATGAATAACTCACAAAAGATATTTGAGAAAAATTCATATCGTTGGTCAGTCCATATTCACTTGCAAAGAGGAAATTGAAATTCTCTTTTAAAGAGCGCAATGTTTCACTCCTAGACAAAAAGCGGTAAGAAAATCAATGACGAGTTGCGCCGAAGTTAGGTTAATAAATTTACAAGGGATTTTATGATATAAAAACCTAAATTCGTCCAAGTTATTTTTACGAATATCTGCAAACATTATATGTCTCTTGGGGTTTGCGATTAAGTACCTAGATGGGAGACCACTTGGGAACACCAGGTTCTGTAACCTTGGATGGATGAGTGCTGTAATCGATAAAGGCCTGAAATTAGAGATCTAATTCCAGTTTGGTTCGTTATATTCACTTATGTGCATATACCTTTGGGAAAAAAACCCTCTTCTCCATCCTGGTAGGAATTAATTGGCAAAAGACTTGTGATACGATAAAATGAAAAGGAAACGGTTAAATCTATCTAATGTTCTTCTAAACACACACACAGGCCCACACAGACATACACATGCACACAGACACAGACACACACACACACACACACACACACACACACATATATATATATATATATATATATATAGAGAGAGAGAGAGAGAGAGAGAGAGAGAGACAGACAGACAGAAAATCGAAGTGAGAGCCAACAAATCTACCTAGGTTTCACCCTTCGGCTCGTCAGGGTAAATTGGCTCTCTCTCTCTCTCTCTCTCTCTCTCTCTCTCTCTCTCTCTCTCTATCTATCTATCTATCTATCTATATATATATATATATATATATATGCATGCATGTGTAAATTAATTGAAACCAAACGAATAATGTCTTCCTAGGATCTTTCACACTTTCTCTGATCATGTATACGTCGTCTCTTGGCATCGTTTGTTTTTCTTCCGGTCGTATTTTTCTTTTGGACTTATGGATCCAGTTTGTTTCTTCGCCTTGACGACACGAATGACAGTTGAAAGGGTGACACCAACAATATCCGCAATCGTTCTGTAAGGCTTGCCAGTGTGTTTGTGAAGCGTTAGAATTTTCGTTCGCTTCCTTGGAGTAACGTCGATCGCAGACAATAGCCCTAATAGTGTCTGGGTGCAATAAAAATCTGATGCAATCACAGATGACGCAATATTTTTCAAGGCCAAAAAATAGATTTATATTCCTGCTCATCACTGCAAATGACATAATCTGAGGATAAAGAAGAAATCGATTGCACCCTGTCACTCCAGTGGCTTTAAAACTAAGTGTATGGTGAAAGAAAATAAACTAATGCAGTTGTTTCAGTTCATTTGCAAAAGGATATATATATATATATATATATATATATATATAGAGAGAGAGAGAGAGAGAGAGAGCCAATTTACCCTGACGAGCCGAAGGGTGAAACCTAGGTAGGTTTGTTGGCTCTTGCTTAGATTTTCTGTCTTTGTTGCTCTACTTTCGTATTGAGCGCTTTAGTGTTAGGTTTTTCGTCTTGGGGTTTTGTTTTTTCCTACGAGTATTTGACTTTTGTACTTCGTTTGTTTCTTTTTTACTTCCCTCCTTTTCCCTCTGAGTTTGTTCTCGGTGGGTTTTTCAAGACGAAATTAATTATCGTTATATATATATATATATATATATATATATATATATATATATATATATAACATATACTGTTAAATATAAAAGATAATGAATGTCTATTATGTTTAATCATGAGCCGTTCAAAACATCGTATTTTTGCTTTGATTTCAGGTGAAAAAGACAAAAATTCTCCAACATGTAAATAATTTTTATTAACTTCGCCCCAACCTTTCGGCTCACATGAGCCATCTTCAGGGAGGTTACAAGGACGTTAACATAAGAACACCTACCATCAAAGATGATTTCATCTTGTTTTGACATAAAACTTTGCTATGCAACTATAACAGTTACCAAATAGCAAACGCAGTTCGGAAATTTGTAATGCGGTTTTATGACGTCACACCGCGTGAGAGCTCGGAATATTAACAGAACCATATATTCAAATGTAATGTAATGTGTTATGACCAGATTTAAACGTGATTTTATTAAGTGTGGGTTGTTTGGATTTAATGTAGATGGCCTCCAAAATCTGAAGGTTCTTTTTACTGTGTGTATGAGTGAGGATTATTGTTTTATTGACTAAATAAAATGTTATCTAAACTGATATTACTTTCATGATTATGTTTTTCTAAGAAATGTTGTTTAATTGCACTCATGTTAACCGAAAGCTTCCAACCAACTTAATAAAAAATCATCCAAATGTTGAAAAATTTTTATCTTTATTTTCACCTGAAATTAAAGCCAAACAACGATGTTTAGAACGGCTCATGATTAAACATAATAAACATTCATTGTCTCTTATATTTAACAGTGTATGTTTAGAAAATTGTCTGCCGCCGCGATACACTATATATATATATATATTTATATTCGAACTTTCATGAGGACACCGTTATGATGTCTTTACTGATCGAGGTTGGGTTTATTTTCTGCTTTCACAAAACTTCGGCATAGACCTGCTCAGTTAAAATTACAAATCATTTGAACTAAAACTATCATTGCTCTGTCTCCTACCCAATATCAAGCACTTTGTGATAAAAGATCTGCTTGCCAGAGTGTCTTTTATCAGTAAAACTGCTGAAAAGTAACAATCTCTGTGCTTAAAAATGATCACATCTCAACACATACTGAAATGAATAACGTTTTTCTCTGATAGTGTACATAATTTGTCTATATTTCTGAGATGAGGTAGTATTTACAGTGTTTACATTATTCGGACTATTGTCCTCATCTTTTTGGCCCTGTGGATATAGACGTTGGTTAGTTCCTGTGACTTGATCCAAAGAATTGTGAATTCAATACCAGGCTACAGTAGTGGTGAATAAGTGACTTAGAGTGTCCTGTTAGAGGGAGATAACTCATAACTGCCAAAAGAGGTTTCGAGCAGTGATTGTAATAAAGGGTTTGGTTCGAAATTTCTAGCACCTAAAATATGTTGGAGCGTACAATTGCCGAAACGTCGTACAAATGGCAACAAAGATGAAGACAATAGTCCGAATAATGTAAATACTGTAAATACTACCTCATCTCAGAAATATAGACAAATAGAATGATCTATTAGTAAACGTCGTACAAATGGCAACAAAGATGAGGACAATAGTCCGAATAATGTAAATACTGTAAATACTACCTCATCTCAGAAATATAGACAAATAGAATGATCTGTTATTAAACGTCGTACAAATGGCAACAAAGATGAGGACAATAGTCCGAATAATGTAAATACTGTAAATACTACCTCATCTCAGAAATATAGACAAATAGAATGATCTGTTATTAAACGTCGTACAAATGGCAACAAAGATGAGGACAATAGTCCGAATAATGTAAATACTGTAAATACTACCTCATCTCAGAAATATAGACAAATAGAATGATCTATTATTAAACGTCGTACAAATGGCAACAAAGATGAAGACAATAGTCCGAATAATGTAAATACTGTAAATACTACCTCATCTCAGAAATATAGACAAATAGAATGATCTATTAGTAAACGTCGTACAAATGGCAACAAAGATGAGGACAATAGTCCGAATAATGTAAATACTGTAAATACTACCTCATCTCAGAAATATAGACAAATAGAATGATCTGTTATTAAACGTCGTACAAATGGCAACAAAGATGAGGACAATAGTCCGAATAATGTAAATACTGTAAATACTACCTCATCTCAGAAATATAGACAAATAGAATGATCTATTATTAAACGTCGTACAAATGGCAACAAAGATGAGGACAATAGTCCGAATAATGTAAATACTGTAAATACTACCTCATCTCAGAAATATAGACAAATAGAATGATCTATTATTAAACGTCGTACAAATGGCAACAAAGATGAGGACAATAGTCCGAATAATGTAAATACTGTAAATACTACCTTATCTCAGAAATATAGACAAATAGAATGATCTATTATTAAACGTCGTACAAATGGCAACAAAGATGAGGACAATAGTCCGAATAATGTAAATACTGTAAATACTACTTCATCTCAGAAATATAGACAAATAGAATGATCTATTATTAAACGTCGTACAAATGGTAACAAAGATGAAGACAATAGTCCGAATAATGTAAATACTACCTCATCTCAAATAGAATGATTTATTATTAAACGTCGTACAAATGGCAACAAAGATGGGGACAATAGTTCGTATAATGTAAGGTACATAAGATCTTTATAACGTAGATAAATATTTCTTTGATAAGATAAATGAGTATTACTTTGGTAAGGTAATTAAGATAACTAATTTTTTGATAAATAGATAAGATCTTAGCGACTCTACGACCAAACTCTGTCATGTAACTGATAATGATTATTATTATGGTTTATAAGCAGGTGAAATTCAAGCATGTTGATGTCGTTAGTTACGAACTAGTCATCATTTATCCATCACACCCAATGGTGCATAGGGCATCAACTTTCTGCACCCAACCCCCAAACTTAGATGACCAGTGGACCATTCTTGGTCCCTACGTTTACAGCACCTGGTATTCCCAAATGGTCACCCATTATAAGTACTGACCAGGCTCAATGTTGCTTAACTTCGGTGAACTGACGGTAACCGGTGTATTCAACACGATATAGCCGTAGACAGTTACAAACTAGTAGCAAGAAGTTAATAATTAACCCTGAAAATTTTTCATTGTTCCTTCTAAAAAAATTGCTGAATTTTTGATTAAACGCCTTCTTAGTTAAACGTGAAAATTCACAAATAAACTCTTTGGAGAAAGATTGTTCAGAGATGTTTACAAGAACTGTTTGCTCCCAACCTCTCCACAGTGGAAAATAGAAATAGGTATTTGGTAACGTGGCAAAGATTTGCAAAAGGTTTTTATAAGAGAGCCTCGTGTAACATACGATTACTGTAAGAATTGCTTCCAAGAATAGTACAATAATGTTTTTTTTGAATATTGCAAAATTAGATCAATATGGCGGATCCATAATGTTTTTCCAATAATAGAATAAATAAATAAATTGTTTAAAACCAAGTCTTTTTACAAGAGAATTGATACTAGCCAATAGATATCGGTAAAGTCATCTGGATATAATTACATATGTGTTGTGAATTTCGACGTATATTACTGAAATTTTATTAAAAGTAATTATATATATATATATATATAAATTTCAAGACCAAAATATACTCCTTAACAAACGAAGGGAGATCATAAGTATATGTCGCCATAGAAATAAGTATAAATTGTAATTGTCATAGTCTTCCCCCAATTAGTTTCAATAAAAATTGAAAAAAATAAAAATTAAAAGTTGCCCAAACAGTTCTTTCCCCACCACCTAACACTACTAGCTCAAGGGAATACATACCTTCGACCACCAAGGAGGAATTACGACTAACTGCTTCTCTCATCCCAACCAAATGAAAATTAATACATCCCAACCCCTTCCTTTACCTAAGCTAACCTCTGGGCTTAGAATTTTTCCTCATTCTCTGTTTAGAAGGAGTCGAAGAATACATGCCTTTAAATGACATGTTGAAAATGGCTATTTTCTCACTAAGTTTTATCTGAATTTACAGATATATATATATATATATATATATATATATATATATATTATAAATTATATTTTAGAACATGTACAATTTTTTAAAATTTTATTTTTATTTATTGATTTACTTTTATTTTTTTTATATCCACGTAGGTTCTAAAATATGATTTATAATAAATATCCACAGCTCTATATTATATATCGAGCACTGTTTTAAATTAATGTTTTGGACGTTGTAACATTTTTCTTCGTTCCTTATTCAGTCGAGTATATATATATATATATATATAATCTCGACGGCTGAACCAACGGATGAAAAGGGCTACGCATGACGGACATGTTACAGAAGACGCCACTCAAAATTATAAGTCAGCGACAGTCCGTTGCAGTTTTATTACTTGATTCTGCATTTCTCTTTGCATATGTGGCGCGCAGGAAGGTCATGAAATCAGGCGTGTGGGTCACTTCCTGGCAAGTTGAGGTCCAATTTAAGCACATTCACGCCATATTCTACTCTGATTGCGATTCGCCTCCAACCAACTCTTGCAAACCAAAACGGCGATAAGAAACGGATAACAAAAGCAGCACCTTGGAAAAATGAAAGGCGGACCTGAAGGAGACTACCACTTTTGGCGGACCTGAAGGAGACTACAACTTTTGGCGGACCTGAAGGAGACTACCACCACCTTTAAATTTGTTGTTTTTCATTGTTTTTTACTTTTTTTTTACATTATCAAAAAAAAAAAACTTGAAAAAATTTCAATATTTAAACAATTTTGGTGGGGGCACTGTTTCTCATACAACGTTATAGTAAATCGACCCTCCATTTTGTAACCACTCGCGTTGGGATCGCTTTGTTTTGGTTATTTTGGGACGAGTTGTTGCTTTTGTTTTTGTCTTTTCCAACTTTTCTTCAGTTCTTACGATGGCATCTTCCTCGGAAACTCCAAGAATGGCTTTTATTCAAAAATGTCGCAAAAGATTCAGTTGTTGAATATGCGCAAGCAAAAAAGTTAATTGCACAGGATCGATTTAAGGTTCTTTGTAAAACTGAGCCCCTCACTCTTGAATTTGTTTAAATGCTGAAATGTTTAAAATTATCTTTTGTCAATCGGCAAGTTTAAGTTTTAATCGATAAGATTGCACTGAAAAAAGTAAAAAAAAAAAAAATTGATCAGCAAATTTACAGGTGGTGGTAATGTCGTACCGGCGAGTGGTTCCAAAATGAAGTATCGTTTTTACTATAACGTTCTATGAAAAACTGAACCCCCCTTAAACTGGTTTTAATACTGAAAAGTTTCTAAATGTTTTTGTCAATCGGAAAGTATAGTGTGTAATTGATAAGATTGCAGTGAAACAAGTCAAAATCAATGAAAAACAACAAATTTAAAGGTGGTGGCAGTCTCGTTCATGTCCACCAAATGGAAATTTCTCGTCCTGAACATGCAAATTGGCTGTGATCCATATCAATGCAAAGAGGAAATTAATTTCTTGGATTCACGATAAAACCGATGACAATGACGAAGATTATATATATATATATATATATATATATATATATATATATATATATATATATATATTATTTTAATTAAATTAATTTTTAAATTTAGATTTGAATGGTAATTAAAAAGTAACTGCAAATTTAAAAACACTTGGAAATTATAATTTATAGAAAAAAATTTATATGAGAGGACTGCGTTTCTTATGAGGTTTTATTTAAAATTTGATAGGGCACCAGATTTTGCTACCAGCTTCTCGAGATACCCGACAATCGCATCAACTGATTTCACCAGGAACTCTTGTGGTATGGAAGACTTATATAACTTTTTGTTTTTCGCCATTAAACTTCTTGTTTTGGTATAGTAGACTTGTTCCTTTAACTTATCACAGATTTAAATCACGAGGTGTTAAGTCAATACTCCTAGCTATTCACTTATACATAAAATAGGAAATTGCTTTTCAGTTAGCCTGTATATAGAATACCTTGTGATACAAGAAAGTTATGACCTCAAATGATAAACCTGACACTGTCAAGTTAATGGAAAAATTAACCATTTCCAAGCAGTAATCACTCGACAGTAATTGCTATAAAAGTTGTTTGAAATTAATAAAAACTTTTTCTTTAAGGATTTGGCTTCTGAATTCGTTCAACTCGTCTCATCGCTTTTTCTAGAATTTATGGAGGTTTCCATCTTAACCTTTTGTTTAACCCTCTAGGGCCATTCGTATCATAAAGTGGGGGATCAGTTCTATATTGTTATGAAGTAATAAACAGATCCCCCACTAATTACTACTTAACCCTCTAGGGCCATTCGTATCATATTTGATACAGTATTTCCCTATAAGGAAACATTTGGTATTTCCCTATAAGGAAACATTTGGTATTCATTGACTGAGCAGTCAGTACTGCTTTCATTTGAAATTTATAAAATATTTCTCTTAAAAAATTTTTCAGGAAAATATTTCTTTCAAGGCTTGTTTTCATACTGTATCAAATATGATACGAATGGCCCTAGAGGGTTAAGTGGTGTATAGTGCCACTGGATCCAGACAAACAACGAGAAAGATTTTTATAAAAAAGGTATAATCTTATGTTTTTATTATTCGTCTGTAACGCTTGTGTTGAGCAGGAGCGCTCTTGGAGAGAGTCGCGCACATAAAGAGGCCCACAGGAGTCGAAAGCCAGCGGTGATTTTTCTCTCTCTTTCTCTCTCTCTCTCTCTCTCGCTCTCTCTCTCTCTCCAGCTTAAAATTCTAAACTTCATATAGTCTTAAATCTCCCATTTAATCTTTGCTTTTTCGGTTTGTCAGTTTGTTGACTTATATACGACTAGATGTACCTGTCAATCACACATGCATTTCAAGCAGGTTGTCGTTTTTCACAACGGCAAAAACGTCAGCCCAAGAACGGGCAATGCATCACTCTCCTGGGGGTTAGTGACAGCCATTTGTAAAGGAAGGCAAAAAAAGATTCTCTCAGATATTTAAAAGAGGGCAGGTTCGTTTTATTTTAAATGTCAAAATGAGTAAAATATCTAAATTCCCAATTTACATTGTTCGAACTCTTGTCCTTATCGTTATTGTCATATTCACCACGTTTCGGCCGTTGTACGCCCCGGCCTTCTTCAGGTGCTTGTAATCTCAAACCAAACCTTTTATTTCGATCACTGGAATATATCATTCTCATTCCATGTGTCTTGCTATTTACGGATGTCGTATAGTTATCTTCTTTTAACTAAAGTATTTAAGTTATTTGTTCACCACTACTTTAACCAGGTATTGAACTCACAACTCTTTGGGTCGAGTTACTGGATCTAACCAATACTTTTATAAACTGGGCCATGGGTTTGTTTTTTCGTTGCACTTTGACATCATCTACGACCGGTTATATGTCAACCATCCTTGTCTTCTGTTGACCTAACCTGCGGCCGGATGTACCTGTCAAGTACCTTTGATATTCAAGGTAATATATTGCATAGGTTAATGTGAAAAATCAAAATCTTGGTATATCATTATTTTCTATTTTAGTCTTTGTTACAAATGCTATGGCTGTTTTAGTTATTGCAGCAGCTGGAAGTTTTCAAGTGATGTCTTTTTTGTTACTTGATATTTTTTTTATTCATTAACGCTAGTCTATAGACCGACGTAGAGCTTTTCTTAGTCCTAGAAAGTTGTTTAGTTTGTCGTAATTAACAATTTCTTCTCGTTAGAATTTATCTTAAGCATTTATAAATCTACCAGTCGTCCATGCATTAAATATTGCTATTACATCTGGCCAAATTCTTCTGCTCTACATTTACAGATTCTAGATAAAATACAAAGAATAATCTGCAACTTTAGTGGTCCTTATCTGGCATCACGGCTTCAGTCAAATTCTTACTGCCCTAACGTTGCTTCGCTTTGTGTTTTCTATAAATATTTTCATGAGAGTTGTTCTAATGAGTTTCTCTCTTTGGTACATAGACGTTATGAATTTAAGCGCAGTACTAAATTGGCACATAGGTCTCTTCATTTTATAGTTGAAATGTCTAGATTTATCCGTAAGTTATATGATAAAAGTCTCTTCTTTTGCACTTCTGCCTTGTGGAACTCCCTTTCGAATTCTTGTTTTCCAGTCAATTTTGATCTTCAAAAATGTAAATGTAATGACAATAGTTATCTCCAGGCGTCTACATTCCTATTTTTTTACTGTTCTCTTTCCTGAATTATTTTCTTTTCACATATTCTCATATTAAAGCAGCGCGTCTTAGTAATTTTAATGCCTTACTTGGAGTAAAATTAGTCAGTTGTGCCATACGTTATACACGCTTTGGGCGATCATTTCTAGAAAGAGACATGACTGACTGGGCAGAATATTATCCCGCACTAGGTAGCCATTGTATTCAGTCAGTCAGTTAAGTGCCATACGTGATACACGCTTTGGGCGATCATGCCTAGAAAGAGACATGACTGACTGGGCAGAATATTATCCTGCAGTAGGTAACCATTGTTTTCTGCGGTAGAACCCAATCTGTCCTGTTATTTGACTCATAGCTAGAGGAGGAAGAGATGTATTATATTAATTAGTAATTAGTGGGGGATCAGTTTATTACTTCATAACAATTTAAAACAGATCCCCCACTTTATGCCCAGTAGAAGCCTTAATCATGTTTTCAAGTATTATATTCAGTCAGTCAGTTAAGTGCCATAAATGATACACGCTTTGGGCGATCATGTCTAGAAAGAGACATGACAGACTGGGTAGAAGATTATCCCGCAGTAAGTTACAATTACTTTCTGCGGTAGACTGGCTGCCAGCCAAGGCTATAGAACCCAATCTGTCCTGTTATTTGACTCATAGCTAGAGGAGGAAGAGATGTATTATATTATTAAGTAGTAATTAGTGGGGGATCAGTGTATTACTTCATAACAATTAAAAACTTATCCCCCATTTTATGTCCAGTAGAAGCCTTAACCATGTTTTTAACTATTATATTCAGTTAGTCAGTTAAGTGCCATACGTGATACACACTTTTGGGTGATCATGTCTAGAAAGAGACATGACGGGCTGGGTAGAAGAATATCCCGCAGTAAGTTGCCATTCTGCGGTAGACTGGTTGCCAGCCAAAGCTATAGAACCCAATCTGTCCTATTATTTACCCATAACTGAAGGAAAGAGACCTTTCCCAAGAGCATTTGTGTGTAAGAGAATGCAAGGAATTCAACTGGAGTTCGAACTCGGCTCCCCGATTTGTCGTTCCGAGGCGATACTCACTGCACCACAACGCAGTAAAATAGTTAAGCAAATTATTACACTACATATGATATTTAGTAAAATATCTGTCCTTGTAGATAAGTTTTGAATTTGTTTATAGACAGTTAAATCAGAATTTTGAGAAAAAAATTCAGTAAGTGTTTAAAATAATTGCGGAATATTTATTTTTACAATGATATCAAAATTCGATAATTTGACAGTTTGGCAAGGCAGCCATTTTGAAAAGAAAGTCTGCTTTACATGCTACCAATGAGCGTTAATTCCGCTTGTCATTGTCACAAAGCCATTGAAAAAAAAAGAATGGTAACTGAAGTCTCTTGGTTAATAATTAATCCAACATTTGTGTCACACTTTATCATCTCTCTGATAGCATTTGTTTCAGCCTTTTATTTCCCCTTGTTGCAGATCACATAATTGATGGCCTATCGACAGGAAGTCCGGCCATTGGCTCGTTGATGATGCAAGATGCATCAATTATCAAATTAATATTTTCTTTCGTTCTTTTTTATTTGGTCTTTCAGGAGTCGAATTATTAAATGATTCTATCTTGCATTTATACAATTTCTGACGATCGACCTGTTGTTTTGGGAGTTGAGTGGAGTTGTTTAATACGCGTGGTATATTTGTGACGCTGTTGTCGTTCCATACTGTTCGTAAACTGTAAAAGAGGTAACTGAGAAATAAATAATCGGTATGATGGTTGTTGATTCTGACAAGAATAAATGGTAGGTTAAAAAAATTCAGAAGGAGCGGAAAAATCAATTTTTATATATTTGTGAGGGAAATAGAATTATTAGAAAAAAAGAAGCGAAAAACGAAGACAGGGAAGAAGAAGAAGAAGAAGAAGAAGAAGAAGAAGAAGAAGAAGGGGGAATAATAAGAAGAGAAGAAAGAGGAGGAAATAAAAAATGAAGAAGTACAAGAAGAAGAAAGAAGAAAAATTAGAATAATAAGGAGTGGAAGAAGGAAACGAAAATGGGAAGGAGAAAAGAAAAAGAAAAATGATTAAAAATAGGAAGACGGAAAAGAAGGAAAAAAGTAGAAGTAAAATTGGGATGAAGATGAAAAAGAGAAAGAAAGAAAGTAAAGAAGAAGAAGTAAACAGAAGAAGAGAGAGGAAAAAGAAGAAGAAGATGGGGAGGAGGAGGAGGGGTAACAAAAGAAGAAGAAAAAGAAAAAGTAAAATGTAGAATGAAGATGAAAAAGAGAAAGAAAGAAAATAAAGAAGAAGAGGTAGACAGAAGAAAAGAAAGGAAAAAAAGAAGAAGAAGAAGAAGAAGAAGATTGTGAGAAGGAGGAGGGGAAACAAAAGAAGAAGAAAAAGAGGAAGTAAAATGTGGAATGAAGATGAAAAAGAGAAAGAAAGAAAGAAAATAAAGAAGGAGAGGTAGGTAAAAGAAGAGAGAGGAAAAAGAAGGAGGAGGAGAAGAAGAGGAGGAGGAGTAGGGGTAACAAAAGAAGAAGAAAAGAGAGGAAGTAAAATGTGGAATGAAGGTGAAAAAAAGAAAGAAAGAAAATAAAGAAGAAGAGGTAGGCAGAAGAAGAGAGAGATAGAGGAAAAAGAAGAAAAAGAAGAACAGGAGGAAGAGGGGAGGGGAAGAGTAGGAGGAGGTAATCTAAGAAGAAGAAGAAATCAGGATATGAATGTATCGTTAGTCGTAAAACAGTAATTTTTGTTTCACCTGCAAAATATGGAACACTATTTCAAGTTGGGAAAAGTATTAATCCGCCTCTTCTCTCCAGTTATGGGTTAAATAACAGGACAGATTGTGCTCTATAGCCTTGGTCGGCTACCAGTCTACTGCAAAAAGTAATGGCAACCTACTGCGGAAAAATGTTCTGCCCAGTCATTCATGTCTCTTTCGAGACATGATCACTCAAGCGCGTATCACGAATGACACTTCACTCATTTCATGTTCATTTTTTCTGTATCTATCAACGTTCAAGTTATATTGAACGCTTTTCTTTGTAAACAGTATATATATATATATGTGTGTATGTGTGTGTGTCTTCGTGCGCGCATGTATGTGTGTGTGTGTGTGTGTGTGTGTAAAAAGAGAAAAAAGAAAAAATCTTGATTTATCATTATTTTCCCTTTTAGTCTTTGTTACATGTGCTAGCCGTTTTAGTTGTTGCAGCAGCTGGAAGTTTTCAAGTGATGTCTACAGAGAGAAAGAGAGGGATCACAAGGAGAGAAAGAGGAAAAAATGGCAAATAAGACATTCTCAATTCGTATTTAGGTGTATTTGCTTTTGCATATTGTTTGGTTTACCCAAATTGCGTTTCTCTTACTGCTATCGAACAGTCACCGGCTCCTTAACACCCTGTTTATTGACCGAGTAACACTGGTCAGCGTTCATTAGATCGATTATTGTGACAGGAAATCACGAGAATTAATTCCCTGCCTGACCCAGGTACAGCTGGTGAGCCTTTGCTTACCAATGACAACGAGCCAGCCTGTCGTCTTTACTCAAAGGGTCTTCGCAGTTACATTATTTCGTCAAACCTGTATGAGATTAAAATTTATTTGTCGTTCGTATTGTGGTGTTCGTGTACTTTTAACCGACCGAAAGTTTAATCAGCTTTCACAGATTTAAACATAAATACAAGTATATATATATATATATATATATATATATATATAGTTATGTCTTGAAGACTGTCACAATGCGTTGAGTAAAATAAAGGAAAGTAAAGAAGTGTTTGGGTATTACCTATTTATTAAACATTAATATTTCGAGATCAAAATCTCATCTTCAGAATGGCAGAGAAGCTTTTGTCTGTCCGAGTGTGTTTTCGGCCTTTCAAAGAATGGCTATTGCTGGCTGTGTGTGTGTGTGTGTGTGTGTGTGTGTGTGTGTGTGTGTGTGTGTTCTAGTTGGGGCCTTTTTGGTCTGATGCTATCAGTCTCTGTGTGTGTGTGTGTGTATTCTAGTTGGGGCCTTTTTGGTCTGATGATATCAGTCTGCTTGTATGTGTGGTTTATCTTAGTGTGATCCAACCGTTTCTTTGACTCTTTGAACGGACTGAAGAGGATCAATTTCATTACTGTTGTTTTATCTATATGATTTATCTGGTGGTGTGTGCGTGCCCGTGACTGTGTCATGTGTGCGTGTCTATGTGCGCGTAGTTCTTGTAATTTATTCTACTTTATTTTGCATGTGTGTATGTGTGTGTGCGCTCCGCTGTGCGGTGTGTTATAGGCACCTCCACTGCTTTGCCTGGTGGTGGTGGTAGGGAATAACATAGCGTAAAATTATTTGTTCATTGGTTATTATTATTTTTTTATATATATTTTCCTCATTTTTTATTATAATTTTATCCTGTAGGGTTGTTATTATTATTATATATTATCCTCTCTAATAATTTTCAATTTTTAACCTATAGGATTATTATTATTATTATTATATATATATATATATATATATATATATATATATATATATATATATATATTGTAATGGTTGTTACAATGGTTTATAAATTCATAGTATCACTACACAAAAATTTTCGCGTTTCGAAGCTGCTATGTGCGCTTCTCATCGGGTGATAAGTTGAAATGAAAATTAAATGGAGAAAACGGTTTATTTATGGTGATATGATGTTTAATTGAGTGTGGGGTGGGAGCTTATTCTTATATATATATATATATATATATATATATATATATATATAAATTAAAAAAGGATTAATTCAATGATGTTGAATGACCATTTCGATATGAAGATCCCCACGAGGGATAACACATCACCTCAGCAACAGAAAAATCCTTTCAGAAACTGTTGCTGAGGTGATGTGTTATCCCCCGTGGGAATCTTCATATCGAAATGGTCATTCAACATCATTGAATTAATCCTTTTTTAATTTATATTTGCTCTGTAAGATTTTATTACATGGAGCTCTCTTCCTGTATCATTTTTTAATATTAAAATTTTTTTTAATATTAATTAGGATCGGGTTTTTGGAATTTACCTTCCTGCTTTTTTCCCTTGGATTAAAGTATCTGAATTAAAATATATATATATATATACAGCTTTTTAAACGAATTTCTTCTCTTGAGGATAAGTTTCTGTGGGTGGAGGGAGTAAACTATTTTAACTAAAATTTACACGCTGTTACGTTTTTAACGAGCATTTAACATGTAAATATTTTGATTAATTTATTTTAAAGTAATTATGTTAATTGTTATTTCCTTTAGTTTTTAAATGAAGTTTATTAGAGTGTCAATCAATATCCCGAATAATTCTTAATTTTAGAAGTCTCTTTTTTTTGTAAATAGTGAGTCATTTTAATCATGCAGATATAAAAGAGAAAGACCAAATAAATAGGATAAAGAAGTTAAAAGGGGAAGAAGAGAAAGAAAATAAGTCGAAAGACGAGCCAATATGATAAAACGTTTTAGTAATGTATATATATATATATATATATATATATATTGGTAAGATGTTTGTGTGTGTGTCTGTTTATCTGCCTGTATGTCTGTATATTTTCAGCCCTTTTATTTTAGTTTTTGCTTCGGGTTTGGCTCTAAGTAGGTATAATTGTAGTTCTTAGTCTCAGCCATGATACCATTTACTCAGAGGACTTATTTAGCCTTCAAAATCTGGTTTACGACAAAAAAAAACTTATTTGATATCGATACCAGGAAATCAAAATTTGACTTACATCCATTCATTTTTCTTTCAGTCTACGGTTTCGCTTTAACTGGAAACAAATATTGCTTTTTAGTCTTTCATGCCAACGTCCAAGGAGTCTGAGCTATATGACCATGGATTAGTTTTAAAGCTTTCATTACACCCAAGCAATGCCAGGCTATACTGCTTTTATATATATATATATATATATATATATATATATATATATATATACTAGGCGCGATTGGTAAATTGTCGCAATTTTATTTCAAATATTCTTCAGGCTGAGTCTGAATCTCCAGGACCATGGACTAGTTTTAAAGCTTTCATTACACCCGAGCAACACCCGGCTATACTGCTAGTATATATATATATATATATAGAGAGAGAGAGAGGAATACTTATATTCTGGTTATAAATCAATTATTTTATTTTTATCACTTGTATATTATCGTTGGCAAAATACGAAGATAAAGTTTTAGAGACATTTTTTTTCTTTCTTATATTCTGTCGGATACTTTTTTCTTAAATTGTTTTATTCGTGTTCTAACCTTTGGCCACTTCATTTACAATTTCTCTATTAGATCCAAGGACTGAATCCATGTACACAAGATAATAGAAACACATGTATAATCGACCGCTATATCCACTAGGCCACCCTCAGTGGTGTATTCTTGGAGCCTTTTATATTCAGTGTCACAAAGTTTTGACAATTGGTTATGACAGAGGGTTCGTGCCATTTTTAGTATTCATTTCTGAAATGAGTGATTTTCAATATCTAGATATTATTTCCAAAAATTGTTCTCAGCTTGGTTGATATAGATGCCATTATAGACACAACGTTTGGATCTGGTAGAGACGTAATATTTCCAAGACAGAAAAAGAACTGATTTCACAGTATATATCACAATAATCAACAAATAATCCACATCAGCCAATCAATGAAAACCTGGTGATGACCAGAGAATATATCTATATCTATCTATCTATCTATCTATCTATATATATATATATATATATATATATATATAGTGTATCGAGGCAGCAGATAATTTTCTAAACATATACTGTTAAATATAAGAAACAATGAATGTCTATTATGATTAATGATGAGCCGTTTTAAACACCGTATTTTGGCTTTAATTTTACGTGAAAATAAAGACAAAAATTCTCTAAAGTTTAGATAACATTTTATTATTAAGTCAACAATACAATAATCCTTACTCACACACACAGTAAAAAGAACCTTCAGATATTGGAGGCCATCTACAAATCCAAACAACTCACATTTAATAAAATCCAAACAATTCACACTTAATAAAATCCCGTTTAAATTTGGTCATAACACATTACATTGCATTTAAATATATGCTTCAATTAACGTTTCGAGCTCTCACGCGGTGTGACGTCATAGAACCGCATTACAAATTTACGAATCGCGTTTGCTATTTGGTAACTGTTATCGTTGCTTAGCAAAGTTTTATGTCAACACAAGATAAAATTATACTTGATGGTAGATGTTTTTGTGTTAAGGTCCTTGTAACCTCTTTGAAGATGGCTCTTGCAAGCCGAAAGCTTAGAACCAACTTAATAAAAAATTATGTTGGAGAAATGTTGGAGAATTTTTGTCTTTATTTTCACCTGAAATTTTATTTTAAAATACGATGTTTAGAACGGCTCATTATTAAACATAATAGACATTCATATTATCAGGTTTCAACAGTATATATATGTGTGTGTGTGTGTGTGTGTGTGTGTGTGTGTGTGTGTCTGTGTGTGTGTGTATATATATATATAGAGAGAGTGAGAGAGTACTGTGCAAAAGTATTCGAACAAGAACTATTTTATCTTTTATGAGGCATATTGACAGAAAATATACAATTTAATTAAAGTAATTTTATTTGATTTACTCAACAAAAGCTTTAACAAGAAAAAAATACTTGTTACAAAATGAATTTAATACTTAGTATAATAGTCTTTTGTTTTGTTCACAGCGCTAATTCTGTCAGGGATTGACATCACTAGCTTCTTCAATGTTTCTAATGTTATCTCCTGCCAAGCATCTTGTAATTGTTCCCAAAATGTGTTCTGCGAAGTAACATTAGATTTATCAATTTTTTTATCCAAAATATTTCATTGATGTTTAATAGGATTGCGATCAGGGATTTGTTATTGCCAATTCAAATTCCGTAACCTTCCTTCCTCTTCCTTTTTAGCTAAATAATTTTTACAAAGATTTGAAGTAAGTCTAGGGTCATTGAATTAGAATTTCAGTGAGATTTTTAGGAAAATCATCCCTGCCCTAATACTTTTGCACACTACCGGGATAATCTTCTGCCCAGTCAGTCATGTCTCTTTCGATACATGATCGCCCAATCGTGTATCACGTATTAACTGACTGATCTAAATTACTAGTATAAATATAGCTTAGCTTGATTGTGTTTCTGTTGAAAATTTTGTTTAGTTCTGATCCTTTTGCAAAGTATCTATCTATCAGTTTAAAAAATATTTGTCCTATTTTGGTCTTTACATCAAAATGAAATGGTGGGTTGAACCAGATAATGTTTCGTTTTCTACTGCAGGAGCCCGACAACATTTTTCGGACATTTTGAAAAAAGTACTTCAAGGTGGTTACTAGTGCCAAAAACTTTTGAGATTGTAAGTACGTAGTTGAGGAGTGAAAATCCACGACTAGTGTAATCATTTTTTTTAGTTTGGCTTTGATAATTTTAGATTTTTGTGATTTTTGCGAAAACTTGCGCGACACTATTTTTCGGACATGAAAAAAATCCTATTTTATTAAGAGCTAAGTTCATGTATATGTTGCTGTATGCAAATTTTCTGCTTGTACACTTAGCTGTCATCATTAGAATCAATTATCTGTTCTATTTTACTGGCAAAACAATTAAGTTTAATGAGGTAAAATGCATTCAAAAGAAGTCGTTTGTTTGGCACGGAAGAAGCGGGATGATGATCTCAGCATCAGAAGGATCGCCATGGATTTGAAGCTGTCGAAATCAACGGTCGAATACATGCTGAAGACAAACTCCGAGCGGAAAAAGAAGAGAGGACGGAAAAGATCAACTGGCAAGAGGACTGAAAGGAGAATGAAGAGGACTGTGACACGGCTTTTGACATCTGGAGAAAAAGTTACAGCAAGAAAAGTGAAGGAGAAATGTGAATTGGATGTAAACGTCCGAACAGTACAAAGAACGCTGCATAGGATTGGTTTGAAGTATGCAAAGGCTAAGAAAAAAATTACACTAACAAAGAAACACAAAGGAGCAAGAGTGGAGTGTGCTAAAAGGTGGTTAACAAAGCATGTTGACTTTAAGAAGGTTATATTTACTGATGTGAAGCGTTTCAAGTTTGATGGGCCCGATGGATGGTGTACTTGGTCGAGAAGGGGTGAGCCTGCTGTACTGAACAAACGACAGATGGGAGGAGGAGGAGTTATGGTTTGGGGTATGATCTTTGCTAATGGAAATATATGGTTGGAGTGGCTGAAAGGACGACAGAACAGCGAAAGCTACAAACAATTGCTGGACGAGAAAGCCCTACCAAGGATAAGAAGAGAGATAGGGAATGATTTCGTTCTACAGCAAGACAATTGTAGCATCCATGTGTCAAAACTCATGAAAGAATGGATGGCTAAAGTGAATATGACTACTTTGGAATGGCCTGCAAAAAGCCCAGATCTAAATTTAATAGAAAATGTTTGGGAAATGCTTGCGCAACTTGTCTATGATGGACCTGAAATAACGAAAGAGGCTCAACTATGGGAACGGATACTAGATGCCAAAAAACAACTAATAGAAACACGTAGAGATGTTATTGTGCATGTTTGATCATTATGAAGAGAGATTGATAAAAGTTATTGAGAAGAAAGGTGATATTACAGACTATTAACAGTTTTTCAACGATGTCCGAAAAATAATGTCGCGTGTGTTTTGTAAAAAATGATGAAAAATAAATATTTTTCCTTACCTAATCGATTTTCTTCCATTTTTATTACAGGTGTTGTCTTTATATGTTTATGCTATTCTATTGAAGGAATTTCGCCACTCTATGGTACTCGGAAAGTCGAATACTAAAGTGTCCAAAAAATATTGTCGGGCCCCTGTATATATTAACACTATAATATTTCTATTATATATTTACACTATAATGTTTCGTTTTCTACTATATATTTACACTATAATGTTTCGTTTTCTACTATATATTTACACTATAATGTTTCGTTTTCTACTATATATTTACACTATAATGTTTCGTTTTCTACTATATATTTACACTATAATGTTTCGTTTTCTACTATATATTTACACTATAATGTTTCGTTTTCTACTATATATTTACACTATAATGTTTCGTTTTCTACTATATATTTACACTATAATGTTTCGTTTTCTACTATATATTTACACTATAATGTTTCGTTTTCTACTATATATTTACACTATAATGTTTCGTTTTCTACTATATATTTACACTATAATGTTTCGTTTTCTACTATATATTTACACTACTGGCCATAATTATTATTTGGTCACCCCATTATTAAAAGAAAATAATGTATTTTATACTGTTTTTGGTATTTATTGCCAAGTGGATAATTTGAAATGAAAATAGAATGGTTCATTTGTTATTATTATTTTTCAAAACTTTTTAATGCAAGAAAGCAAAGACGAACTCGTCCGAATCACCCTAAATTTTCTTCATTCTTTCATTGATGAAACTGCAATATAGGTAATTATTAAATATTTATAAATTCATGTTATTGTGCAGTATTAACAAAAAAATTTCTATTTTCATTTACAGTTATTTGCTTTTCAATAAATACTAAAAAATATTATGAAATACATCATTTTTCTGAAAACATGGTTTGTGGCAATCGTTTCAGAGATAGACAAGAATATGACAAAAACAAAAACATACAGATTAATAAGCATGTCTTAAAAGAAATAAAAAAGGAAGCAAAAACTACTTAAAATATGCCATGTAGATTTTTATATACAGTCAGTTAAGTGCTATACGTGATACACGCTTTGGACGATCATGTCTTGAAAATGATGGCAGGTGGTGTACATATATATATATATATATATATATATATATATATAGTGTGTGTGTGTGTGTGTGTGTGTGTGTGTGTGTGTGTGTCTGTTAGTTATAGTGAAATGTACCTATCTCTCTCTCTTTCTAGTTACATATGTGTTTGGCATGATAGGCAAGCAAGCTAGAGAGAAAAGCCAGTTGTTAAAGAAAAGAAAGAATAAGATGAAAGAAAGCAGTTTCTTTGTCTTTGTCGTAAAGTATCAGACAATGTATCTTTAGGTCTTTTTCAATTGTCTTTCACCGTGACCTTCCAGTAACTATGTTCATAACTTTGTATTTGGTCGAGAAGTTTTTATTGTCCCCTTTCTTTAACCTGCCATTTTAAGTGGCTTTTGTTAGATAATTCCCAATTTCATTATTGTCATTCAAGCTGGGAATGAACGTGAGAGTATTTCTGCACTAACCAGCCAGGATAGGAATTTCCAGGTAAAATAATAATAATAATAATAATAATAATAATAATAAAAATATAAGCTATTAATTAATACGAAACGTCCGCTAAACTATTGGTTTGTGGCAATCGTTTCAGAGATAGACAAGAATATGACAAAAACAAAAACATACAGATTAATAAGCATGTCTTAAAAGAAATAAAAAAGGAAGCAAAAACTACTTAAAATATGCCATGTAGATTTTTATATACAGTCAGTTAAGTGCTATACGTGATACACGCTTTGGACGATCATGTCTTGAAAAAGACATGACTGACTGGGCAGAAGATTATCCCGCAGTAGGTTGCCATTGATTTCTGCGGTAGACTGGTTGCTAACCAAGGCTATAGAATCCAATGTGTCCTATTATTTAAGGGAGAAGAGATGTATTATATTATTAAGTAACACTTAGTGGGGGATCAGTTTATTACTTCATAACAATATAAAACTGATCCCCCAGTTTATGACCAGTAGAAGCCTTAATCAGGTTTTCAACTATTAAATGGTCAGTCAGTTAAGTGCCATACGTGATACACGCTTTGGGCGATCATGTCTCGAAAGAGGGAAGAGACGGATTAATACCTTTTGAAAGGGTATTTGTGCGGAAGTGAATGCAAGGAATACAACTAGAATTCGAACTCGGCACCCCAATTTGTCGTTCCGTGTCGATATTCACTGCACCACAAACCACATTTCATATATAGTCGGCTGTAAGCACCGTACAATGATCAATTGTTTCTTTTTATCACAGAATCTCTATTTCGGGTTAACACAATTTTTCAGTATGTGTGCTAAGTAATTTCTAGTTTGTAAAAATTGGCCCCGTCTATGAAGAATAAAATCTTTGGTTCGAGCTTTTAACTCTGCGTTAAGTTGCCACGAATGGGTACAAGTTTTGTCGACACCAGCTTGCTTTTTAAGGGTAGAGTATTGACCATGAAGAGTCTTATTTCGATATGATTTCTGCATTTCGTACGTCATATTTGGTTTTACATTCTTTTTTATGTTCTTTGCCATTGCAGTCAGTGTATTAAGTTTTGTATGCATTTCTTCACCAACTTGTAATTCTCTTTTGCATTTGTTGGATTCCTTTATTACTAAACTAGCAGTGTAAATGGTATCATGGCTGAGACTAAGAATTACAATTATACCTACTTAGAGCCAAACCTGAAGCAAAACCTAAAATAAAAGGGCTGAAAAAAATACAGACATACAGGCAGATAAACAAACCCATACACAAACATCTTGCCTTTTATATATATATATCATCGATTTTCAGCACTATTGTAAGAACTGCAACATTGAAACCTCTGAATATCGTTTCTTATGTCTTTGTCTATGCGTATATCAAATTTGTTTAACATCGGAGCACTCCTTCTATAACCCGATTTTTTCGATTATCGATTTTCGATATTTATCGGGGGTACCTCAGCACAAAACCTAGCTAAGAACACTCGCAGACGCTTATAGTACAACTGTGTAAATTTTCAAGAAAATTAGTTCAGCTGTTTCGGTGTCTATAGGTAATGGACACACACACACACACACACACACACACACACACACACACACACACACGCACACAGAGAGAGAGAGAGAGAGAGACAAATTTCCATTTATAAATAAGTTTAGATAATGCTTCTTATTTCCGATATCCACCTCGACACAGAAGAGCATCCAGTCCTCTGCAGCCTACATACATCTCTTCTATGACCCAACCATCGTTCTTTGCATGAATAGTCAGGCGCCCCCGCTGTTCATCTCAGTGTTCTCGACAGGCTCCAAAGGAGAATCAGTAATGTGATAGGTACCAACTTGGCGGCTCGACTCCAGCCACTTTCTCACCGATAGAATGTGACTCTGTTCTATAGATATTTTCATGGCTTTTGCTCTGACGAACTTAAGTCACTGGTGCCCCTGCCACAGGTGTTTACTCGTACAACCAGACTAGCAACTGGGTCCCACCCATTCACATTTACATCAAGCAAATTCAGATGACAATTCTACTCAAGCAGCTTCTTTTCTCGCACTTCCCGCCTGTGGAACTCACTTCCATATTCTTGCTTTCCTGACGGCTACAACCTACAGGAATTTAAATGCAATGTCAATACCCATCTCTTAAACACTTGACACTAGTTCTTTCGACATCACCCTGTATATCTTTTCCTTTCTTTCTACCTTTCACTTTTATTCCCATCCTTCTCTTGCTCTTTTCTAACTGGTTCGTTTTTCTCTTTACTCTCCTCCTATCCTTTTACTCTTATGTAGCCCCCTGCACATTAGTGGCGTTACCGCCTTGCTCGGGGTGATAAGATTAAAAAAAATATATTCAAAATTGAAGTTTGCTTAACAAACGTGCGAATACGAAATGTTTTAAAGTTTGGAAATATGAAGAGTTAAACACAGAAGTTTGTTAAAATAAATATATTTTCTAATGGATGTCATCATCCTTATCACGTCATTCGCTAGAAGCAAATACCAGAAACAAATTTAGAAAATAAAGAATACATCTAAGTATATTTATTTAAGGTTGTACGGAAATAAAAGACGAAATACAACGAGTAGACGAAGGCGTTTTTCGTGCTGTCAGGAATCTTGTTCCGCAGGTCATTAGTAAAGACTTATGAGTTTGATTCTAATTGGTCATATGCCATTTTGCCAAAAAGCATGTTCAGTCACGTGGCCTCGGTTAACAGAACGGAAGCAGTTCGAAAGGGAGTAAATAGATAAATGTAGATATACATCTATATTTAACATAAATTTCAGTTATTTTAAATCTATATATTTATTTACCTATTTTCATATCTATTCCAACATGCTATGTAAGTTGGCCCACCGTGACGTGTCTGAATGTTTTCTCGTCAGTGTCTATCTTAAGCTGAATCTACTATTTCGTTTGTGCATTGAATACTGTTGCCATATCTGGCCTGGGGGTCTAGCTACTTATATCGGGGTTCTTGACAAAATTCAAAGAAGGATCTGCAATGTTATCGATCCTAACCTGGCATCTCGACTTCAACAACTTTGTCACCGACGTAAAGTGGTTCCACTCTGTCTCTTTGTTTTTTTGTCTGGTATTCCGACTATATATTTTGAGATTCTTGAAAAAATTCAAAGAAATGTTTAAAATATTATCGATCTGGAACGGGGCATTTCGACTTCAGCTACTTTGTTACAAACGGGGCATGGTTTCTGTCCGTCATTTTAGCAAATATTTTTAAGGTAAATGTTCTGAGAGTTTTTATCTTCAGTGCTTAAAATGTATTAATTTAAGACTGCTACTTGATTGAAGGGTCATCAGCAAACAGAGGAGCCCAAAATGCCAATTACAAGAGGGGGATACTAAAATCAAGTAAGAATTTAGTTCACTGGTGCCCCGTCCAAAAAATTTACTCGGGCAACCAGACTGGCAACAAGGTCCCACACAAATGCAGGCGACAATTCAACTCCATCAGATTCTTTTCTCACGCTTCCCGCCTGTGGAACTCCCTTCCATATATTTGCTTTCCTGACAGCTACAACCTCCAGGAACTTAAATGCAAAGTCAATTCCCATCTCTTATCCATTTTACTCCAGCTCTTTCCAAATCACCCCGTGTAACTTGTTTTTTTTCCTTTCTCTCTACCTTCCTGTCTTCACACCTGTGTTCATATCCTTCTCTTGCCCTTTCTCTTTCTCCCTCTGTTGCTGGTTCGTCTTTGTCTTCACTCTTTTCCTGTCTAAAACTATAACTTTCTTATATAGCCCCCTGCACATCAGTGGCGGTACCGCCTTGGTTGGGGTGAAATGTTTAAAAAAAGTACAAAAACTTTAGTACTTGGGAAGAGTTCTAACAGAAGACGGAAAGTATGAGAATAAAATGAGAAGGCAAACTGGAATAGTCAAAGACGCATTCCAGAAGCTAAACAGAGTATTAAGAGAGAAGAAAATTTCACTAGAAACAAAGAAGAGAGTACTGGATTGCTATGGGATGTCTGTCCTTCAATATGGCAGTGAATATTGGAAAATATTGTTAAAGATGATTGCAAAACTTGAAGCAGCTAAAATGAAGGATGCCGCGTATATCATGGATCGGGCATGTAAGCAATGGTGAGGTTTTGGAAAGGATGGAAACGAAAAGGAAATTAATACTGAGCATCAGGAAGAGACGGCTAAAGTTCCCGGGACATGTGATGAGAAAGGAAGGCTTTGAGATTCTGATACTCACAGGTCAGATACAGGGAAAGAGAGACAGGGGAAACAGTGGATAACATATTTGAAGGGTCTGAGCAGGTGGATGGCGGAGCATTGTTTGGGTGGGGTAAAAGGAGAAGGTGTGCTAAGAGCCACTATAGATAGGGAGACGTGGAAGGCCATGATTGCTTACGTTCTGAAGGGACATGGCACACAGAAGAGGAGGACTTGATTGGAAACTAGGTCTCCTCATTTTATAGTTGAAGTGGTCAGATAAAAAAGTGTCTTTTATTTTGACGATTTGTTTTCTTGTGCGTCTGTTTATATCTTTCTTTAATTTAATTTTTAGCAATCATTTTATTTGTCAATGCACCTGATCCGCTGGCTAACATTAGCCACAGAGAACTATTATTTAGTGCGCATTCCAGTATAAAGTGTAGATGAATATTGCTGAGGTTAGGAATATCTCTCTCTCATTCATTCTTTTATCTCTCTCTTTCTCTCTATCTCTCTATCTATGTATCTATCACAGTCTGTTCAGATCTATCTATCTATCTATCTATCTATCTATCTATCTATCTATCTATCTATCACAGTCTGTTCATTATCTATCTATCTATCTATCTATCTATCTATCTATCTATCTATCTATCACAGTCTGTTCATTATCTATCTATCTATCTATCTATCTATCTATCTATCTATTTTAGTCTGTTCGTATCTATCTATCTATCTATCTATCTATCTATCTATCTATCTATCTATCTATCTATCTTAGTCTGTTCGTATCTATCTATCTATCTATCTATCTATCTATCTATCTATTTCAGTCTGTTCATATCTATCTATCTATCTATCTATCTATTTCAGTCTGTTCATATCTATCTATCTATCTATCTATCTATCTATCTATCTATCTATCTATCTATCTATTTCAGTCTGTTCATATCTATCTATCTATCTATCTATCTATCTATCTATCTATTTCAGTCTGTTCATATCTATCTATCTATCTATCTATCTATTTCAGTCTGTTCATATCTATCTATCTATCTATCTATCTATTTCAGTCTGTTCATATCTATCTATCTATCTATCTATCTATCTATTTCAGTCTGTTCATATCTATCTATCTATCTATCTATCTATCTATCTATCTATCTATTTCAGTATGTTCATATCTATCTATCTATCTATCTATCTATCGTTTATTCTGAGTCTGCGTGTTCTATCATATTTTGTCAATGTTTTCGTCTCCACTGCAATTTCAAATTTGTAGTTGAAACAGCTTCTTTTAAATTTCACATATTGTGACAGTCAAACACCTGGCAATATAAACCATTACCACACACACACACACACAATTATATATATATATATATATATATATATATATATATATATATATATATGCTTATGTGTTGAACTTATACACTTAACCAAATGCCTCCGAGACGAATTCTCAAAGTCCATTTCGTTTTCTTTTTCTATTTTACTCGACTTAATACAAAATTGCATCACTCTATAAAAGTCATATGCTTATAATTCCCCGGACATATTGCTGAATAAATATTCACTTGGCGGCTGTCTTTCCCCACCTCTACTCTCTTGACTTCAGCAATCATTTTTGACACGCCCCATCTTCCTCCGCCTTCTCTAGACGCATGTGCGCGCACTTAACGCCGATAAAATTTCCCGTCTTGTCTTTCTCTTTTACCCGCCCCAACAATTTGTCAGCTTATATTTTTCTAACTGGCGCCTCTTGGTTTTCCTTTTGCTGCTAAACTCGAAGAAATAAAAATGGCGTTGGCTTTTTCTCGTTTCATTATTTGCTAGATTTTTCATGTCTTGTTTTTTGCCTTCAAGTAGAATAGTTAATTATTAAAATTTTTACTTTTTTCAAAAAATAAAAAAATATAGGTTGCTTATATATTTGTTTTAGTTCATGTACGGGTTTACTTATTCATGACGAGAATTCTGACGAGATTTCAGAGTGTGACGTTTGATGACGTCAGGGTCGTAACCTTTGATCGAAGTTAATTTATTTTTAATTTTTATCGGGATACATGTCTTGATTTTTAGTCACGTGATTCTAATTGAGAACGTGTTACGTGTTGACGATTTTAGAGAGAGAGAGAAAGAGAGAGATAAAGAGAGAGAGAGGGAGGGAGTAAGGGAGAGGGAGAGAGGGAGAGACAATATTTTTTAAATAGTTTCACCTACAGAAAGACAATGAAACCATTTTGACGCAGGAGGTTATATGTATATTTTTTTTATTATACTTTTACTCCAAGCAAATCAGGGCCGCCAATGGTGCGGAGGGGGATGTAATGAGAGAGAGAGAGAGAGAGAGAGAGAGAGAGAGGAAGAGGAAGGAAGGAAGGAAGGAAGGAAGGAAGGAAGGAAGGAAGGGGGAGAGTGAGAGAAAGACTTAATTGGGAAACAAGAACCATGAAGAAAGTTCCACAAGTGAAAAGTGCGAGAGAAGAAACTGTTAGCATAGAACATACGGTTGCATCTAGCCATTTGAACTGTAAAATGATGAGATAGCCGTTATAGGACTGCGCTGAAATTTTACTGGGTGTCCATTAAGTTAATGTGCACTTGAAAAGATTTATAACTTTATTTGTATTTGCGATAGAAATAATTTGTAAAAAGAATTAGAAAGAAGTAAATCTATATTTTTTAAGGTTTTACTGAAATGATATTTAAGTTTCCACATGTCCTCCATCATTAGGAATACAAAAGATAAGACGATTTTAATAATAATATTTTTAACTTATCTAAAAATTGTTGCAAATTTTGTGGTAAAGAATTAGTCAATAACTATACTTAAAACTCGGTACATTAAACTGTTTTTAAATTTCCCATTTAATTTTAGTCGTAGTGTTATTTTCTTTTTGGTTCCATATCTATTTTGATAGAGTTGTATTGTTTTTGTGTTTTTCCGTGTTGAATGATGTTTCGTGATTGTTAAGTCTTTCTTTGAAGGTTTTTTCTAATAGCTACTATCTAACAGTTTTCGTTTTTGCCAGCGTTATTTGTCATGGTGGCTTTATATATTATGTTGTTGGTTAGGCATTTGTTATTTGGCAGAACTTGTCATTTTCGGCAGTTATATTTGTTCGTATTGTGTTGTTGTTTTATGTAGTTGTTATTGATTTAGTGGATTGTTTCCTTATTGTGTTTGCAGGGGTCACATAAAAGAGTTAAAATTTTAGCCAGGAAGAGAGTGAAGAGAATGACGAATCAGCTACAGGGAAGACAGAAAAGGGTAAGATAAGGATGTGAACACAAGTGTAAAGACAGTTGCGAAGGTAGAGAGAAAGGAAAAGAACCAAGATACACGGGATGATGTAGAAAGGACTGAAATCAAGTGGATAAGAGATGGGAATTGACATAGGATTTAAATTCCTGGAGGTTGTAGCCGTCAGGAAAGCAAGTATATGGATGGGAGTTCTAAAAGCGGGAAATGCGAGAAAAGAAGCTGATGGTGTAGAATTGTCGCCTGCGATTGGTTGATTTAACTGTAAAAGTGTGGAACCTTGTTGCTAGTCTGTTTGCACGAGTAAATTATTGTGGAGGGGACACCAGTGTCGTAAGTTCGTCAGAGCAGAAGCAAAAGCAGACGCCATAAACTATATCTTTTTGCTGATAATTTTTGTTAGTTTGTTGATGATGTATATACCTATAATTTCGCATATTTCTGCGCCAGCGAAGCTTCCCATTGTTACGTCAAAGTTGTAATTATTGTTGATGTTGGTATTGAGGTTTTTTATATCCATATTTTAATTTTGTGGTATAGTATTGACTTTCTTCAGTGTCTGATAATGTTTATTTCTTCCTGAATATTCTCTTTAAGCTTTTCTAGTTAGGTCTGTTTTGTTTTGTTTTTTGTTTTTTTTTTTGTTTTTTTTTTCTTGTATCGAATTCGTTTATTAAATTATGTCGTTTTCAAATACGATAAGTTCCCTTTTGTGGTTGGTATTTTGTTGAGGGAAATCCGAAATTGGTTTTGTTGTTTTTTTGTTCTTTATCGAGAAAGTAAAATATTTTCCATTTTTTACGTCTTATAAAGTTTTCAACTTTTTTTCCCTTAGTCGGATTTTGTCGTTGTACATGTTTGCTGTGGGTATGGCAATCTTTTGTATTCAAAGACGGTGAGCTTCTGCAGTCTAACCCTGATAATATGGAGCCAAGTATCGTCATCAAGTAGAATTGAACATTGTCAATTAACCAGGGTGGCTCGTATTTTGCTTAATTGAAAGGGCATCTATTTTATTGCAGTAAACTTCAGCAAGGATTTCCTGATTAGATCCCAGTTTTATGTCAGTGTTACAGTACTGTGCAAAAGTATTAGGACAAGAACTATTTTATCTTTTATGAGGCATATTGACAGAAAATAAACAATTTAATTAAAGTACTTTTATTTGATTTACTCAACAAATGCTTTAACAAGAAAAAATACTTGTTACAAAATAAATTTAATATTTATTATAATAGCCTTTTGCTTTGATTACAGCCTTCATTCTGTCAAGCATTGACAACACAAGCTTCTTCAATGTATCTAATGGTATCTCCTGCCAACCAGCTTGTATTTGTTCCCAAAGTGTGTCTTGTGAAGTAACATTAGATTTGTCAATTCGAGAGGGGGGGAATAAGAAAAAGGTCAGTCATATTCAAGGATAATAGAATAATGAGTAGTTTCAAAATAACTTGTTTCATGGAAAATAGGAAAATTAAATATAACTTCTTTTTAATACATTTCTTTTACACTTAGTTTTAAATAATCAGTATTTATTAGCAACTTACTTGGCTTTTCACCCTGTATTTGAATTTCAGTGAAGTGTTTTAGGAAAATAACCCCTGTTCTAATACTTTTGCACGTTACTGAGAGTGTGCAAAAGTGTTAGGACAGGGGTGATTTTAAATTATTTTGATGCCTCATATAAGATAAAATAGTTCTTGTCCTAATACTTTTGCACACTACTATATATATATATATATATATATATATATATATATGTTGATGTAAGCGTAGTGTAGGGGTTATCAGAATAGGGATTGGCATTCCATATTCAAATTGCTTTGGATTTTGGAACTCAATAGCTTTTCGAAAGGTATTTCTCTCTCTCTCTCTCTCTCTCTCTCTCTCTCTCTCTCCACCCCAACCTGCTATGAGCTAGGTAGCAGAGCAGTTGTTTGGAACTTCGGCGTTGTACACTGTGCACTATTTCTCTCTTATCTTTTCTTCTGGAAAAAGTTGGATTTACACAACCTTTCAGCTCAATAATCAAATATATATATATATATATACGTCCTCTCGTCGTCGAGGGGTCGTTGATGCTTCTGTAACTTATATTTTTTACAGGTAGGGGTGTTGATCCTAAGCAAACCTCTTTTTACTTCGGGTAAGATAGACGTTACTAACAAAGAATATAGGACCCAATAGGTCATGCTATTTAACCCACGGCTGCAAGGAGAATAAATTAATTAACCCATATTCTACGAGTATTTGCGCCTAAGTGAATGCAACGAACTCAACAGGCTCTCATATTTCTCATTTGGAGCTGATATCTACTGCACCACAAAACAAAAATTGTTTCTTTTCCAAACAAATTAATAATTAAATTTTAACCACAAACGAGGTGTGCGAAAATAACTGCCTATTCTTTTTAAAATATAATCTAAAGTACTATTTCTGATTCTATGCAATTAAATATTTAAGGTAATTTCTATTTCAACGGATATTGCAGTTTTTCTCAAGATTATTTAAGGTTTCGGAATTATTCATTTACTTATATCTTCCGCGGAAAAAATGTAGAAAGCTTTTGAAAATAGAATCGATTGGAACGATGGAATCGCAAATTAAACAGAAGAATTTTAAGCAACACTAAACACAGAGAAGGTTAATGAAAAGACAAAAGGCCCACACGGGAGTGCACACATACATATACACGTCAGTTAAGAGCCATACGTGATACACGCCTGGGCGATCATGTCTCGTTAAAGACATGACTGACTGGGCAGAAGATTATCCTGCAGTAGGTTGCCATTACTTTCTGTGGTAGACTGGTTGCCGACCAAGGCTATAGAACACAATCTGTCCTATTATTTAACACATAACTGGAAGGAAGAGACGGATTAATACCTTTCTCAAGGGTATTTGTGCGTAAGTGAATGCCATGAATCAGCTGGAATTCGAAATCGGCTCCACAATTTGTCGTTTCGAATCGATATCCACTGCAGATAGGAATAGATAGGAATACAGCACATGAATATCGGTATATATTATAGTATAAAATGACATATTTAGCTCTTGAATATATATATATATATATATATATATATATATATATTCTAACATGGATATATTATATCATTACAAATGTAGTTATTTTGCTTCGACACTTCTTGTGTCTTGTCAAGTGATGTGATTTATTTTAAATTGAATGGTTTTAAAAGGTTAAAAACAAGCAAAAGCCCTTTAATCAGGGAGGCATTGTTGTATGTACAATGTGGACCAATCAGAGTAAAGCAACTTCTAATTTGGAGAATATGTGAGCAGACTTAGAAACAATCTTGGTAGGCATTGGTATTAATATTTGATTAAATTGAGATCAGCATTATCAATTAACTATTATATCTACTGTATTATTGTTGCTAGATTTAAAAAACAATTTCTAAGTTTAACAATTTATTAGATTTAGAAAGTTATTCATATATATATATATATATATATATATATATATATATATATATATACAGAATATCTATTTAAATATAACTATTGATTAAAAATAATGTTAAAACAAGTCGTTCATCTTCAGAATTTTCCGTAATGCTATAGTATGCAATGACATATTTAGTTCTTGAAAATAAATAAATATATATAAATATATATATATATATATATAGTATACAATGATATAACACACAGACACACATATATGTATCTAATGACATATTTAGCTTTTGAAAATGCATGTACAGATACTATAGTATGCACTGACATTTTTAGCTCTTGAAAATACACACGCATATATATATATATATGGAATCATACTTATGTATTTATATATTATGTGTGCATGTGCGCGCGCTCACGTATGCGTATTCATGTAGGTTTAACAATATATATATATATATATATATATATATATATATATATGCAGTGTAGATACAGAAGAATTCAAAGGAGTATCCTGTATATAAAGTGGTAGGATAACTCTCTAGAAGTGCTCTAAATATATATGTATATAAATACATATAGAGCAAATATATGTAAAAATTAAGACATTTATTTAACAAAACGTAATAAAGGGATCGGTTTGAAATTCCTAGCTCCTGAAAAATGCCGGAAAGTACAACGGCCGAAACGTCGTACAAATGGCAAACAAGATGGGGACAATAGTCCGAATAATATAAATTGTCTAAATACTACCTTAAAAATATAGACAAATACTTTTTAATGTTTTAGATATTCTACAATTTACTTTTTTCTAGATTATATTACTCTGTCAAATTAAATAAATAAATTTAATATTGAGTTCTTTTGAGTTCGTCTCTATCGGAATTTATATATTAATATACCAAATATTCTACGTTATATATATATATATATATATATATATATATATATATATATTAATGCGGGTTTCATTGAATAATATAGACAAGTTTTGTATATTAATTTTGTGTAGGATCCGTTCATACCGTCTGATATACTTGATGGTGGTGTCGTTAAAAGACAACAAAAAATCACAGTATTTGTTGAATTTTTTATCGGGTCTAAGCTTTCGGCTCACATAAGCCATTATCAAAGAGTAAATATTAACACACAGTAAACATAGAACATTTAAGCTATTAACAATAAAGAGAATTGAATTGAAAATATAAGTCCATCCCTACCGTGGCGGATGGCCGAAGACAGTGACAAAATAGTGGTGTTATGGTCCCTGGTCTGATTACAGACATTTGAGTAAGTTATTGGAAATATCAAAATTGATTGTATTCAAACCAGGTTTAAATTGTTTAATGTAGAGTGCTTCCAACCACGAACCAACCAAGCACCAAAAAGAACCACCCAACACACACAATTTAAATATATATATATATATATATATATATATATATATATATATATATATATATATATAAACACAAACTTATCACTATACTCGTTTCGAAAAACCCTCCGCGTATATACGCGAAAGGAAAAAATGGTTGTAAAAAAAGAAAGAGCTAAGCACATGAACATCAGCCAAAGCGATTTGAACCGAGCCAGTACATAGCCCAAAGAAAAAAACCAAGATGAGTAATCAATAACAAAAGAGCGCTCAATACGTAAGCAGAGCGGATTAAGTAAATTAACCTAGTGAGCCAACAGATCTACCAAGGTTTCACCTGAACGGATCTTCAGGGAAGGTTGGCCAACCTTTCCGTAAGATCCGTTTAGGTGAAACCTTGGTAGATTTGTTGGCTCACTAGATTAGTTTACTTATATATATATATCTATATATATACATACATATATAATAAGGAAGTGAAAGATCAGTTAGCCCACACAATACTTATTTCCTTTTCATAACTCCAATATACCTTAGTATACCATAATTACTTAATTCTAATTCTAACATAAAAAATCAAGTTCCTTTAACTATATGAGGTAAAACAAAATCAGATTAAAAATGAAACCCATAAAATCCAAATTGCTGATAAGAATTATTGTCTACCCATTTAGATAATGTATGGTCCCAGTATGTACCTTATCAAGGCAAAATTTAAAGTGTCATATTTTGACATTATGCTACTTAGTTCCATTCAGCGGCCAAAATTCTCAACTGCATAGTTCAACCAATTTCTCACTTTTGATTAAGCAATATCGACACACCTTCAAGTATATTGTTCAACTTCTTTCAACTACCATTCCTTAATTTTTTAAATAACCATGAATTAATCCTACAATTTCTAAATAAATCATTTTCACTATTTATTTTAAAATATCACCTGATGAAGAATAGTTTTGTGCTGAAAGTTTTTGTGCAGTGATATAATGCTTTTATAAACCATTGTAATAAGAAAATTACAATGCATATATATATATATATATAGTCATCAGCAGACAGATCTGTTTTTCTGTATCACGGCCAATCAGTTGGCGTCAGTCGGCGATTCTACTTCAGAGCTATGGGCGCACGGTGCCATGTATTCACACGCCAGTAGCGAGTGTTCTAATTCATTAATGCATGATATATATATATATATATATATATATATATATATATACTGGCGTGTGATTACATTGTATATAACACGCTAAAGTCCGCCCTCTTCGCCGAGCGCCATAGCTCAGAGGTAGAATCGCCAACTGATGTTAATTCGGTCGGGTTTCAATCCTGGATAGAAGCAATCGGATGTCTAACCGTACTGATGAGCTGTGATACAACAAAACAGGTCTGTGTAATGTTATACATATTTAGTATATCGAGGCATCAAATAATTTTTTAAACATATACTGTTAAATATAAGATACAATGAATGTCTATATTGTTTAATCATGAGCCATTCTAAACATCGTATTTTGGCTTTAATTTCAGGTGGAAATAAAGACAAATTTCTCCAACATTTGGATATTTTTTATTAAGTTGGTTCTAAGCTTTCGGCTCGCATGAGCCATCTTCAGAGAGGTTACAGAGACGTTCACATAAAAACATCCACCATCAAAGAAGATTTTTTCTTGTGTTGACATAACACTTTGCTATGCAACTATAACAGTTACCAAATAGCAAACGCAGTTCGTAAATTTGTAATGCGGTTCTATGACGTCACACCGCGTGAGAGCTCGAAATATTAACAGAACCATTTATTCAAATGTAATGTAATGTGTTATGACCAGATTTAAACGTGATTTTATTAAGTGTGGGTTGTTTGGATTTAATGTAGATGGCCTCCAAAATCTGAAGGTTCTTTTACTGTGTGTATGAAGATGGCTCATGTAAGCCGAAAGCTTAGAACCAAATTAATAAAAAAATATCCAAATGTTGGAGAATTTTTGTCTTTATTTTTACCTGAAAATAAAGTCAAAATACGATGTTTAGAACGGTTCATCATTAAACATAATAGGCATTCACTGTCTCTTATATTCAATAATATATGTTTAGAAATATATATATATATATATATATATATATATATATATATATATAGAGAGAGAGAGAGAGAGAGAGAGAGAGAGAATCAAAAAGATACAAATGCATATTTACGTATATATAAAGTTATACCGTTATATCGATATCTAAAATGATTGAGATTATAGTCTTTAGTCGATCGGATTCAGTAGCTGCTTTGTCATCGGAACGAATTCGCACAGAATAGCGACTATAACGAGTGGAATGAGATGAAAGAACAATGTGTGGAATCATGATTCGCTTAGTGTAACATTGTCTTTTTTGTCAAAGGAAGAAAAAGGTGAAAATTGAGTGACGCCCGGAAGTAAAGGATTGAAATTAATGGGATGAATTAATATCTGGAAAATCTGCAATTTTTATTAAATGGAATTTGCACAAGAATTGTACTGTATACCATGCAGACATGAAACCTGTAACAATTTACAATACACACACAGAGAAAAATCAAAGTTAATCATCTCAGCATCGTGATTATAGAATGTCTTTTATTGACATTGATTTCCTTGTAGACTGTAATGTAACTTAGAAGACGTTCATGAACCTTTAAACGTACAATGGAGTTGAAACTTAAAAATGTGACTCATGAAAATCCCAGTAGTAGTTGAGGCATTGAGTTTTATTAGAAAATGTTCTGATAGACACATTGATGGGATCACTGTCAGCCCATGTCGTCGAGAAATGTCAAAAGGTGTTCTTCCGAGCAAAGCTCACGCCATACGAATGATTTTATCTTTGTAAAATGTATATATATATTTTATTTTTACAGAAACGTGTAGCGTAAAATGTCATGATGTCATTTCTGATCTTATGCTTCTGTTTGTTACACGAAAGAAGATGAATAAACAAGAGAAATTAAAGGAAATAATAATTGATTAATGAAAAATAATAAAATACTTTTAGAAACATTTGAAGATTTGGTTTCGGTTGGTGCATTTTATGAAATATCAACGGTCGTTGGATCATTAAAAATTTTATAATCACAACCATTCTTTTTAATTTTAATTTTAAAATATTTAAAATTTTATAATCACAATCATTCTTTGTAATTTTAATTTTAAAATATTTAAAATTTTATAATCACAACCATTCTTTGTAATTTCAATTTTGAAATATTTAGAATTTTATCATCACAATTATTCTTTTTAATTTTAATTTTAAAATATTTAAAATTTTATAATTACAATCATTCTTTTTAATTTTAATTTTAGAATATTTAGAATTTTATCATCACAATCATTCTTTTTAATTTTAATTTTAAAATATTTAAAATTTTATAATTACAATCATTCTTTTTAATTTTAATTTTAAAATATTTAAAATTTTATCATCACATTCATTTCATTATTTCAGTCTAAGTAAATATTGATCGTTCATTTTTATAGATAAAAGGCAAGATGTTTGTTTGTGTGACTGTCTGTCTGTACGTCCTTTATACAAATCCACAAAAGATTTTATTCGATTCTCACCAAACTTCGCGCAAACATTCTTTAGGCTTTCGGTCAGGTCATGGGCTACTCATTTTTCCCGATTTTTTACCGATACCGGAAATCGAGACCCCGATATCCGATCAGGTCTGATCAAGATCAGGATTTCAGCTCTTTTATCAAGGTTCTTGCTGCAGAATTTTTTCTAACTTAGTAAAATTATAGATTTTAGTTTCAAATATTACTAGATCTTCTCAGACAACTCATTTTCCTCGATATCGGAAATCGATACCCCCGATATTATATTGAATCTGATCAAAAACCGATATTCATCCATCAATATGGCTCATTTTCTCCAATGTTACTCCCGATGGGTACGATAAGTTTTCATGGACTTACTTAGCTTAGTTTATCCTTAGATGACTTAATTGACTCCGATATCGGGTCTGATCAAAATCAGATTTTTAGCCCTTTTATTTGTGTTTTTGCTTCGGGTTTGGCTCTAAGTAGATATAATTATAGTTTTTAATCTCAGCCATGATACCATTTACTCAGAGAACTTATTTAGCCTTCAAAATTCGGTTTGCGACGGAAAACATTTGACATCGATACCGGAAATCAAAATTTGACTTACATTCATTCATTTTAGTAAGTTCGGGATCAACCTTTGAACAACCTAAGTTTTTCATGCCAACGTCGAAAGAGTCTGAGCTACAGGACCATGGATTAGTTTTAAAGCTTTCATTACACCCGAGCAACGCCGGGCTATACTGCTAGTACTTGATAATTCTGGAAAATATCACTTGACTAAGACGTATTTGCTTTGCTCGAGGATAGCCAAATATTGGTAGTTTATACTTGGGTCTATTCACAGTTGATTGGAAACAGGGCCAGTAAAAGATCGCCCACCTGAATCTATGACATGCCTTCCAAATTTATGATTCACTCTCGAATTTATGATACGGACTCCGACTCCACTATATCTCAATTTTCATAATATTCTATTCAGTTAAAATACAAATTTCATTGTAACCTTTTTGGTGCAGTAGATATCGGCTCGGAACGAGAAATCGGAGAGCCGAGTTCGATTTGCAGTCAAATTCGTCGCATTCACTTACGCGCAAATACCTTTAGGAAAGGTATTAATCCATCTCTTCCCTCCATGGGTTAAATAAAAGAACAGATTGAGTTCTATAGCCTTGGTTGGCAACCAGTCTATCGCAGAAAGTAATGGCAAAAAATGATTGCGAGAAAATCTTCTGCTCAGTCAGTCATATACTCTTTCGTATTTCCCGTATGGCACTTAACTGACTGAATATAATAGTTGAAAACATTATTTAGGCTTTTACTGTGCATAAAATGGGAGATCAATTTTAAATTGTTGTGAAGTAATAAACTGATCCCCTACTAATTACTACTTAATAATATAATGCATCTCTTCCTCCTGTAGCTATGAGTCAAATAATAGGACAGATTAGGTTCTATAGCCTTGGCTGGCAACCAGTATACCGCAGTAAGAAATGGCAACCTACTGCAGGATAATCTGCCCAGTCAGTCATGTCTCTTTTGAGATATGATTACCTAAGCGTGTTTCCCATATAGCATTTAGTGACTGAATTGTGTACAGTAATGTACCATATGCTATATAGGTTAACATTCAACAGCTCATATCTTTCATATATAGTATTCCCATTACCATTATCCTTCGGTAGAACATCATAACATCGTTATAAATGTCATATGTGAGAAATTTATCTAGCATTCTCTGGTATTCGAGCAATTACCTATTATGTAATAACTCAGTGTTTTTTAGGTTGTTTTCTAACGAAATATTCCTCTGTCTTATTACGCAGCTTAGTTTCTGGAGGACATTTTTCGGCTTATATGTACGAACATGTCTGAGATAAAAACAGAATACCAAAAGAATAGTTTTTCCAATGAAGAACTTTTTAAACTACCTTAACGCTTTGCCAATGTTTATCGTTTTTAAAAAGTGATGATTAGTATTGTAAAAGACATCTTAAACATATGAACGTGAATATATACACTACAGGCCATAACTATTAGGCTACTTCAATTTTTTTTTAAAAGAAATGATGTATTTCATACTAATTTTAGTATTTATTGACAAATGAAAATAAAATGGCTTTTTTGTTATTATTATTTCGCAAAATTTTACAAGGCAAGGAAGCAGAGATGAACTCGTCCGAATCATCCTAAATTTTCTTCATTCTTTCATTGATGAAACTGCAATATAGGTAATAATTAAATATTTATAAATTCACTTGGTGCACATGTTATTGTGCAGTATTAACAAAAGAACCGTTCTATTTTCATTTACAATGATTTACTTGGCAATAAATACTAAAAATTCGTATGAAACACGGGGATGGCCTAATAATTATGGGCGGTAGTGTACATTTTTTCTTGCGAATTTTTCAAATTTCTTACTTAAAATATTGCATCCAAATTTTATTTTTAGTTGCAATATTTTATGTAAGAAAATTCATATTTTTTACTTCACTAGAATGTCTTGTTCTTTACTTTTCCAGGTTTAATAACTTGTCCTGAACTTTTCCAGGTTGAATATAACCTTGAGAATATTACTTTTCCTGCACGCATTTTTCAATGTAATCCATGGTTTTTCCAGACATTGCTTTTAATTTAATGTAAATTTAATGCTGAAAACTGCAATCGAAAATATTAAAAAAATAATTATATGAAATCGATTTAGAAAAATAATAAAAAATGATTATAATTAATTATGATAAGCATTTCTGATAAAATGATAAGTGATAAGCAAAGTTTTATTGAAAAAATAATAAAAGATATCATCAAAATTTAAATGTTGAAAACTGGATGCAAAAAATTAAAGTTATAATGATTAAGATTTATTATTAGAAGCGTTACTCACTCACTCTCTCACTTATGCACTTACTAGCAGTATAGCCCGGCGTTGCTCGGGTGTAATGAAAGCTTTAAAACTAATCTATGGTCCTGGAGCTCAGACTCTTTGGACGTTGGCACGAAAGACTAAAAAGCAATAGTTGTTTCCAGTTAAAGCGAAACCGTAGACTGAAAGAAAAATGAATGGATGTAAGTCAAATTTTGATTTCTTGGTATCGATATCAAATAAGTCTTTCTCGTCTTAAACTGAATTTTGAAGGCTAAATAAGTCCTCTGAGTAAATGGTATCATAGCTGAAACTAAGAACTACAATTGTACCTACTTAGAGCCAAATTCGAAGCAAAAACTAAAATCAAAGGACTGAAAAAATACAGACATACAGGCAGATAAACAGACACACACGCAAACATCTTGCCTTATATATATATATATATATATATATATATACACTATCGATTTTCTGCACTATTGTAAGAACTGCAACCTTGAAACTGCTGAATATTGTTTTTTATGTCTTTGTCTATGAGTGTATCAAATTTGATAAAAATCGAACCACTCGTTCTATAACCCTATTTTTTCGATTATCGATTTTCGATATTTATCGGCAGTACCTCGACACAAAACCTATTTAAGAATACTCGCAGATGCTTATAGTTCAACTGTGTAACTTTTCAAGAAAATCGGTTCAGCCGTTTCGGAGTCTATAGGTAACGGATACACACACAGACACACACACACACAGACACACACACAGACAAAGTTCCATTTATAAATAAGTTTAAATATAGTTAGTCTCCCTTTTCGGACTTCACTTATTTTGATGTAACTTTTTTCTACTCAACCAAAATTAAAAATCTTTTTTCAAAATGTAGCTAAGGATGTGTCCTATCTAACTCTATAAACTGTTTGAAATTTGGTTGAGAACTGAATTAGTGGTGAAGCTTGAAAGCTGTCTAGATTCATTTAAAGTCAGAATGAAGAATATATTCAACCACTGCCGTGGTTGACTATTGTCCTCATCTTTGTTGCCACGTATGGCAGGAGAAAGGTGATCACCGCCCCCTACGGGATGAAGTTAAAATAATAAATAGAGAACGTCTTTGGAAACTACGTAAGCTTAAGTAAACGGCACATATGCTAGGCTTAAAAATCTCCTAAGCCGACCAAGCATAGAAATGAACACAATATGGGAACCATACACGGAGTGTCAGAGAAAATCATTAATGCTAAAAATTGCAGTATCAGCTCTGGTAAAAATACTACAGTAAACGATTGACATAAAAAATTGCAATATGAACTCTGTTAAAAAAGAACTACTGGGCATTAGGTTTATAAGCCCACAAGATTCAGTTTTTCTTGTCCTTAAAGATACATGACCCAGTGGATATAGACGCTGATTAGTGACTTGACCCAAAGAGTTTTTAGTTCAATAATTAGTTCAATAATCAGGCTACAGCAATGGTGAACAAGTAACTTGCAGGGTTAGAGGAAGATAACTCATGACATCCAAACGAGGCTTTACGCAAGGAATTAGAATGATGTACCCAAGCGATTGCAATAAATGGTTCGATTTGAAATTTCTAGCACCTGAAGAAGGCTGAAGCGTGCAACGGTCGAAACGTCGTAAAAATGGCAACAAAGATGAGGAAAATACTCCGAATAAGGTAAATATTGTAAATACTACCTCATCTCAGAAATATTGACAAATACTGTCGTGATTGAATGATTTATTTAGTAAAGATTTATAAATTTATAAATAAAAATTGTTTTTCCATTTAATTTTTATAAATTGGTAAATTATGAATATTACATTCCCTTAATTCTAGTTTTTTTTTTATAAAAACATATGTGTAGATAAAAACATATGTGTAGATATTTTTTAGATAAAAACATATGTGTAGATAAAAACATATGTGTAGATATTTTTTAGATAAAAACATATGTGTAGATAAAAACATATGTGTAGATATTTTTTAGATAAAAACATATGTGTAGATAAAAACATATGTGTAGATATTTTTTAGATAAAAACATATGCGTAGATATTTTTTAGATAAAAACATATGTGTAGATAAAAACATATGTGTAGATATTTTTTTAGATAAAAACATATGTGTAGATAAAAACATATGTGTAGATAAAAACATATGTGTAGATATTTTTTAGATAAAAACATATGTGTAGATATTTTTTAGATAACATATGTGTAGATAAAAACATATGTGTAGATATTTTTTAGATAAAAACATATGTGTAGATAAAAACATATGTGTAGATATTTTTTAGATAAAAACATATGTGTAGATATTTTTTAGATAAAAACATATGTGTAGATAAAAACATATGTGTAGATATTTTTTAGATAAAAACATATGTGTAGATATTTTTTAGATAAAAACATATGTGTAGATAAAAACATATGTGTAGATATTTTTTAGATAAAAACATATGTGTAGATAAAAACATATGTGTAGATATTTTTTAGATAAAAACATATGTGTAGATAAAAACATATGTGTAGATATTTTTTAGATAAAAACATATGTGTAGATAAAAACATATGTGTAGATATTTTTTAGATAAAAACATATGTGTAGATAAAAACATATGTGCAGATATTTTTTAGATAAAAACATATGTGTAGATAAAAACATATGTGTAGATATTTTTTAGATAAAAACATATGTGTAGATAAAAACATATGTGTAGATAAAAACATATGTGTAGATATTTTTTAGATAAAAACATATGTGTAGATAAAAACATATGTGTAGATAAAACATATGTGTAGATAAAAACATATGTGTAGATAAAAACATATGTGTAGATATTTTTTAGATAAAAACATATGTGTAGATAAAAACATATGTGTATATATTTTTTAGATAAAAACATATGTGTAGATAAAACATATGTGTAGATATTTTTTAGATAAAAACATATGTGTAGATAAAAACATATGTGTAGATATTTTTTAGATAAAAACATATGTATAGATAAAAACATATGTGTAGATAAAAACATATGTGTAGATATTTTTTAGATAAAAACATATGTGTAGATAAAAACATATGTGTAGATAAAAACATATGTGTAGATAAAAACATCCCATCTTCGTTCTTGCTCTTAACCATGGAAACGCAATAAAATGTTTTTCAACAAAAATCCAAAATGAGTTAAACCAAACTTCATAAGCTCCGTCTAGATTTTTTACTAGATTACAACGTTGTAAATATAACATGTATATTTATTATTGAAATTAAAATAATAGTGGCACAAGGCCGAAGTGAAATTGGTTGAAGCTGGTGACCACTTTCTATTCTATACCTAGCTAACCGAATTCACGAGCCAAACATTCATTACAATTTGCTAATTTCACACAAGAAAACATCCATCATCTTTCAATCCTACATTCACCACAATACCACATTTTTACAGGGGAACAATTATGAATACAAGATTATTGTTTTTATATCTAAATTTTGATTTTTGATTATTGTAAATAAACAATTTAAAAAAACGTTTTTTTAAATTCTCGAGAAAAAATGTATAAATTCACTTTCATCATATGTGTCAGTCTTATTCCAATTTTAATCATCCCTTTTTAAAGTATCTGTCCTTCTGTATGAAAGTGAATGCTGGACGATCTCATCAAAGATGAAGAAGAGACTTGAGGCAGCAGAAATATGGTTTTACAGAAGAATGCAGATGATACCATAGACAGAGTACATGTGCAACGCTGAGGTGTTGGAAAGGATGCAAACGAGAAACGAACTGATAATAAATATCAGGAAGAGACAAATAAGTTTCTGGGACAGGTAATGAGGAAGGGGGGCCTGGAGAACTTGATACTCAAAGGTCGAATAAATGGAAGAAGAGACAGGGGAAAGCAGCGCAAGACGTAAATGTTAGGTTTGAGCAAATAGATGGCGGAGATCAATCAGTCAGTTAAGTGCCACACGTGATACACGCTATGGTCGATCATGTCTCGAAAGAGACATGACTGACTGGGCAGAAGATTATTCCGCAGTAAGTTGCCATTACTTTCTCTGGTAGATAGGTTGCCAGCCAAGGCAACCTATCTACCAGAGAAATCTGTCCTGTTATCTAACCCATAACTGGAGAAAAGTGATGGATTAATATTAAAATGCAGGGAATTCGACTGGAATTCGAAATCGGCTCCCCGATTTCTTGTTCCGAGCCGATATCCACTGTACAACGCGCATCCTTTAAAAGGGATACAAAGAGAGAGTGAGAGAAAGAGAAAGAAATTTTTTTTTAGAAGAGATACTAAGAGAAAAATGTTGAGAGCTACAAGAGACATTGCCAAGAAGCCCATGATCGCCTACGTCCTGAAAGAACACGGCACATGAAGAAGAAGCATTCACTGAAGAGTGAAGGTAGTTAAGCAAAGCGGTGTCATAGGAAAACCATTCTTTTGACACAACTTCTTATTGCGGGAACAATTGTCCATGTTTGCCAATTTTTCTTTCTTCCGGTGTGCTGTGTACAACATAACCCATATAGGTACCTTTCTGCACGGTAACAGAAGGATGCCGCTGATATCGTGGACTGAGCATACAAGCAACGACGAGGTGTTAGAAAGAATGGCAACAAAAAGGAAATTGATACTGAGCATCAGGAAGAGACAACTGAAGTTCCTGGGACACGCAATGAGGAAGGAGAGCTTGGAGAACCTGATACTGACTGGCCAGATAGAAGGAAAGACAGACAGAGGAAGGCAGCGGATGACATATTTGCAGGACCTGATCAGGTGGATGACGGAACGGGGGTCGCCAGGAGCAACAGGAGCAAACATACTAAGAGCCACAAGGGATAGGGAGACGTGGGGAACCATGATCGCTTACGTCCTGAAGGGACAGGGCACATAGAAGAAGATTAGGGTTGAAAGAATTTGTCAGAAATTTATTATTTTTCTTTTGGGATGGGGAGGAATAGAAAGTAATTATTTAGTTCCTAGAAATCTTTCTAAGAATCGTTTGATTTTCATTCATATTGCTTTCAATTTCTTATTCCTTCCATTTTTTCCCCCACTTATACTTTTTATTCTGTTTTTTCCTTCTTTACTTTTTCTGTTGACAGCCGATTTTTTCATTCACTTTTTACGTAATTTTCCATCGCCAATTAATTGTACTCATTATTACTTCACTTGGTCATTTTTTTTAATTATTTATTTTTCTTATTTTTCGTTTTCTATTTAATCACTTTTATCTTTTTTCATTCAGTTGATCAATTTCTTTTTTCAAACAGGTCCGCTCCTCGTTTAATTTTTTTTCGTTCGTTTATATTTTTCTGCCCTCGTTAACATGTTTCGTTTGCCATTTCCATTTTTTTATATTATGATGTCTTCGTTTTCCTTTTCCGTCTCCGATTCTCACTTTCTTTTTATGGTTTTCGAAGTTTGTTTAGAATATTTGCTGATCTTTTAAATGACTTTTTTGTTTCTTTCGCTCAAAAGAGAATTTTCTTTCGTTTTATCCACAATTTCTTTCTTTTGTTCTTTCAATTAGGAATGTTTATCTCATGATTCTTTTTTTTGAGATTCTACCATTTCCTCGCGGGGGATTTTTCATCTTAATCATCATCTTCTTTCCCTCTTTCGCTTCCTCTTTCTTCTGCTTTTACCTTTTCTTCTTCTCCATCCTTTTCTTTTTTCTTCTTCACCATTCTTCTTTTTCTTTTTTCTTCCTATTTTCTTCTACTTTTTCTTTTCTTCTGTTCCTTCCTTTTCTTTTTTCTTCTTCACCATTCTTCTTTTTCTTCTTTTCTTTTTCTTTTCTTCTACTTTTTCTTCTTTTTTTCTTTTCTTCTTCTCCTTCCTTTTCTATTTTCTTCTTCACCATTCTTCTTTCCTTATCTTTTCTTTCTTTTTTATTCTACGTTTTCTTTTCTTCTTCTCCTTCCTTTTCTTTTTTCTTCTTCACCATTCTTCTTTTTCTTTTTTCATCCTATTTTCTTCTACTTTTTCTTCTTTTTTTCTTTTCTTCTTCTCCTTCCTTTTCTATTTTCTTCTTCACCATTCTTCTTTTTCTTCTTTTCTTTTTCTTTTCTTCCTCTTTTCTTCTACTTTTTCTTTTTTTTCTTTTCTTCCTCTCCTTCCTTTTCTTTTTCTTCTTCACCATTCTTCGTTTTCTTCTTTTCCTTTTCTTTTCTTCCTCTTTCTTCTTCTTTTACCTTTTCTTCTTCTCCTTTTTCTTTTTTCTTCTTCGCCATTTTCCTTTTTTCTTTTCTTTTTCTTCTTTTATTTTTTCTTCAGCTTTTCTTCTTCTTTTTCTTTTATCCTCCTTCCTTTTCTTTTTTCTTCTTCACCATTCTTCTTTTTCTTCTTATTTTTTTCTTCCTCTATTTTTCTTCTTTTTATTTTCTTCTTCTCCTTCCTTTTCTTTTTTCTTATTCCCCATTCTTCTTTTTCTTCTTTTTTTTTATTCCGCATTCTTCTTTTTTCTTCTTTTCTTTTTATTTTCTCACTTTTTTCTTCTTTTTTTATTTTCTTCTTTTCCTTCCTTTTGTTTTTTCTACTTCTCCATTCTCTTTTTTCTTCTTTTTTCTATTCCTCCTCATTTTTTTTTCTTTTTCTTCTTCTTCTTCTCATTCTTTTTCTTATTTTCCTTCTTCTCCTTCCTGTATTTCTTATTCTCCACCTCCTCCTTTTTCCTTTTCTTTTCCCTCTTTATTTTCATTGTTCTCTTCTTTCTTTTTTCTCCTTCTCCACTTGTACTTCTTCTCATCCTCTTACTCCCTTTTCTTTTCTTTATCCTCCTTCTCCTCCTCCTCCTCTCCACCTCCTCCTCTTCACTTCCTTCTTTTACTTGTCTCTCCTTATTCTTCTCTATCCTCCTCTAACTTCTCTTCCTCCACCAACTCCTCTCCTCCTCCTCCTCCGTCTTCTTCTTATCTTTTTGCATCATCACTTATTTTTGAGAGTCAGTTTTTTTAATTATTTTATTCTCGAAGTTGTTTTTCATTTCATCATTTCCTTCCCGTTTTTCTTGCTTCTTCCATATGCTCACATAATTCTTTCTCTGGAGAATTATGTGAGCATCTCTTACTTCCAATCTAGGTTCAAAACCCAAAGATAAATTAGCATCACACTGCTTCAAAAGGGGAGACATATTAATGAGAAAGCCGCTGTTCGCCTTTGATTGAAACCTCCGTTCTTAGCACACGTTACTGAACGATAGGCTTCGATGTAGGCAAGAAAACACCAAATACATACATACAGATATATATATATATATATATATATATATATATATATATATATATATATTCATGCAGGAGAGCAGACTAGTATCTCTGTCCTTTGACTGAAATAATTACATTCTTTTCTTTGGTGTTAGACGAGTTCAGCTGGCGTAACTGATATCTTCACTCAAAAAGAAATCGTCGTGTCGAATATAAGTTCCGGGCAAACCTGTTACGCTTACATAAATATATTTAAAAAACAAAGTGAATCTGTTGATTCTAAATTTCCAGCTACGGATTAAATAGTAAAATTGACTAGGTTTTTTTATTCTTCCTTTTCATCTACGGATTACAAAGTTAAGTTAAACTGGGTTATTGAGTTTTTACTTTTTAGCTACGGATTACAGAGCAGAATTGACTTGGTTATTTAGTCTTCCTTCTTAACTACGAATTAGTTAATAGAATAGACTGGGTTAATTATTTTTTAATCATTTCACCCGAGCAAGGCAGAAATGCCACTGATGAGCTGGGGGCTACATAACTGTAAAAAGATTAATTAGAAAAGAGTGAGGAGTACAAACTAGTTAGAAAGGAGCAATAGAAAGCTGAGAATGCAGGTGCGATGACAGATACATAGGTGGAGAGAAAGGGAAGGTTATACGGGGGTGGGGAGAGAGCTAGAGTCTAGTGGTTAATAGATGAGTATTGACATTGCATTTAGCTTTCTGGAGGTTGTAGCCGTCAGGAAAGCAAGAATATGAGAGCGAGTTCCACAGGCGGGAAGTGCGAGAGAAGAAGCTGAAGGAGTAGAATTGTCGTCTGCATTTGGTTAACCTGACTGTGAATGCGTGGGACCCAGATGCCAGTCTGGTTGCATGAGTAAACACAGGTGAGGAGGCACCAGTGACTTAAGTTCATCCGAGCAGAAGCCATGAAAGTATTTATATAAGAGACAAAGGGAGGCCACATTTCGACGGTGGGGAAGTGGCTGCAGTCGAGCCGCCAGATCAGTACCGATCACATTACAGACTCTCCTTTGGAGCCTGTCGAGAACACTGAGGAGAACGGTAGGGGCGCCTGACCATAAATGGCAGCAGTTCTCCATGCACGGACGGATGGTTGACTTGTATATATTCAGGATGGATTCAGGTGGAAAAAACATCCTGGATCGATATAGTAACCCAACCTTCTTAGCAGTAGATTTAGCTATGGATTCAATATAGTGGTTCCATTTGAGGTCTGAGGAGAGGGTAAGTCCGAGAAGGCGTAGTGTGTTGCTCTCATGGAGAATCGCTTGGTCCATGCTTATGGGAGGCAGGAGAGGTTGCCTGTGATGGTTGAGAGACAACAGCTTGGTCTGAGACGGATTGAAGTTGACAAGCCACTTCTTGCCTCAGTTCACCACAGAGTGTAGATCCCATTCAGGGTCAGCAGCGAGATTATGTCTGTCCGCCACGACAGGTTTCTTACTGGTGCTGGAGTATATTGTGGTGTCGTCTGCGTAGATGCTTACTTGGGAGCTGATCTCATCTGGGAGGTCGTTGATGTAAATAAGGAAAAGCGTCGGGCCCAGGATAGAGCCCTGTGGAACACCAGCATTCGTGCAGTAGGATGAAGAGGCATGCCCATTCAAAACGACCTTCATTTTGCCGTTATTTATAAAAGATTGGATTAGGTCAAACAGGCGACCGGTAATACCGTAACCCCGTAGCTTGCATAGGAGGCCAGAGTGCCAAACCCTGTCAAAATCCTTGGAAATGTCCAGAGCAACCGCGCGAACCTCGTCAGACTCATCAAAGGCTTGGAGCATCTACTCCGTTACAGTTGTTAGAAAGTCGGCCGTGGACCTGGCAAAGCGGAAGCCATAATGCCTGTCAGAGAAGAGTTTGTGGGCAGTAAGATGTTAAACTATTTTAGCATTGATTATGGCCTCGAATACTTTCCCGAATATCGGTAGAAGACTGATAGGACGATAGTTGGATGGGTCCGAGGGTTCACCACAATTCTTAAATACAGGAACGACCGAAGAGAACTTCCAGCATACAGGAAAGCAGGAAGCAGAAAGGCAGTAGTTAAACAGTTTAGAGAGGACAGGGGAAAGTTCAGGAGCACACCTCTTAAGGACTTTCACCGGGATTCCATCGTTTCCACTCGCCTTATGGGGGTCGAGTTTTGAAATTACTCGGAATACTACTGTCGGGGTAATATATACGTCGTGCAGTTTGGCCTCAGTTCTAATAGGGCAGTCGGGTGGGTGTACTCCAGATGAGTCAAATGTGGAGTTGGATTAAATCTGCGGGCAAAGCACTCAGCTTTGTCCGCAGATGACGTGAGAACCTCAAATTCATGGATTAAAGGAGGTATTGAGGATTTGCTATTGTTCAGCACTCGTTTGCAAATCCTCCAATAGTCCTTGAAGCCGAACTTGCGGTCAGCTATGCGCTGTCGCATTCTATCAGCAAACAACAGTTTGGCGTCATATAGGGTTCTCTTGCATTCATTGCGAGCAGACGTGAACAGGCGCCTATTGTGATCAGATGACTGTCTCCGGAATAGACGGAAGTAATGGTTCCTGTGGGCAATGGCGGCTGAGCAGGGAGGAGAGAACCACGGAGAATAATGAGGTTTTAGGCAGTACTTCCTGCTGGGTATGAAGGCATCAATGCCAGCTTTCACCCATGACGAGATCTCAGAGGCATAGTCATCAGCTGATAGATCGAACACTTTTCCCCAAGAGACGTCGCAGAGGAAATCGCGAAAGGCGTCCCAGTCAGATTTTTGGTATAGGTAGGAGGTCCTATAAGTAGGGGGCTCCTGGGGGGAGTGAGAGTGGATGCGTTTTCCTTTCTAGCTGAGTTATCCCAGCTACGAATTAAATATCAGAATTTACTGATTTATTTAGTGTTCCTTCCCAACTACAGATTTAATAGTAGAATTGACTGGGTTATTTAATTTTCCTTCCCGCTACGGATTAAATAGTAGAATAGAGTGAGTTATTAAATCTTCCTTTCTGGCTACAGATTAAATAGTTGAATTGATTGGGTCATTTAGTCTTCGTTCCCAGCTACAAATTAAATAGTAGCTTAGATTGAGTTATGGAATCTTCTCTTCCGATCTTTCATCTGTGATAGAATACAGAAATTCTTATTTATTTTATGGTATGCCAAATTACTTAAATAAGTAAGTGTGGTTGTGCTCAAAAGTAACCAATGAGGCTTCGAGGTAGAAATAGGATATTTCAAAATTTAGCAAGTACAATAATATAAATATTTGAGAAGTATATTGAAAAGGACTGAAAAAACTCCGAAATCCAAAGATGTATTAGAATAGAAAAATATGCCTTTCAGTATCTAAGCAAAGTATTAGAAAACAGGAAAAATCTCACGAGAAATAGAGTAGTACTGTCCGACCATAATATCAGACCTATATCAGTGAAAGCTGACTAATTTTTTCACAGATAGAGAAAGGATTTGAAGTTACAGAAATATGATTCTACAGAAGGATGTTGAGAATATCATGGATAGAATGTGTAAACCAGCGGTTATTAACCTTATGAACTTCATGTACCAATAAATATAATTTTAAATTTGCGCACCACTAATATGAATTTAGAAAAAAATAAGTAAAAGAATTTATATATATATTTATTTATAATAATATAATTATTTATCATCATTGGAAAAATTATTTTATTAATATTGAATGCACACATTAAATGGAAAAAAAATTATAGTGTAATGATTTAAATAAAACAAATTGAAAACTTGAAGTTTATTTAAGTATTGCCAATTTTAATCTTCTGCCCAGTCAGTCATGTCTCTTTCGAGACATGATCGCCCAATCATTTAACTGACTGACTGAATATAATAGTTAGAAATATAATTAAAACTTTTACTGGTTATGAAGTGCGGGATCGGTTTTCTATTGTTATGAAGTAAGAAAATAATCCCCACTAATTATTACTTATTAATATAATATAATCCGTCTCTTCTCCCTCTAGTTATGGGTTAAATAGCAAGACAGATTGGGTTCTATAGCCTCGGTTGGCAAGACTACCGCAGAATGTAATGGCAACCTACTGCGGGAAAATCTTCTGACATGTCAGTCTCTTCCAAGACATGATCGACTAAGTGTGTATTATGTATGGCACTTAACTGACTGACTGAATATAATAGCTGGAAACATAAGCTTCTACTGGTCAAAAAGTCGGGGTTCGGTTTTCTATTGTTATGAATTATTTAACTGATTCTCCATTAATTAACACTTAATAAATATAATCCGTCTCTTCTCCCTCTAGCTATGATATAAATATCAGGACAGATTGGGTTCTACAGCCTCGGTTGGCAAGCCATCTACCGCAGAAAATAATGGCAACCTACTGCGAGAAAATCTTCTGCCCAGTTAGTCATGTCTCGAGAGAGACGTGATCACCCAAGTGTGTACCAAGTATGGCACTTAAATGATTGATTTGTTCCTGTTTGTTTGAAATCATTTTTTAGAGTTTCGGCTCCAGTGACGTCACTGCAAGATGGAGAACTGTGTTTATTTCCAACCAAGACCGGGTTTTGAGTTTTAACTGCTGTGACAGATGAAAATATCTTTTAGCACAAATATTGAATGAGTTAAAAATATGGAATACAATGAAAAAAGAAGGCTTGGAGAAACTGACACTACTAGGGCATAAATAAGGTAAGTAGGGAAGAGGGAGACGTCAAGTAACCCACTTGACAAGCCAGTATGAATTTGTAGCAGAACAGGCAGGAGAAGAAAAATAACAAGACACACGATGATTCGAGCTGAAAAAGATAAGTGGTGGAGAGCCTTGATCATCCAGGTCTTGAAGGAAGACGACAAGAAAAAAAAAAGAAAAAAAAGAAGAAAGACGAAGACGAAGAAGAAGGATGAAGAGGATGAAAGACGAGAAGGAGAAAGACGAGGAAGAGAAAGACTAGGAAGAAGAAAAGAAAGACGAAGAAGACAATGAAAAATGACGAAGAAGAAGAGGAGGGAAGAAGAAGAAACATAATAAAGAAGGACGAAGAAGAAAAAGAGGAAGAAAGACGAAGGAGAATGAGAGGAAAGAAGAAAAGGAAAGACAAAGAGAGAAGAAGAAAGACGAAAAGAAGAAAATGAAGAAAGACTAAGAGGTAGAAAGACGAAGAAGAAGAAAGAAAAACATCTAAATTTCTCTTTCCCTCCGAATCAACAGTAGAAACACTATTATCTCCATTTAAACGGCATTGCTTAAAGAAACTGAAATTTTATCCCCAATTTTAAAATTTAATTGCAGATTTACAGTCTTTGAATGAAGAACGTAAAAAAACTTTTGGAAAATCATAGCGTAAGACAGGGTTTGGAAATGCTTCTGGGGTTACATCGACTGTCCGTTTCCTTCCAGGAGAAAAAAAAAAGCAAGCAAAGACAAAAGACAAGAATAAAACTTCCACAAATGACAGTCGCACAAATGCCAAAAATGATAGACATGATTAGACATGGTGGACAGAATCTGAATTATAGAAAGATACCGGAAAAAGTAAGTTTAAAAACAAACAAAAACTGTGACATATTCAATTGAAGTTGTCAATTTAAAATGGACAACGAACGTAATTTCGTTGTATATAGATTTCTTTTAAAAACAATATGGCGTTCCTTATATATATATATATATATATATATATATATATATATATATATATATATAGGTATAAATTATTGAATTAATTGTACATTGCGACACGGAAATTTCTATGTTTCGAGATAGATTCTCATCATCAGGCAATGTTAATGTTGGTTGTGCAGATGATTTACATTTAAATGACAAAACCTTTGGTTTGCTGTGTATGTATGTGGGAAGATATAAAATTTACATGCGTGTTACTTTTGACTAATCAAAGCGAAGATTCATTTTGGGATTTGGCACCAAAGAATACATACTAACTTTTTCTCTTTTTTCATTTTTTCTTTTTTTTCTTTTTTCTTTCCTCATCCTACCCTTTTCCCTTATTTCTTTTCCCTCCTTAACGGTCAAGAGGTTAACCTGCCTTTAACCTGATCTTATCATTTTTACTTTTTTACTTTTTCTCCATTCAGTTTTATTGCTTTTGATGTGATATTCTCATTCAGTACCACTGCTATATTTTTCATTTACTTATCATTTTTAGTTTATCTATTTATTTGTTGTAAGCTTTTTTTTAAAAAAAAATATTTTTTTTAAATAATTTTTTGTTCTATCTATTTATTTGTTGTAAAGTTTTTTTATAAAAAGAAAGATTTAAAAAAATAATTTTATGTTTCAATTTATTTTTATAGTTCGTCAGTAATTATTTTCCTTAAGCACTTGTTGGTTATATATGTGTGTTAATTCATTTAGATTTTATCCATTTTTTAATGTGAACAATTTGCAATGTCTACATTTGAAAATAATCTCATTACATTTATTTAATAGATTTTTATTCTTAAGTGATTTAATAATAAATAGTTTTTTGTATAAACATAATGAACATTGTTCATTTAAGGACTTACTTGTTTTAGCTTCTTTTAGAATTTTCCACTTTATTGTGGGTGTTTTTTGTTTCCTTTAGGTACCAATGATATTTCGATGTTCTATTTTTGTATTTGTTATTATTAAATGAAGAGGTGTGCTTATAAATCCGCTACTTTAGAGTGTTTTTAGTACTCCCTATATAAATTTTTATATTATTTGGGTTTTCCTTTGAAGATATTTCGCATTGATAGACTATTAATTCCGTTAAGCACCTGTTTTCTAACGAACTGTCTATAGGGTTTTTACAATTACATTTTTTCTTGTCTAAATTGTTATTTTCTGTTATCCGGTTGTTTTTATTAATTTTATTGAAGTTTTTAAAAATATTATTATTGTGATTTTTTATAATTTTTTTTCTAGATTGTTCATACAGCTGTAACTTAAGTTAATTGTGTTTTTGTTAAAGATCTTACTTAGTGGATTTTTTTTCGGAAAGTGTTTCCTAATTAGCAGTATTGATAACAGATGGAGGGTGGTTAGATCCTTTATACATCCACCCAAAGTGTAACCACCCTCCATCTATCATCAAGCATATACCCTCAACAATAGAATACAGAATTAGTAGAAATTCAGCTAATGAAAAAGTATTTAATAGCAATTTTTATAATACTGCATTAAAAAATAGTGGATACGAAAACCCAAATATTAAATCTGTAAACGAGAAAATGATGTGCGTTGTGGTGCATTGGATCTCGGCTCGGAACGAGAAATCGGAAAACCGAGTTCGAATTCCAGCTGAATTCATTGCATTCACTTACGCGCAAATACCCTTGGGAAAGGTATTAATCAGTCTATTCCTTCCAGATAGGGGTTAAATAACAAAACAGATTGTGTTCTATAGCCTTGGCTGGCAACCAATCTACTGCAGAAAGCAATGGCAACCTATTGTGGGATAATCTTCTACCCAGTCAGTTATGTCTCTTTCGAGACATGATCGACCAAACGTGTATCACGTATAGCACTTAACTGCCTGATTGGAACGGTTAGCAAAACATTGGCCAATTGCAAATTGATTCAAACTTTATAAAATTGTAAATTTCCTTTTAGTTGGTTCCCATATTTTAATAATTTAGTACATTTTTACAAATTTATGAATAAAAGGTTGTTATCTCATTTATTTATTTACTAGCAGTATAGCCAGGCGTTACTCGGGTGTAACCCCCCGAAGAAAAAGAAAGAATAGAAATATTATCTGGTACACACCCCTTTCAACCAGATGACTAATAGTAAATTGGGGAACAATTTCCTCGCGTTAATTAGGAAACAGCACCACACACGGCGCCGTCAACACTCGCGAAAAATAAACCCATTGAATAAAGCAAATAGGCTGAAAGTTTGGGGCATCCCGTGAGCATCGAACTCACTACTCAGTTTGAATGATTCTAGCGAGACAAGCTTCCTAAACATTACACTACATTGAGGTGCCCAAGCAAATAATATATGAACTGCACAAGCTTAAGTACAGCTGATGCTATTTGCTGTCGAGTAAAGAAAAAACCCCGATGACGAAATGAACTAGTCCAGAAATTCTTTTCATCATTTTATCTCAAGCATGACAATACTGCTACTGGTGCGCAGAGGGCGACATAAGAGGAGAGCGAATAGAAAGAGGGACAGGTTACTTGGGATGTCAGGGAATGGGTAAGAGAAGAATGAGAAAACTGCTGTAAAGAGAGTTGCGTGAGAGTAGAGTGAAAAAGTGTTAAGAACAAGATACAGGGAACATCGGGAAAAGGATAAGAAAAATGTTTGTCAAGGAGATAAGAGATGGCAATTGACGTTGCATTTAACTTTTTGGAGATTATAGACGTCAGGGGGTCAAGTATGAGGAAGAGAGATTCACAACAGGAAGTGTTAAGTAAAGGAGCTATATAATAGAAGTGGTGATTACATTTATCTATTTTGGCAGTAAAAGGATGGGGCCTTGTTGCCAGTCTAGTTACTCGAGAAAATTCGTGTAGAGGGGGCACCAGGGAGCTAAGCTCGTCGGAGAAGAAGCCGTGAAAATGAGTAGAAGAGACATAGGAAAGCTATATATCGTTTGCATGGACTGGGCAAATTTTGACCTTTGTGGCGTGTGCAAGCATTCGGGGTTCCTGCATTTTTTCTCAGTGGGGTACCATGGGTAAATACAATCTCGTTGGAATTAGTCTTTGGAGTGTCTACCTCGAAGTCTCGTGACTAACGTGATCTGGTTTTATATTTCAAACGGTTGAAGATACTACGTATTTGGATAGCACCTGAAACATTTTGACAACGCACACAAATTAAGTTAATTTTAGTTTTCTTTTTACTTTCATTGTTTATTCCTTTTTTGGTTTGAATTTAGGTTTCGTATTTTTTTTTTTGAGTCTTTTTTATTTCCGTTTTTAAATCGACTTTGGACGCCATATTTATTTTATTTTCTAGTTTGACAGTTTTGCCAGACTACTTTTGTCGTTTTATTTCAGTCTTAGTTAATTTATAGTTTATTTTTATTTTAGTTACTTATTAAACACCTTTATTTGATCTAAAAGCCGTTTGTTTGTTTTTGTTCGACTTTTGATTTTTCTTCTTCTTAGTTTCCGTCTCCTTAGGTTTGTAATTTCTATTTTTTTCGGGCGTAACTTTTAGTTTTCTCAGGTTACTGTTTTTATTTAATCCCGATTTTATTTCTAAACTTTGTTGTTTTTATCTAAATATTTTATTCGTTTTACGTCTTTGAACGTATTTTATTTTTTTTGGTGGATGTGGAGGGCAAACTTTATTTTACATAATTTCCTTTTCTATTGTTTGTTATTACAAACCCCTCAGGGTAATTTTTCGTAGTTTTAGCAAATTTTAATTTTAAATATTTTTACGAATCTTATTTCTATCAATTTTATTACAACTTTTTTGCTTTCCTTGTCAAACCAATTTGTCTATTTTATGTTACAGATTTGAATTTTCTATTGCAAATTTTCTATTGGTAAATTTCTATTGTTAATTTCCTATTAATAATTTTTATTGCTAATTTTCTAAAGTTAATTTTCTATTGCTAATTTTCTATTGTTAATTTTCTATTGCAAATTTTCTATTGCTAATTTTCTATTGTTAATTTTTTATTACTAATTTTCTATTGCTAATTTTCTATTGCTAATTTTATATCGGTAATTTTCGATTGCTAATTTTATATTGTTAATTTTCGATTGCTAATTTTATATTGTTAATTTTCTTCTGTTAATTTTCGATTCCTAATTTTCTATTGTTAATTTTTGATTGCTAATTTTTTATTGTTAATTTTCTAATGCTAAATTCATATTGTTAATTTTCGATTGCTAATTTTCTATTGCCAATTTTATATTGTTAATATTACGTTTGCTAATTTTATATTGTTAATATTACTTTTGCTAATTTTCTATTGTTAATTTTTAATTGCTAATTTCGATGGCTAATTTTCTATTGTTAATTTTCTATTGCAAATTTGCTACTGTTAAATTTCTGTTGCTAATTTTCAATTCCTCAATTTCTGTTGATAATTTTCTTTTGTTAATTTTTGATTCCTAATTTTCTATTGTTAATTTTCGATTGTTAGTTTTTTATTGTTAATTTTACTATGGCTAATTTTCTGTTGTTAATTTTCTATTGTTACTTTTCGATTGCTAATTTTCTTTTGTTAATTTTCTATTGCTTATTTTCTATTATTAATTTTCTGTTGCTAATTTTTAATTGATAATTTTCTATTGTTAATTTTCTATTACTAATTTCCCAATGGTAATTTTCTATTCCTAACTTTCTACTATTAAATTTTGCTTAATTATATTCTCTACGCTTTTAGTTTATTTTTTATTTATATTTTTAGGTGATTTAATTCTTCCCCCTCCCCTTCACTTACTCCAATAAAATTTTTACCAGAATAAAAACAAATAATAAAATCCCGCTTGCTTTGCAATTATAAAAAATACAATTTGACCGACAAAATAGGTAATTTCGAACAGAGCTGTTCGTCCTCAAAAGTTGAGCCTCCGGATAAATGTAAGTCGGTAGATTAGCCTGGCAAAAGCAACATTGATAAGGAGAATAATGGCGAAAATATGAGCTCATGGCAGATCACACTAACCAAATTAATACAGACAAAAAGAACGAAAATGCTGAGGCCGGGGAATTGCCTTGTTGTTGGAATTCCCCTCACACTGAATGTTTTATCAATATTACGAATTTTTTTGGAAAAGGCAAGAGTAACGTTTACATTTTAAAACAAGTAAACTCTTGGGGGGTTCCTACGAACTAGAGAAAGTTGAGAAAATAATTGTACCAAACTTCGTGGTGGACAAGCGCACGACCAGAATTTGCCACCTCATGAAAGACTGTGGTAAAATCACTGAAGACCCTAGGGTTTAAGCCACAGAGAATAATTAAGATTCGGGCTTTTTCAGGTGGGGCCTATTGCTACTCACGTCTGAAGAATGCATAAAAAGAACCAGTGGGGAACTTATAACAAAATATGTAACATTAAGAAGCGAGTAAATAAACAAGAATAGGGCCAGAAGCAATATTCGATCTTTCGCCAAGATTTTATCAGGGGGGGGGCAACTTGCTGCATCATTCAGTTAAGTGCCATACGTAATACACGCTTGGGCGATCATGTCTCGAAAGAGACATGACTGATTGGGCAGCAGATTATCACGCAGTAGGTTGCCATTGCTTTCTGCGGTAGACTGGTTGCCGACCAAGGCTACAGAACCCAATCTGTCCTGTCATTTGACTCATAGGTAAAGGGAAAAGAAATCTATTATATTATTATGTAGTAATTAGTGGGGGATCGGTTTCCTATTGTTATGAAGTAATAAACTGATCCCCCACTTTATGAACAATATAAGCCTTAATCATTATTCCAAATATTATATTCAGTAAGTCAGTTAAGTGCCATACGTGATACACGCTTGGGCGATCATGTCTCGAAAGAGACATGACTGACTGGGCAGAAGATTATCTCGCAGTAGGTTGCCATTGCTTTCTGCAGTAGACTGGTTGCCGACCAAGGCTATAGAACCCAATCTGTCCTGTTATTTAACCCATAATTGGAAGGAAGAGACAGATTAATACCTTTCACAACGGTATTTGCGTGTAAGTGAATGCAAGGAATGTGACTGGAATTCGAACTCGGCTCCCTGGCTTCTCGTTCCGAGTCGATATCCACTGCATCACAACGCACATCCCCTTGCTACATACATGTCGCAATACGGCCAGGTACTGGGTGTAACCTGCGACAACTTGACTGGGAGTTTCGATATCATGTTAACCCGTGAAACCTTCCTTTCCATCCCCAACTGTCTGCATATAGCGGCCTGAAAATATCGGTCATCGTTACTGGCCGAAAACAAACGTGATGGAAGTGTGTAGAATCTGGTCACCGTTCCTTTCCTACCCAAAGAAATAGGTCTTTAGAATTTAGGCCCTTATCGACCAAACTCCTCCTCTCGAGTATATCAGCGACCGAGACCAGAGTGGTAAAAATCTCGGTTGGGTTTTGTTCAGAATCCTACATTTTCAGAAAAGTCTTTTCCCGCTGCTTGTGGGCAGCATTAGACAGCAGGGCCTCATTCCTCTGAATGCTTCAGTCGTAAAGTCACAGATAGACCCACTCCCTAATAGCGTTAAGGGCGACACCCCGGCCTTAAAAATCAAGAATTACAGAAGAAAGATGATTATGGATATGCAAAGACGGATAAAATAAAGTTCAATTAAAGGCTATCCCAAAACATTTTTTCATAAAAAAAGGCAGCACACCCCCCGACCTCTACTTCGTCCCCCTGATGAGAAATTATCACAGAATCATGTATCCAGGTATTCAACTATGCAAAAAATATATTCCGGTCAGTAAAGATCTTAGCCTCTACAGAAAAAGTTCATATCACATTTTATATCCTACTCCCATTTTTCCAAAAAACACCGTGAAATGCTCACATCCTCAAAAAGACAAAGAAGCCCTTCTGTAGGGACTATAGAAGAAAGGAAAAAAAAAACTTCCGTATAATTTACGAAGGACGTTTGCCGTATTTCCTCGGCACAGACTGAAAAACCCCTAAATTATGGGAAGTGAATAGATACTGTCTATCAAAAAATAAATAAATAAATAAATAAAAAATTACCGCAATAAAAATGTAAAAGACCCTCTACAAAAAAACAAAAACAAAACAAACTCGGTCAGAGGTGCGACAGACTTGGAGCAAAGTCGAGGAGGTCATTAACGCTAACAGAATTTCACCCTCAATTGCCATCACCGACAACAATGAAATCTGAAAACGGAAACAGTTTTATTCAGAAATGGTTTCAGTTTTAGTTGACTCATTCCTCTATAGGGGATTTAAATCATATTTAAAACTGGGACATTAGTGGCACACACACACACACACACACACACACACACACACACACACACACACACACACACACACACACACGCGCGCGCGCGCGCGACTCTACATAAAACGTGTTGCCTAAAAGATCGGGTAACTTATCTCGAACAGTATCAAACGCAGTCATTAACATTTCTGGGTAAGAGTGTTCTTTGAGACCGTCATATATATGACTAGCAGTATAGCCCGGCGTTACTCGGGTGTAATGAATGCTTTAAAACTAATCCACGGTCCTGGGGCTCAGACACTTTGGACGTTGCCACGAAAGAATAAAAAGCATCTGTTAAAACAAAACCATAGACTGAAAGAAAAATGAATGGATGTAAGTCAAATTTTGATTTCCTGGTATCGATATCAATTAAGTTTTTTTCGTCTTAAACTGAATTTTGAAGGCTACATAAGTCTTCTGAGTAAATGGTATCATGGCTGAGACTAAGAACTACAATTATACCTACTTAGAGCCAAACCCGAAGCAAAAACTAAAATAAAAGGGCTGAAAAAAATACAGACATACAGTCAGATAAACAGGTACACACACAAACATCTTGCCTTTTATATATATATATATATATATATATATATATATATATATATATATATATATTATCGATTTTCTGCACTATTGTAAGAACTGCAACATTGAAACTTCTGAATATCGTTTCTTATGTCTTTGTCTATGAGTGTATCAAATTTGATTAAAATCGGACCATTCCTTCTATAACCCGATTTTTTCGATTATCGATTTTTGCTATTTATCGGGGGTACCTCGACACAAAATCAAGCTAAGAACACTCGCAGACGCTTATAGTATAACTATGTAAATTTTCAAGAAAATCGGTTCAGCCGTTTCGGAGTCTATAGGTAACGGACACACACAGATACACACAGAGAGACAAAGTTCCATTTATAAATAAGTTTAGATAAATGAGGATATCGATGGTGATGGTAAAAACTACATTTTCAATATTATCCGGATTACAAGATATCCATATCTACGTGTCAGTACATATCTATCTATCTATCTATCTATCTATCTATCTATCTATCTATCTATCTATCTATCACTTTCTGCTTATATCTATATGTAAATGTTCAATTTTTCCGTCTGAATTTCCAATCGTTTCTCATTTGTTTGCGACATTTAATTAATGAACTCCTGTTGTCTTAATGCGCCTAACAGCGTTTACGTCTTTGTCTGGTTCGATCTACAAAATCATTTTTATGGTTTCATTTATGTCTTGCCCGTGTCTCTACGGGTCTACAAAACTGATTGCCAAATCTTAAATAAAAAATAATCTATCTCATATTGTAACGAAGATGTCCAAGTAAATTTGTAATTTACCAAAATGCAGATCTATTTAAAATATAAAATGTTGGATCGAGGCGAGAAGGTACGTCTTTGCATTCTTCAAATTGCAATTCAGATCTTTCTGTCAATTAAATATTTGCGATAAGTAACACATTATAGCGCCAACGGGATTAACGTGCAAATGGACCATTCTTGACAATTCAACATTCTGATTATAGGATTTGTGGTACCCTTCCTTCTTCCTTCCTTCCTTGTTATCTATCTATCTATATATCTATATATCTAATCTCAGTTTGTTCTTTATCTATCTATCTATCTATCTATCTATCTATCTATCTATCTATCTCAGTCTGTTCATATCTATCTCAGTCTGTTCATATCTATCTATCTATCTATCTATCTATCTATCTATCTATCTATCTATCTCAGATGTTCATTATCTATCTATCTATCTATCTATCTATCTATCTATCTATCTCAGTCTGTTCATATCTATCTCAGTCTGTTCATATCTATCTATCTATCTATCTATCTATCTATCTATCTATCTCAGATATTCATTATCTATCTATCTATCTATCTATCTATCTATCTATCTATTTAATCTCAGCTTGTTCTTTATCTATCTATCTATCTATCTATCTATCTATCTATCTATCTATCTCAGTCTGTTCATATCTATCTCAGTCTGTTCATATCTATCTCAGTCTGTTCATATCTATCTATCTATCTATCTATCTATCTATCTATCTATCTATCTATCTATCTATCTCAGATGTTCATTATCTATCTATCTATCTATCTATCTATCTATCTATCTATCTATCTATCTCATTTTGTTCATATCTTGAGCAATAGTTTCCACCATTGACTTTCAGATCGTTGTTGGTGTTGTCATGTTTATTTTTTACGTGAAGTACCTAGCGTTATTGCGCTCTTGGTCACACCGTGGTGTCGTGGCTCGTACCATGTGACATCCGCTTAGCACGTCAGTTGACAGTATAAAGGACTTCGTGAAGTACCACTTACTACTGCGAGAGACCTTAAAAATTGTATATACGTCTTGTTTGTACCACTCTGTTAATAAAGTAGTTTATCTACATTTCTCTGTGTATCTCTTCATTCCACGATACAACACAGACTTAGTGAATATCTGTCAGTACAGACAACCACAGATCTCTTCTTCCATAATAGCATCAAGTCAGGCAAAAATCCTCTTCTGGCGTATCAGCATTTGAACAATATTCTTAGTCTGTCGAATGCACTGAATTCGATGAGGCTATTGCAGATCGAATTAGAAATAGCCTTAATATTCAACCGAATGTGCTGTCACATGATTATGAACTGTATCTATACAAGTTTCATCCCAGACTCTATTCTTGAAAGCTGTATCTGAAATTTTAGACGAGGAGTTTTAATCAATGTCTCGTGGGCAATTCTGATTACTTTTCTTCAGCTTTCTCTTATTTTATAAATTACATTTCAGAAACAATGAAATACTGAAATCCACGGGGACACTTTTAAAATTCAAATATGGCTTCCACACAACAAGGGAAAAGGGAAACATCAATGTTTTTGAAATTAAGTCAAAGTATTAGATAAGATGTAGTGCAGTGGATATCGGCTCGGAACGAGACATCAGAGAGCCGAGTTCGAATTCCAGTTGAATTCATTGCATTCACATACGTGCGTAAGATATGAATCCGTCACTTCTCTCTCAAGCTATGAGTTAAATAGCAGAACAGATTTGTTTATATAGCTTTGGTTGTCAGCAAGTCTACCGCAAATTGTAATGGCAAACTGATGACGTACTTACTAAAAATCAGTTGTCTTTTTTGAGACATGATTGCCCAAGCGTGTAACGTAAGGCACTTAGCTGACTGATTAAACAGGAAACAGTACTGGAAAATGAGAATTTTGAAGGTATTCACCCGTATACTAAGTTCAATCAACTCGTTTAGTAGACCTAGCATAGATATTAGTACACTGTAAGAAACATTAATAAAGATGGAAGAAATAATAATTTTTACTTCCCAGAATTTGTTTGATGTAAGGAGAAGAGGAAATATTGTTAAATTTATTAAAATAGTTAGGTTTAGCCACTGGCAAGAGAACCTAGAGATAAACCGGATGTGAGTATAAAAAGGGAGAAAGCAGATTTTTTTTATCAAGATTGGATATTCGCGAGCAGCAAAGGCATGAAAGTAAGTTCCTTGCCGAAACTTTACGATCAAACTAAGCAACAAAGCTAAATAATTTATAGAAATTATTCATTATATGTTAGGCAATGATCTAAGCTTTTGCGTCGGAAAGATCGTATATAGTACACTCGGTCACATTTTGTTGAAATACTGGTTTCAAGACAATTCCCAAAGTTAAGCAATGGTCAATATCTAGAGGGGTGAGCGTTTGGGTATAACAGATGTTAGTAAATTAGATGTGTGAGTGGTGTAATAGATACTAGCTAGAAATTGTTAATGGGTGAGCCTCATTTCGAATTCCCGTTGTGTTCGTCGTATAATACCCTTCAAGAAAGCATAAATACAATTTTGCTACATCCAGCTAGGAGTTATTAATTAGTAAAATTTCTATCATTAAACCATTGGTATTTTAAAAAATCTTACATTTTAAAAATATTTATTTGCTTTAAATGACAAATAAAGGAGAGATAAGCCTTAGAAAACGAATCAGTCAATAAAAACATAAAATCAACTAGAGAAGTAACAAATTAAAAAACAATTAGAATTTCAGGCCGTAAAACATGAACTTTTAAAACCAACAAAAAAGCATCTATCTATCTATCTATCTATCTATCTATCTATCTATCTATCTATCTATCTATCTATCTATCTAGTCTATCATATCTATCTATCTATTCTATCTATCTATCTCATCTATCTATCTCAGTCTATCTATCTATCTATCTATCTATCTATCTATCTATCTATCTATCTATCTATCTATCTCAGTCTGTTCATATCTATCTATCTATCTATCTATCTATCTATCTATCTATCTAGCTATCTCAGACTGTTCATATCTATCTCAGTCTGTTCATATCTATCTGTTCATATCTATCTATCTATCTATCTATCTATCTATCTATCTATGTGTTGTAAGTATCTATCTATCTATCTATCTATCTATCTATCTATCTATCTATCTATCTATCTATCTATCTTTTCTGCATTATAACGTTGGATTGAAAATTGCAATCTTCAATAATGTTTGATTAAGGTGTTCAAAATAAAAAAAGAAAATAATTGCAAGCAAAAGAGAACGAATATATATATATATTTATATATATATATGTGTGTGTGTGTGTGTGTGTGTGTGTGTGCAAACTTATCGCTATACTCGTTTCGAAAAACCCTCCCCGTACATATGCGGAAGGAAAAAATGGTTGTAAAAAAAGGAAGAGCCAAACACATGAACATCAGCCAAAGTGATTTGGACCGAGCCAGTACGTAGCCCAAAGAAAAAAACCGAGACGAGTAATCAATGACAAAAAAGCTCTCAATACGTAAGCAGAGCAGAATAATTAAATTAACCTAGTGAGCCAACAAACCTGCCAAAGTTTCACCAAAACGGATCTTCAGGGAACCTTCCCTGAAGATCCGTTTAGGTGTGTGTGTGTGTATCCGTTACCTATAGACTCCGAAACGGCTGAGCCGATTTTCTTGAAAATTTGCACAGTTGTACTATAAGCGTCTGCGTGTGTTCTTAGCTAGGTTTTGTATCGAAGTACCCACGATAAATATCGAAAATCGATAATCGAAAAAATCGGGTTATAGAAGGAGTGGTCCGATTTTAATAAAATTTGATACACTCATAAACAAAGACATAAGAAACGATATTCAGAAGTTTTAAGGTTGCTGTTTTTACAATAGTGCAGAAAATAGATAATATATATATATATATATAAGGCAAGATGTTTGTGTGTGTGTCTGTTTATCTGCCTGTATATCTGTATTGCAGCCCTTTTATTTTAGTTTTTGCTTCGGGTTTGGCTCGAAGTAGGTATAATTGTAGTTCTTATTCTCAGCCATGATTCTATTTACTCAGAGGACTTATTTAGCCTTCAAAATTCAGTTTACGACGAAAAAAACTCATTTGATATCGATACCAGGAAATCAAAATTTGATTTACATCCATTCATTTTTCTTTCAGTCTACGGTTTCGCTTTAACTGGAAACAACTATTGCTTTATAGTCTTTCGTGCCAACGTCCAAAGAGTCTGAGCTCCTGGACCATGGATTAGTTTTAAAGCTTTCATTATACGAGCAACGCCGGCTATACTGCTAGTATATATATATATATATATATATATATATATATATATATAGTATGTCGAAGAAGCATATAATTTTCTAAACACATACTGTTAAATATAAGAGACAATGCATGTCTATTATGTTTAATAATGAGCCGTTCGAAACATCGTATTTTGGTTTTAATTTCAGGTGAAAATAAAAGAAAATGTATAACTATTGGATATCATTTTTTTTATTTTGCTGGTTGTAAGCTTTATGTTAACGACCCTGTAACCACTCTGAAGATGGCTTATGTGAGCCGAAACCTTATAAGCAGCATGTTAAATAATATCAAAATGTTGGACAATATTTGTCTGTATTTTCACCTGAAATTAAAGCCAAAATACGATGCTTAGAACGGCTCATGATTAAACATAATAGACCTTCATTTTCTGTTATATTTAACAATACACACACACACACACACACACACACACACTCACTCACTCACTCATTCACTCACACACACACGCACACATATATATTTTTATATACATAGTCATAGTCATTCACCGACAGATCTGTTTCACTGTATCACAGCTCATCAGTACATTTAGACATCCGATTGCTTCTAGCCTGATATCTTTCAGAAGTATTTTAAATAACGAAATCATATATATATTTATGTAAAAATCCCATATTCCTCAGATAATGGACTCTTCCTCGTATACTAATAAGAATTAACAGGAAGTTAACGGGAGAAGTTCTTAGAAGTTCTTGAGAAATTTTTGGGAAGTTCATAGGAGTTCTTTAGAGTTCTATTGGTGTTCTAGGCAGTTGATATTAGTCAACAGTTAGCCGAATACTAAGGAGTCAGCTTTCAGTGGAAGATTACCAAGTTCCTAACATTTTGGGTGATTTAAGTCGATTAGCAACCGACATAGCACGATTATAACCTTCAGTGCGAAAACTACTCCACAACAATAAGAAGCAGAAATACATGTATCTGCATATGAATTTCTTTGTCTGATATATATATATATATATATATATATATATATATATATATATATATATATATACGTGTGTGTGGGGGGTTGTTTTTCTTTTTATATATATGAGGTCACTGTTTGAAATGCTTTTTAAAGGTTTTTTTAATAAAGATAAAAATAATTTTCAAAATAATTATTTATGCCTTAATAGTTTATTTATCACTTATCGATTAAAAATTGCGCTTGTTTTTTTAGACGTTCCCAAGATCTGCCCTGAAAATACTGGAGGCAAGAGGAACAGCAAAAAATGCCCAATACATTACGTTCATATATGGCTGAAAAGGGCGTAGGAAGAACAACGAAAAAAAGTCCTTACAAAAACTACGAAGGATAGGGTTTTGTCATGATGGCTGACGATCCGAAGAAACACGTCACACAGAAAAAGAACCGTTATATATATATAGACAAAGTTATAGAACTCGTAGGCTTTTTACATGCTGTTCATTTATATAACGAGTGCTCGATACAACGTAGAGCATTATATTGTAATGGTTGTTACAATGGTTCATAACTTCATCGTATCACTACAAAAAATTTTCCCGTCTCACACAACATTAACAGCAATCTCATCCACTTATAAATAGTAGTAAAATAAAAACTATCGACACTTCCTTAAAAAACCATATATCCCAATATAAGAATTAACTAAACTAAACGAAAAAGTGACCTGTTTAAAACTAAGCTACCCCACACCCTTCTCCTAACCCAAAGCAGCATCTCTAGGACTATATACGGACGACTAGACTAAACTTCCACCTCACATTTACTTACACCATTTTCATTAACAGCGGCGCCACTCCAATCACACTTAGATAGCAGTAAAATAAACAAAAAATGTCCACCCTTCCTTAAAAAAACATAAACCACAATATAAGAACTACCCAGACAAAATAAATAAGGAACCTGTCTTAAACTAAGCTACCTCTCCTAACCCAAAGCTATATCTCTAAGGCTACAATACGGCCGACTAAATCAGAATAAGCTCCCACCCCTCATTCACTTAAACATCATATCACCATAAATAAACCGTTTTCACCATTTAATTTTCATTTCAACTTATCACCCGATGAGAAGCGCACGTAGCAGCTTCGAAACGCAAAAATTTTTGTGTAATGATACTATGAAGTTATAAACTATTCTAAAAAACCATTACACTATATATATATATATCTATATAAAAACCATTACACTATATATATATATCTATATATATATAATATATATATATATATATATATATATATATATATATATATATATTATAATAAATCAGTTATTTATATTTAAGAGAAACCACCTAATAGGTGTAATCTTTTGTACAGAAAGTTTTCTAAGAATTCTTAAATTTCTATATTTAATTTCCATGTTGTTTTACCCCCAAATGTGTACCCAGTAAACCCACAACGTTTATCTTAATCTGCTTGGGTTAGGGTTAAAGAACACCTGTTCCACTTAAAACTATCAGGAAATTTCAGGGTTGCCAATTTTGAGCTTTTCACGTCGTGTTATCGGCGTGGATTTGGCGTGAGCTAACGCCTTGATGTACTTACGTCTCCGGTTGCCTTGGTCAGAGGGCTTACGAGGATCGCGTGGCGAAAAACAATGCTAAGGTGGTGGCCGATACGGTCGGTGTGAAATCACGGGAATTATGGCTGTGATATGATAACTTTGGAGTTAATGCAGCTGTGAAAAGTGAAATGGATTTGAGTGAAAGAAAAGCGAGAGAAAGAAAAAAAAATTAGACAACAAAAGAATTAAAAGAGCAACACGAGAAGATAAAAATGGCGGAAGAAAAGAACGAGGGAAAAAAAGCGAAAGAGAAAGAAAGACATTGGAAAAAGCACAAGAAAATTATTAAGAAGAGAAACATGGAGTTGAGGTGAGATGAGAAATCAATGGCGTAAAAGAAGAGAGAGAATGTAGTGGGGAGAAGATCAATGAAAATAAAATTAGTTTTAAAAGGAAGGAAGGAAGGAAGGAAGGAAGGAAGGAAGGAAGGAAGGAAAAGGGGAGGTAGGATGAAATAAAATGGAAGGAAGGAAAGAAGAAGGGAAAAACGAAAGGAAGGAAGGAAGGAAGGAAGGAAGGAAAGAAGGAAGGAAAAGGGGAGGTAGGATGAAATAAAATGGAAGGAAGGAAGGAAAGAAGAAGGGAAAAACGAAAGGAAGGAATAAAGGAAGGAAGGAAGGAAGGAAGGAAGGAAGGAAGGAAAAGGGGAGGTAGGATGAAATAAAATGGAAGTAAGAAAGGAAAGAAGAAGGGAAAAACGAAAGGAAGGAATAAAGGAAGGAAGGTAGGAAGGAAGGAAGGAAGGAAGGAAAAGGGGAGGTAGGATGAAATAAAATGGAAGGAAGGAAGGAAAGAAGAAGGGAAAACGAAAGGAAGGAATAAAGGAAGGAAGGAAGGAAGGAAAAGGGGAGGTAGGATGAAATAAAATGGAAGGAAGGAAGGAAAGAAGAAGGGAAAAACGAAAGGAAGGAATAAAGGAAGGAAGGAAGGAAGGAAAAGGGGAGGTAGGATGAAATAAAATGGAAGGAAGGAAGGAAAGAAGAAGGGAACAACGAAAGGAAGGAATAAAGGAAGGAAGGAAGGAAGGAAAAGGGGAGGTAGGATGAAATAAAATGGAAGGAAGGAAGGAAAGAAGAAGGGAAAAACGAAAGGAAGGAATAAAGGAAGGAAGGAAGGAAGGAAAAGGGGAGGTAGGATGAAATAAAATGGAAGGAAGGAAGGAAAGAAGAAGGGAAAAACGAAAGGAAGGAATAAAGGAAGGAAGGAAGGAAGGAAAAGGGGAGGTAGGATGAAATAAAATGGAAGGAAGGAAGGAAAGAAGAAGGGAAAAACGAAAGGAAGGAATAAAGGAAGGAAAGGAAGGAAGGAAGGAAGGAAGGAAGGAAGGAAAAGGGGAGGTAGGATGAAATAAAATGGAAGGAAGGAAGGAAGGAAAGAAGAAGGGAAAAACGAAAGGAAGGAATAAAGGAAGGAAGGAAGGAAGGAAGGAAGGAAAGAAGGAAGGAAAAGGGGAGGTAGGATGAAATAAAATGGAAGGAAGGAAGGAAAGAAGAAGGGAAAAACGAAAGGATGGAATAAAGGAAGGAAGGAAAGAAATTAAAGGAAGGAAGAAACGGAAATGGAAGGAAGGAAGGAAGGAAGGAAGGAAAGAAAGCAGGAAAAGAAAAGGAAAGAAAAGAAGAAACAGAAATGGAAAGAAGGAAGAAAAGAAGGAAAGGAAGGAAGGAAAAGAGGAGGTACGATGAAAGGAAATGAAAGAGAGGGAGGAAGGAAGAAAAGAAAAGAAAAGAAAAGAAGAAAGGAAGGAATGAAAGAAGAAAGAAAGGAAGAGAAAAGGAAGGAAGTAAGAAAGGAAGGAAGGAAGGAATGAAGAAAAAGAGGCCATAGGATTAAAGAAGAAAAGAAGAAAGAAAGGGAAAATAAAGAAAGAAGAAAGGAAGAAAGGAAGAAAGAAAGGCAGGAAGGAAGGAAGTGAAAGAAAAGGTAGGATGAGAGAAAGGAAGAAATGAAGGAAAGAAGGAAAAAGAGGTAGGATGAAAGGAATAAAGAAAGGATAGAAAAAAGGAAGAAAGGGAAATGGAAAGAAGGAAGGAAAGAGGGAAGTAAGGAAAGAAAATGGAAGAGATGCAAAAATTAAAGAAAGAATGACGAAGGAAGAAATGAAAGAGAAATAGCGAACGATAAATAACGATGAAGAAATGCAAAAACAAAAAAGCGTAAAAAGAAATAAACAAGAACGGTATGAAGGAAGGACAAAGAGAAGGAGGAATGAAGAAAGAAAGGAAGTGAGAAAAGAAAAGAAAGAAAGTATGGAATGAAAGAGGGAGATAGGAAGGAGGGTAGGAGGGAAGAAGGACAAAGAGAAAAAAGAAAGAAGATAGAAAGAAAAAAGGAGGGAAGGAAGAAAAAGAAGAAAATAAAAGAAGTGAGAAAAGAAAGAACGTATAGAATAAACGAGGGAGAAAGGAAGGAAGAAGGGAAAAAAGAAGAAGGAAAAGGAAGTGGAAAGAAAGAATAAAAAGAAAGCAAGAGACTAAAAGAAAGGAATGCAGGAAAAAACGAAAGAAGAAGAAAGGAGGAAGGACTGAAGAAAGGAAAAAAGTGAAAGAGACAAGAAAAGAAAGAAAGATGAAGGAAAGAATAAGAAACGATAAATAACGATAAAGAATAAAAATCAAACGAACAAAAAAACGTGAAGAAGAATAAGAATCAAGTACAAATAACACATCCTTCAATAAATTCAGGGCCTAACTAATAAAACAACTTTTAGGCAAAATTCAACTTTATTAATCAACATAGTCTCCTTCTAAGGTGTTAAACTGATTCCAACAATTCTCTAACGATACCTTCTTTGTTTGAATCCCTGTGCCTCTTCTATAAATACTTTCACGGCTTCTGCTCTGATGAACTTAAATCACTGGTGCCCCCTAGGTGTGAGTTCGCACGAGATACTAGATTGGCAACTAGGTCCCACCCTTTTACAGTGAAACTGATGAAATATAACCGCAATTTCTACTCCAACAGCTTCTTTTCTCGCACTTCCCGCCCGTGGAATTCCCTTCCACATGCTTGCTTCTCCGACGGCTATAACCTCCAGGAGTTTAAATGTAAGGTCAATAGACACACTACCTAACACACTAACCCTCCCATTCTCTCCAACTCTCCCCCTATGTACATCCTAACTCATCTATCGCCCTGTGTAACCCCCTGCGCTATAGTGGCAGTGGAATGCCTTGCTAGGGGTGACATGATTAATATATATATATATAGATAATAAATTGCATACATTGTGTCAGTTTATTTTGAACAAAATTTGTTCATACTCACGGATAATGTTTCGCTTATTATAATTGAAAGATGTCAGAAAGGAGCTGTAACTTTGACAGATGATTTTATTATTCATAATTCGATGTTCCCAGGTACTTTCAATCTCCTTCCGAGATTGTCTTCAGGGGTGTGAGTTGGCTTTCCGCGGCCGGTAGGATCAAAGTGCAGTATCTGAGAACAGATATTCACTTCCTGCTCACGGGTAAGCAGGTTTGGAAACAATGACTAGCTTTGGACAAGCAACGACAATCTAAGACTGTCTTGGTACCCAGTTACTGCGTTGGCGGGGGCTGGATAATTTTTGTCCAGTTACCCGAGCGTTCGGGCCCGGGATCCACACTTTAAAAACCCGACTTTGTGTCACATCTCACCTCAGTGGGGGAGGATGGGTAAATATATTTTAACATATGTATACAGGATGACATCAAAATGGGAATTTTTGAAGTGTGTATTGGCAGATATGAGCGAGTGGCAGCGTTGCGAAACAGTGGCCTCGCGAAGTAAACACTCTGCCATTTCAGTGACCATCGATCAAAATGAATTTCTAAGCAAGTTATGGATGTCAGATGAAACCCATCTCCATCTCACAGGTTACGTGAATATGCAGAACAACCGTTATTGGGCAGACACAAATCCTAATGAAGTTCATGAGCGCCCTTTACACGCTAGTAAGGTGACAATATGGTGTGCTGTTTCATTACATGGGGTCATTGGACCTTTTTGTTTTTAAATGAACAGGTGATCTCAGTCACTGTCAATGTCTCAGCAGCAGATTTTAAGAATTCATTCGTACAGGAGGACGCCATCTACAGGGCGTAATTTTAAAAAAAAATGAAAATTCCATCATTGTTTCTAAAATGGTATGTTTTAATGTTGCAATAACTTTGAATAACATACTTTTTCACACTTCACTCTTGGTTTTGTTGGATTGTTAAAAAGTTCCCGTTTTTTTTTGTTTTTTTTTTTTTGGTATATGTTAAGTAATGGCTATCACTCGATCTTAGCAATGATCGCTTGATCCATCTTCAAATATGGACATCAAGGATAAGTTTTCAAGTTCTGCTTGGGTCTTATATCGTTTTGCTCAATGCAGCAAACTTAGGCAGTGACGTGTAATAATGAATGACTTCTCCCTGCGTGTGATGTCTTTAAGTGATTTTGGAGGAGGACTCTCAATTTTAGACAGACGCGATCGAATTCATTACATGCTCGATCAAATTTTATACAACACAATTCTGCTCATCAGAGAGAGAGAGAGAGAGAGAGAGAGAATAAGGTAGATAATAAGAGAGATAGTATGGGGGAGTATGAGAGAGAATGAAAGATAGAGTAACGTAGATAGCAAGAGAAAGAATAAGAGAGAGAATGAAAGAGAGAGAGAGAGAGAGAGAGAGAAGAAAAAGAAATTTTGAAAAAGAGAAAGGGGAAAGAATGAAGAAGAGTGTAAGGAAGAGAATGAGAGAGACATAGTAAAGGAGATAACGAGAAAGAGGGAGAGAATAAGTGAGAGAATGAGAGGAAGAATAAGAGAGGGAACTAGAGAGAGAGAGAGAGAGTAAATAAAATAATGGCAAAGTGAGATTAAGCGAAAGAATAGAGAGACAGAGTAATGGAGATAACGAGAGAGAGAGAGAGAGAGAGAGAGAATACGCTAAAGAATTAGAGAAAGAGAGAGAGTGGGAGAGAGAATAAAAATGAGAATAAGAGAGATAGCAAGGAAGAATAAGTAAGGTAAATAATGAGAGAGAAACAGAGTAAGAGTGTTAACTAGAGTGAGAGAGAATAAGTAAAAGAATGAAAGATTTAGAAATGAAGAGAATAAGAGAGAGTAAGAGATAGAACGAGAGAGAGAGAGAGAGAAATTAAAGAAGAACGATAGAGAATAAGAAGGAGAAAAAGTGAGATAATGGAGATAATGAGAGGGAGAGTGAGCATGGGAAATAATGAAAGAGAGGCAGGATAAGGACGATAACGAGAGAGAGAGAGAGTACATGAGAAAGAATGAGAATGAGAGTAAGGATGAGAGTGAGACAGAGTAAAAAAGATAACGAAGAAGAGAGAATAAGAGAGAGAATGTTAGTGAGAATAAGAAAGAGAATGAGAGATATTAATGGAAATAATGAGAGAGAGAGAGAGAGAGAGAGAGTAACGTAAAGAATGAGAGAGTGACAGAGTAAGAGAGATAACGCAAGGGAGAGAGAGAAGAGAGGAAGACAGCGAGAAAAGCGTTGTCTTTCTCAAAACACCTGCGCGGTCATGAACCAGCTATTTTCAAATGATTTTATTGACATCAATATGAATAACGTAGACCATTTGAGATTGCCAAAAAATGTTCCAAAAGTTGTAATGAATTAAACAACACGTGTGTCTGTTTCAAGACATACTTTTTCATTTTTGTTGAGTTTCATGTTTTATAGCGTGGCTCTTATAATCCTAAAATGGCAAAGCATTTCTCTTCGATGTGACTAGATACAAATTAGAGGTATTATTTCCAGAAATGAAACCCAATGACGCTTCATCTATGTTAATGGCTTCAGCAATCTTTGCATCTCTTCAGAGAATGTTATTTTGTCGCGTAGTCTCATTTCACATATCTATATTTATTAAAGGCAAGATGTTTATGTGTCTGTCTGTCTGTCTGTCTGTCTGTCTGTATGTCCTTTATACAAATCCACAATTTTTATCCGATTCTCACCATACTTCATACACATATTCTTTAGGTATTTTTTATTTTTTCCGATTTCTCCCCGATATCAAGATCAGGACTTCAGCCCTTGCTGCAGAATTTGCTCTAACTTGGTAAAATTATAGTTTTTAGCCTCAAATATTAGTAGATCTTCTCAGACGACTCATTTTCCCCGATATCGGAAATCGATATCCCTCTATATTCTATCGAATCTGATCAAAAACCGATATTGAACTATCAGTATGGCTCATTTTCTCCAATTGTACTCTCGACGGGTACGATAAGTTTCCATGGACTTACTTAGCTTAGTTTATCCTTAGATGACTTATTTGACTTCGATATTGAAAATCGATACCCCGATATTCTATCGAGTCTGATCAAAATCAGGTTTTCAGCCCTTTAATTTTTGTTTTTGTTTTTGATTTTGCTCTAAGTATCATTGCTGAGATTAAGAACTACAATTGTATAATTGTAGTTCTTAGTCTAAGCAATGATATCATTTACTCATAGGTTTTATTTAGCCTTCAAAATTCAGTTTGAGACGGAAAACTTATCTGACATCGATACCAGGAAATCAAAATTTGACTTATATCCATTCATTTTTCTTTCTGTTTGCGGTTTCGCTTTAACTGGAAACAACTATTTCATTTTAGTCTTTCGTACCAACGTCCAAAGAGTCTGAGCTCCAGGACCGTGGATTAGTTACAAAGCTTTCATTACACCCAATCAACGCCAGGCTATACTGCTAGTAATAAAACAAAATCCTGCGTTTCATTATCGTTCGGCTTCAACATGTCTTAAGAAGGTGTGCCTACTTTGACCAGATTGATGAGAATATCATATGACGATTTCCGCCTGGGAGCAAGGCTTCTGATCAGAAGATCGGATGTGATGAGGAGAAATGAAGCACTATTTAATTGCTGTTGTTACGAGGTCCACCCTCACCCGGTGTCGTAATACACGTTAGGGTCCCAACTATTGGCAAATAGGGAACCATAAAAAAAATACAAAAAGCACTATGAAATTATAAAAATACATTTCTATAGTAAAATGCCAGTAATACATTTTTATATAAAAATACCAGAGATATATATCATAGTAAAATTAGCAACAATATATTTTGAAAGCAAGATAAATAGCAATACATTTTATAGTACAGGGTGACCCAAAAGCGGGAACTTTTTAACAATCCGATAAAACCAGGAGTGAAGTAAGAAAAATATTTTATTCAAAGTAATTGAAACCTTAAAACATGCCATTTAAGAAGCAATGATGGAATTTTCATTTTTTTAAAATTATGTTCTGTAGATGGCGTCCTCTTGTATGATTGCATTCTTGAAATCTGCTGTTGAGATTCCTCATTGACCGCTGCAAGATCTCAGCTGGGATACTGTGAATTTAATCCTGAATTCTCTGTTTTAACTCCTTCAGAGTTCTTGGTTGAGTCGTGTACACTTTACTCTTGAGATGGCCCCACGAGAAAAAAATCACAAACGGACAAATCTGGTGATCTAAGGGGCCATAGAACATTACCAAATCTTGAGCACACGGTTACCGAACAATTCTCACACAGCCTCCAATGATTGCCATGCAGTGTGTGATGTCGCTCCATCCTGTTGAAACCAAGTTTCTTGAACGTGTGAAAAATTGTTCAATTCAAGTGTCTCTACATAATGATTCTCAGTGACATTGACTGAGATCTCCTGTTCATTTTCAAAAAATAAGGTCCAATGATTCCATGTAATGAAACAGCACACCATACTGGCACCTTACTAGCGTGTAAATGGCGCTCATGAAATTCATTAGGATTTGTCTGCCCAGTAACGGTAGTTTGGCTTATTCACGTAACCTGTGAGATGAAAATGGGTCTCATCTGACAGCCATAACTTGTTTAAAAATTCATCTGGATCCATGGCTATTGAAATGGCAGTGTTTACTTCGTGAGGCCACTGTTTCACAGTGCTGCCACTTGCTCACGTCTGACAATACACACTTCAGAAATTCCCGTTTTTTGGGGTCACCCCGTACTTGTTTCAAATCAGATTAATTATACTTTAAATCAGCTAATATTCCTCAGATAAGGTTTCAGAAAAGTATATTTTATTTTTGAAAATTTTTTATTACAGAATTACATTACAATGAAAGTTGCTTAAAAAAAAGGTGCTTATCAGCTATTTTTAAAAAAAAAATCAATTCCAATCTATCCTTTCTGTTTGAAATACATCAGAGTATTTTGCTTACTGGAAAGAGCAAATTCAATCCTTTTAACTTCCAATTAAAGCAAAAAATTTTAATTTTTAAAAATTCGTTTTAAACTTTAGGTATCACAGATTAGAGGTCCCTATTTTTATTGTGTTGCTTTATATTAAAAATTGCATTCCTGTCCCTTTTTAATTTTGTATTTCTGCCAGAGATGGCTAGAAAAATGTACAAATATTTGAATGACTCTTAGTTATTTGGTCAGATGTCATCAAATTTGTGAACTTAATTTAAAAAAAGAAAAAAATGTTTCCCCCAAACCAAGTCCTTCCCTGCGGTGATGTCAAAGATGAATGATGTTTTATTTCCAATGAAACCGCAGATTTTGGGACCAGTTTAAAAAAAAAAAAAAACCCTGAACTGTTTCTGATAAAAACAATTCATTGTTGCTTCCTTTTCTTATAGATGATCTTTTTTTTTTTAACTTGATCAGGAAACTTAAGATTTGTAAAAGAGTACACTAAAATGATACTCACATTTTCTCAATTGAATGAATTTGTAAGAATTTTGTCAAACCCAAACATGCAAATAGGGCTATTCAAAATTTATCCAAAAAGGAACTGTCAACAAAAGGTCTGTTTGCATGCAGAATTGCAACAATGTTTATTACCATCATTGAGAAACTTCTAGCAAAGTCTCCTGCTTAGATACCCTCTTGTAAGATCACTTGCATGACTGAACTCTGGATCTATTTGTAAAAAAAAAAAAAAAAATCTCACATAAAAGACTGTTGAAAAAGATGTTTTTCCCGCACATGATGGACAAGTAAGCCAGTGTAGCTGTGATGACCTCATCAGTCGGTACAAAAGGTTAGAGAAAGAGGCTGCTGGAAATATTGAAAATGGGCCTCATCTGACATCCATAACTTGCTTAGAAATTCATTTTGATTTATGGTTACTGAAATGGCAGAGTGTTTACCTGTTTCGCAGTGCTGCCATTAACCCATATCTGCCAATATACACTTTAAAAAATCCCGTTTTTTTGGGTTACCCTGTATATGAATCTATAACTATTTTAAAACCTTTTTTATTTATATAGTTTTAAATCATCTAGAGTTCTTGGTCGAGTTGTGTACACTTTACTTTTAAGATAGTCCCACAAGAAAAACATCACAAACGGACAAATCTGTCGATCTAGGAGGCCATGGAACATTACCGAATCCTGAGATCCCCCGGTTACCGTACAATATTTGCACAGCAATAGGAATAGGTTTGAATGCGTATTGTGGCACACACCAAACATGAAAAGGCAGATCAGATGTTGACAAGGTATTTTATGGGCACAAAAGTAAGCATAAATACTCCTCGCTGTGTATTAAAGATGTTACGGATAATAAGGTAAGCGCATATTAACCCATACTCAGAAAGAGTTTGAGAAAACTTTTTTAAGTAAAAAAATATATGCTAAATTATCGGTTCATTAACCATCAAAGGCAACTACAGCAATTCACTTGTCTCTGTACACTTTAACCAAGAGTTTCATAGCATTGATGATATCAGGTGCGGGTTTTTAGCAGCTTAATTTAAGAGCTTTCAAAATAGCACGGATGTAAGTTGAACAACAATTTCAAAATAGAATCATACATTAAAGGATTAAACAGGATTTGAATTTACTCAGAGAATAGTTTCCAAACCGATCCCTCTACAAAACCCTCACAACTCTAATCAGGAAAAGCTATTCGGCCAAGATGATTTTTTTACAGAAATACAACGCATGAGAAAAAAACAAAAAAAAACAAAAGACCAACAGCAAAAAAAAGTGCGCCCAAATTCGTCTCGATGAAAAAGGACACAGGCGTATCCCGAAATTCAGATTTAAATTCATTCTATTTCTCGTCTCGTCGAAAAAGGACGTCTGAGTGTCCAAAAATTCTTTCTCTTCGTGCTTCAATTTATTCAAAAGGCTAATATATAATAAATAGCACCAATTTTATTGCTAATAATGTTATCATTCTGTTGCCTGTTAATTCCTTAAATTTAATTAACCGCCATATAAAGTCTATCTATCTATCTATCTATCTATCTATCTATCTCTCTCTCTCATTCTTTATCTCTCTCTCTCATTCTTTATCTATCTATCTATCTATCTATCTATCTATCTATCTATCTATCTATCTATCTATCTCAGTGTGTTCATATCTATCTATCTATCTATCTATCTATCTATCTATCTATCTATCTAAGTCTGTTTCTTCTATCTATCTATCTATCTATCTATCTATCTATCTATCTATCTATCTCAGTCTGTTCATATCTATCTATCTATCTATCTATCTATCTATCTATCTATCTATCTATCTCAGTCTGTTCATATCTATCTATCTATCTATCTATCTATCTATCTATCTATCTATCTATCTATCTCAGTCTGTTCATATCTATCTATCTATCTATCTATCTATCTATCTATCTATCTATCTATCTATCTATCTATCTATCTCAGTCTGTTCATATCTATCTATCTATCTATCTATCTATCTATCTATCTATCTATCTATCTATCTCAGTCTGTTCATATCTATCTATCTATCTATCTATCTATCTATCTATCTCAGTCTGTTCATATCTATCTATCTATCTATCTATCTATCTATCTATCTATCTATCTATCGCAGCCTGTTCATATCTATCTATCTATCTATCTATCTATCTATCTATCTATCTATCTATCTATCTATCTATCTCAGTCTGTTCATATCTATCTATCTATCTATCTATCTCAGTCTGTTCTATATCTATCTATCTATCTATCTATCTATCTATCTCAGTCTGTTCATATCTATCTATCTATCTATCTATCTATCTATCTATCTATCTATCTCAGTCTGTTCATATCTATCTATCTATCTATCTATCTCAGTCTGTTCATATCTATCTATCTATCTATCTATCTATCTATCTATCTATCTATCTATCTATCTATCTCAGTCTGTTCATATCTATCTATCTATCTATCTATCTATCTATCTATGTCAGTCTGTTCATATCTATCTATCTATCTATCTATCTATCTATCTATCTCAGTCTGTTCATATCTATCTCAGTCTGTTCATATCTATCTATCTATCTATCTATCTCATTCTGTTCATATCTATCTATCTATCTATCTATCTATCTATCTATCTATCTATCTATCTATCTATCTATCTATGTCAGTCTGTTCATATCTATCTATCTATCTATCTATCTATCTATCTATCTATCTATCTATCTCAGTCTGTTTTGTTCTATCTATCTATCTATCTATCTATCTATCTATCTATCTATCTATCTATCTCAGTCTGTTTTGTTCATTCTATCTATCTATCTATCTATCTATCTATCTATCTATCTATTTCAGTCTGTTTTGTTCTATCTATCTATCTATCTATCTATCTATCTATCTATCTATCTATCTATCTAAAGAACAGTGAAATAAGTATCAATTGCAATAATTATCGTCTTCTTCCAATTCGTCACAATAAGGTTTTTGAAAAAATTGTCTAAGAAGTTATTTCCCTACAACCTACCACTACTAACTCAAGGGTCAAGCCACACACCTTTCACTACCAAAGAAGAAATTACTACTAAAATTCCGCTAGCTTAACCCTATAAAAATCAATATCCACCAACCGCTTCCTTTACTAGAGCAGACCTCGATTAAAAACTTCATTGGGTGATTAAAGTTTATTGTTTTACTCGCCTGCGGCCGATTAAAAATATCGCAATGAAACGTGTTCCTTCAAATGTAGAAAAAGGAAATCTGATTCATTTTACAACCCAAAAGTATGCCATTAAAGATTCACAAGTTACTTAGAATTACCTACAATTACATTATTCAACTCTTTGGTCTTATGCATGACGCCTGATTTACGTCGAAATGTGTGGTTAAACAAAAGAGTGACATCCCGCAATCATCAAAGCAACATCTGACAAATGAAATTTAGATTGACAAGCTCTTGTCTCGCTTTTATCGTCCCGGTCAGTGTAAACATTAATTTAATTAACGCTTTCAGAGTGGAGCCAAAATGTCTATGTCGCCCAGATTAAAGACGCTCACAGATTTTTAGAAACTCATTTGAAAAAATATTATCCTTAAGTCAACATCTATATCTCCTCCCCGCTTACGAAAAGTAAAAGCGAACATTTGAAAGAAAGAAAAAATACGCATACTTCTTTCAGCCACCCACCGAAAAACAAATTTTTCAAGTAAGTAAATTTATTATAGAAAATCGTTGATAAATCATATTTGTTATTTTTTATCATCTATGAAATTAACAGTGTGGTCTTACAGAAGCAAGAAACTACGAATTTAGGTACCTCCTCTCAATTACCAAAAAACTAAAAACTAACTAAATAAATAAAACAGCATATCATGATTTTAAAAGAGCTCAAACTTGATAAAATCAAAGTTTTATCATCAAAATATTTATTCTATTATTAAAAAGAAAGAACAAATTTTGTTATTATTTTAAAAAAAAACTTCAAATGCTTTCTAACACGTTCGAAATTTTAATTAAAATTTCATTTTTTTGTTTTCCGTCAGCGATTCACGCTATGTTTACTTAACGCGACTATTAAGAAAATGGAGTCGGTTGAGTAAAATGATTTTGGGTGAGTAAATTTTCCCTCGCTCTCGACCGTCGGTCGAGTGATTTCTTTTTCAAAACTTAAAGGCTATATATATATATATATATATATATATATATATATATATATATACTATTAAATATAAGAATGTCTATTATGTTTAATCATGAGCCGTTCTAAACATCGTATTTTGGCTGTAATTTCAATTCAATTAATTTTAATTTCTGAAGATGGCTCATGTGAGCCGAAACATTAGAACTAACTTAATAAAAAATTATCCAAATGTTGGAGAAGTTTTGTCTTTATTTTCACCTGAAATGTTTAGAAAATTATCTGCTGCTTTGATACACTATATATATATATATATATATATATATATATATATATATATATATATATGCGTGTATGTGTGTGTGTGTGCGTGTGTGTGTGTGTGTGATGTGTGTATGTAGTTTTTAGTGTAGTTTTTAGTGTTTTTAGCAGCAAGAAAGGCTATAAAGAGTCTAGTGTAATAATTCTGATCCTTCGTTAGAATTTTCTCCGACGCTGTAGCCTTGTGAATTTTCCATTTTTTTTTTTTCATTCTCGTAATTGTTAGCTGGAATCTTATGCCTTCCGAGTTGTTTCTAGCAGGAACGCCATCTCTACCTGGCCATTTAATCTGTAAAGTTTTAAAAGCCAAACATTGAGAACATTCGCACTCAGTCAATAGGAACCTCATATTTGAAAATGCTTCTCTCTTATAGTCTATCGCTTGCGCCGGGAGTCCAAGCTTAGAGAACATGTTTTGTTATTTGCAGGAGTTTCCATCGTTCAAAGATTTTATCAACGCCATTTCATTGACGTTCGTAAGTGCTTCAATCACTTTGCTCCCCCCATCGTCCAACCTTGATTAGATTAGTTCCTGATCGATCGTCAATTGGTGATTTATCTATTGAAAGAATTTACCAACTTTAGCTCACCTCGTCTTCGTCATTTTCGCTCTAAATTATATCTGCTTTGCTACGTATTAATTCTGCAGTCTTTTTGGATAGCTTCCTGGTCAGTACTGTGGTCTATTGACATTAGCACATTGTCAGCGGTTTAGGTGTCTGCTTCTTCGTCTTTTGTGACTCTCAACAGCATTCTATTGTGGCTTCACGCACTTTCTGCCTATTTTCTAGTTAACAAATTGATGTTATTACCGTCTTTCTCCAAAATTACATACGAGGATCGGTTGAAAAGTTCATAAACTGACCAAGATACTCTCATAGAACGTGACCAAAGTAGGTTATTATTTTTCACTGCTGAAATTTTGAGATGTAATGTTTTTGCTAACAGTTTCTCGCATAGCCAAATCCACTGCTAAGAAAGTCGGTTCTCTGTGTAGGACCAGGAAGTTTTTCTCGTCTGAATCCATCCTGCACATATATAAATCTATAATCCGCACGTGTATTTAATACTGCTTCCACATATGGTCGGGTGTTCCTGCTATTCACCTTGGGGTTCTTGACAAAATCCAACGAAGAATCTCTAATGTGATCGATACCGACCTGGCAGCTCGGCTGCAGTCGCTCTCTCACGGCGTGATGTTGCTTCTCTGTCTCTTCTACAAATAATTTCACGGCTTCTGCTCCAATGAATTTAGCTCACTGGTTCCCCCTATCTATGAATTTACTCGAGCTACTAGACTAGCAACTAGGTCCCACCCTTTTACAGTGAAACCGATAAAATATAACCGCAGTTTCTACTCTAATAGCTTCTTTTCTCGCACTTCCCGCCTGTGGAATGCCCTTCCGTATCCATGCTTCCCCGACAGCTACATTCGCCAAGAATTTAAATGTAAGTTAAATAGTCATCTCACTAACTCGCATCCTTTCTCTCAATCTCTTTGCTCCATTCACTCGACCCCCATCACACCAGTATTCTCATCCTTTTATTACCCTCTTCCTGACACTCCATATAAACTATTCCTCTGTCTCATCACTTCTCCCTATGTAACCCCTACGCAACAATAGCGGTAAAACTGCCTTGCATGGAGTAAAATGATTGGAAAAAATGTGAAAAACTAAACTTCTCATTTTCCTGTCGACTACGGTATTAAAAATTGCAATGCAACGTCAGTTATAATTTAGAATCTTGTACATTTGTTGTCATCTATCCTCAATAACATTTTCTTAGTTTCTTAACACTTAGTAACCGCTTGCATCTTAGTGGCTTTATTGTCTTACTTGGGGGGTCAAAGAATTAAAAAGGCAAAAGATGAACGAAGAAAACTCGGTGAAGAACAGTGTGCGAATTTGAGAAAAAACGGTACAATATATATATATATATATATATATATATATATATATATATATATATATACACACACAAAGAATCTCAAGCTAGCCAAAACCTACCGCGGTTTCACACTACGGCTCGTCAGGGCAAAGGCAAAACCAAAGATTAACCAAATAAATAGACAACCACCAAGACAAGGACGAACCATACCAGTACCAAAACCAAGGGGGGGGGGGGGTTAAGGAGAAAAAAAAAACATACGCTAACACACTAAGCAAGGAATTTAATCTTATGGAATTTACATTTGTTTAAGATTTCTGTTTTAGCATTAAGTAGATTATGGGCAGATTCGAACATAGCTATCGCTAATTTCTCCTCACCACATAAATTACAGAATTTACTGCCTTTGTTGTAATCGGGACATTTTTTATTATTTCCCATTTCAATATGGGGTCTTTTTTAGTTTTAGTTTTTATGTCCCATATATAATTAGATAAGGTCGTACTGTGTCTGTACTTCTCATTTTTAAATGAGGTCTTATGATTATAAAACCTAATTTTAAACGAAGCATGTGTAGCCCCTATGTACGTTTTAGGGCGTTTATCATTCTCATTTTTATAAACTTTAACCCTATAGACTACATTAAATTGGTTACAATTACCTCTAATGGGGCACTCAGTTTTTATTCTACAATTACAATTATTGTTAGTAGTGTTGTTAGTGTTTGTAATAGTAGTACTATTTTTCAGTTTTCTTTTGTTACTATTATTAATTATTTTGCCAATATTCGGCAAACAAGAGTAACTGAGTTTAATTGTGTTTCTATTAAATATTTTTTTAGGTTGGCTGTCATGGCTAAAATGTTTATCTATAAGGTTGAAGATATATATATATATATATATATATATATATATATATCTGTGTGTAAAAATTATATATTTTTAAACATATTCCCTCTTGTGCTCAACACATTTCTTTAATCAATGTTGTAGTGTTTGGATCCCAATTGATGAAGAAGCAATCCTATTGCCATATTACCTCATAAACTATAGATAGTTCAAAATTACGGAGAGCAGCTATTGCATCCAAGGACGTATGTGCTGGGTCAATATACTGATAAAACAGACTCCCTTTCATCAGTTTTTCTGAGAGTTTGGTCTTCGCAGCCTTTCGTAACTGCCTCGGTAAATTAGCATTGTACTCTCTCCATTGATGGTGTGGAGCTTTTGAATATAATCAATAAACACAAGGCACTTTCCATCTTATAACATCAGTTTTTCTTGTAGATGAAATGGCCTTAAACTTGTATTAGGTAAGGAGAGTTTTTTCCACTGCATGGATTGCCTCTTTGGCTCTTGCTCAAAGTGATTAATCCAACACTCATCTTGGGTTAGAAATGACCTTGGCCTTCTTGGAGCATGTGAGGATGGATCTTTCCGCTGCATGGATGGCATCTTTGTCGCTTGCTCAAAGTGATTAATTCAACACTCATCTTGGGTTAGAAATGACCTTGGCCTTCTTGGAGCATGTGAGGATGGATCTTTCCACTGCATGGATTGCCTCTTTGTCTCTTGCTCAAAGTGATTAATCCAACACTCATCTTGGGTTAGGAATGACCTTGACCTTCTTGGAGCATGTAAGGATGGATCTTTCCACTGCATGGATTGCCTCTTTGTCTCTTGCTCAAAGTGATTAATCCAACACTCATCTTGGGTTAGAAATGACCTTGGCTTTCTTGGAGCATGTGAGGATGGATCTTTCCATTGCATGGATTGCCTCTTTGTCTCTTGATCAAAGTGATTAATCCAGTACTCATCTTGGGTAAAAAAACGTTCAAGGAAACGAGCTGGATATTCCTCAAATAATGTCAGATTTTTCCCGTGATGTGATCAGTCTGTAGCGCTCTTAATCAGTCGTGAGATACCTAGGCACCCACCGATGAGAAACCTTGATTACGCTAAGTTCATTGTACAGGATATTTTCAACTCTCTCACGGGATATGCTAATAGCATTTGGCATTTTCATTTATAGTGAATCGCCTGTCGTCCATCACCATGTGGTGAACAAGATCAATATTTTCCTAAGCGGTCGTAGTTGCAGGGCGTCTAGGCTTTGAGTTATCTTCAAGATCCTCTTTTCCTTTCCTAAATTCAGTTGCCGAATTTTACACTCTTGATAAAACTGAAGCGTCATCCCCTAATGAAGCAACCATCTAAGCATGAATGTCCTTAGGAACGAAACCCTATTTTCACACAAATATTCTTTTTGGTTTAATACAACGGAGTGAAGAAAACTGTTGTTAATGGTATTGTTGTGCTTTATTGTAATTCGATATGTGAGCTTACTTAAAAAACATTTAATACTATGTACTTGTAAAATCCGAGGAGTAGAGAAATTGGTTGAAAATTGGGAAAAAAGGAAAAAATATATTTTTCCTTACATTGTATTCGAAGCGAATTGTTTTCGGCCAGTGAAAGTTTAAAAATGGCGATAGTCACAACAAAAGGTTAGGATTCTCTTGGAGTCAAGTGCTTGCAACCACATTTGCTGGGAAATGATTTTAACATTTTTGAAAACCTAAGATGATGTAATTGAGAGGAAGAAGATAAAAAGACATTACGTAATATGAAGTGTTGATATTTCGTTCGTTGAGCCATAACTCCCCCTTAAATCGTGTTGGTAGAAAATAATCTCATTTGTCAAAGTTCTGAGTCGCATAGATACTCGGTCCATCCCCCAAGAGAATTGGGGACATCTATAAAAAGTCGAGACCCAGTGAGATTAATCAAAATTGGAGAAAATCTGAGATAATTTGGTAGTTTTTCAGAACTGTTGAGCGACAGAGACCAAATGACCCTACCGCGCGCCGTCACGTCGCACCCACTTTGGACATTTCCGTAAAAACTTCGATAAAGAGATGAAAAAAGACTTGTTTTTATTTGAAAAATTAGAAAGCTCTGATTGCTTAACGAATCCTTCTCTCCGTTGTAAACATTGAACTTCGGCGATTGTACATTCTGCTTTTATGATTAATTTTATATATATACTAGCAGTATAGCCCGGTGTTGCGCGGGGGTAATGAAAGCTTTAAAACTAATCCATGGTCCTGAAGCTCAGACTCTTTGGACGTTGGCTAGAAAGACTAAAAAGCAATAGTTGTTTTCATTTAAAGCGAAACCGTAGACCGAAAGAAAAATGAATGGATGTAAGTCAAATTTTGATTTCCTGGTATCGATATCAAATTTTCTGCACTATTGTAAGAACTGCAACTTTGAAACTTCTGAATATCGTTTCTTATGTCTTTGTTTATGAGTGTATCAAATTTGATTAAAATCGGACCACTCCTTCTATAACCTGATTTTTTTCGATTGTCGCTTTTCGATATTTATCGGGAGTACCTCGACACAAAACCTAGCTAAGAACACTCGCAGACGCTTATAGTACAACTGTGTAAATTTTCATGAAAATCGGTACAGCCGTTTTAGAGTCTATAGGTAACGGATACACACACACACACACACACACACACACACACACACACACACACACACAGAGACACAGACACACTCACACACACAAAGACAAAGTTTCATTAAGAAGTTTAGATTATATATATATATATATATATATATATTTTTTTTTTTTCTTTCGTAAATCATCTAGGCGTCTTCGAATTTATTCATTTATTTATTTTTTTTTTTGTGCCGTATTTAATTTTTTTCAACACAAGTGTACACGAGTGTCCGGTTGAGGTGGTAGAGAGACGGCTACCAGGTTTTCAACGTGACTTTTCTGACATCAAAGCACAGAAAAGTTCACGACTGTAATAGACGTCTTGAGGACCAGCTACTGTGACGAGGCCATCGTCACAATTGGTGACCCTAGAGCGTCGTCATAATTGGTGCCGTTTCGATAGAATTAACTCCCTCAGGTTCCGGTCATCATCATCACAACAGGCTCCGGACCAGGGGCAGCGGACCAGCCGGGGCGAGGTGTCACATAGGAACAAACCCTTTTTTGTGGGTACTTAATAATTAAATAATGTAAAGTTTTTTAATGTTTGCTACGAATTACTTTTGAAGTTTTCATTGTACAGTCAGATGTCACTTTACTTAAAAAAGAAACAATGGGGTTAATTGTTGGTAATTTGACACGCAAGTAGATTGCTATGGTCACTGAGGGATCAAATGGAGAGGTGTATAAGGTGAATAGAATTCACTAATGAAAGTGGGTTCAGGGCAGGTTCATTATAGTAAAGTGGACTAACCCACATGCTGCATTAAATCAGTTAAGTGCCATACGTGATACACGCTTGGGCGATCATGTCTCGAAAGAGACATGATTGACGAGGGGCAGAAGATTATCCTGTTGACATTGCTTTCTGCAGTAGACTGGTTGCCAGCCAAGGCTATAGAACCCAATCTGTCCTATTATTTGACTCATAGCTAGAAGAAAAAGAAATGTATTATATTATTAAGTAGTAATTAGTGGGGAATCAGTTTATTTCATAACAATATAAAACTGATCCCCCATTTTATGCCTAGTAAAAGCCTTAATCATGTTTTCAACTATTATATTCAGTCAGTCAGTTAAGTGCCGTACGTGATATACGTGATACACGTTTGGGCGATCATGTCTCGAAAGAGACATGACTGACTGGGCAGAAGATTATCCCGCAGTAGGTTGCCATTGCTTTCTGCAGTAGACTGGTTGCCAGCCAAGGTTATAGAACCCAATCTGTCCTGTCATTTAACCCATAACTGGAAGGAAGAAACGGATAAAAAATCTTTCCTAAGGGTATTTGCGCTTAAGTGAATGCAATGGATTCAACTGGAATTCGAACTCGGCTCCCCGATTTCTCGTTCCGAGCCATTATCCTATACATGAGGTAGAGACAATAGGAGGCAGCCATGTTAGAAGGTAAGTTATTTGACTTCTACAGCGGTTATTAATAAGAGTAGAAATTAATGCATACACGATTTCATAGTGTTAGATTATTTATTTCATAGTCCGCCTGTGATATTTTCAGCCTGTGCTCGCAGATATGACAACATGCATTCACCATCGAAACTAATGATTCTCAATAAAGAAAAAAATATGAATATAAATTTTACACATTCATATTAAGTGAATATTCTAAAGTCATAACTGGCTGTATTTGTCTATACTTCTGAGGTGAGGTAGTATTTACATTGTTCGGACTACTGTCCTTATCTTTATTGCTATGTTAATGACGTTTCGCCCAATGTACAATCCGGCCTTGTTCAGATGCTAGGAATTTCGAACCGAAACCTTTATTTCGGTTCGTGGGGTATATCGGTATTCAGGACGGACTGACCTTGGACTCATCCCTAGGAGAACGTAACAGTATACCACTAGATAACCCGATGGAGATGCTTACTTTATGCACAGAAACAACACACTTTAGAATGGGATCAGGCATACATCGGAAAGATGAAGGCTTAGCAATGGGCTCACTATTATCCCCATTATTAGCTAACATCATGGAATACTTTGAAGAAATGGCATTAGAATCCATAGCAGTAAAGCCAGTTTTATGGCTGAGATACATTGATGATGCATTAATAATCTGGTCACACCAGGAAGAGGTCCAGACGTTATTGAATATATGTGAACCCAATAAAATCATCGATACAGGAAATAGGGAACAACAACACACTAGTATTACTTGATGTACTAATATCTCGAACAGGGACAGGGTTCAACATATCCCGGCTTACGGCCATATCACATTGAATACACCAGTTCTGGCTCGATCACCGAAGTTAAGCAACATTGAGCCTTTAGTGACGGATATGCGTTGTGGTGCAGTAGATATCGGCTCGGAAAGAGAAATCGGTGAGCTGAGTTCGAATTCCAGTTGAATACCCTGCATTCATTTAAGTACTGGTACTCTTGGGAAAGGTATTAATCCGTCCTTTCCCTCCAGTTATGGGTTAAATAACAGGGTAGGACTTGGAGACACTGCCCATAAATACAAATTCCAATGAATCTTAATACTCGAAAAAAGAAAAAAGTATTACTAGACACAAAACGTATATAAAAGAAACAACAATAAATTGTTGAAAAAGAAAAAGGTATTACTAGCAATAAATAAATAAAATTTAGTTGGCAATAAATGATCCGCCGAGGTTGATATGCCATAAAAACAAAACAACCAACTAACCAAGATATCCGTATACCACAGGTTAACATACACCGGGCAATACCTCAACTTCACCTCTCATCATGTAAAGAAAAGGAACCTCAGCTGCCTGCAACATCGAGCAAAAGTGATAAACGGCGATCCAAAGACATATTAATAGGAAATGATCAGTATAAGCAGTAACCTACAACGTAATACCTACCCAGGGTATAGGACAACAGCTCTAATAAACAAAGAAGTGGGGATGACTGTTGTGGCGATCTCCCTTTTCCTAAAGATGGACTCGTCCAGAGAATACTTATATTACTGCTAGAGAAGCGAGACGAGATAATTTTTGCGTTATCTTGTAGTAAATTCCATTGACACTGTCAGCTCTTTACCTTTGAGCGGAAAGCATTAAGCCAGTCATGGCTCCGCCGAACGGTAGAGGTACGACTGGGCAAAATTAGACAGATATTTTTGGCTGGTCTAAAAGGCCCGGAGAACCCACCTTAAAATGGCCTTGTGCCACATTTTGCCCTACTGGAGGTGGTAAATAAATAGCGGAAACGGCGTTTTCGCGGAGAGTTAACCGGAGAATACGAGAGTCCAGAGAGAGTTTATCCGTCAGTACAAAGTAGTTCATAGCAACTCTGTGCGCCAATCATCGAGAAGATATTACGCAGTACCAGTCAGCATCCGACGCGGACATACTCAATACACTACGGCTTCACTTACAGATACTTCTGCGTATATTTTTTCTAACACATATTCCAGGAATACTAATCTTCATTCAAGTCTGCATTCTTCCGTTAATACACTTATTTTCTATCTCAATTGCTGGTCGTTGTTCATTTATTTGTGCGGTCCTCATTCCCGGGATCCACAACACCTGGACTACTAATCTTCATTCAAGTCTGTATCCTTACGTTAATACACTTATTTTTTATCTAAATTACTGGTTGTTTTTCATTTATTTGTGCTGACCCCATTCCCGGGATCCACAACACCTGGACTACTAATCTTCATTCCAGTCTGTATCCATACGTCAATACACTTATTTTCTATCTAAATTACTGGTCGTTGTTCATTTGTTTGTGAGGGTTCCATTCCCGGGGTCCACAACACCTGGACTATTAATCTTCATTCACGTCTGTACCCTTACATTAATACACTTATTTTCTATATCAGTTACAGGTAGTTGTTCATTGATTTGTGCGGACCCCATTCCCGGGATCCACAACGACTGGCCTACTAATCTTCCTTCAAGTCTGTATCCTTAAGTTAATACACTTATTTTCCATCTCAATTACTGGTCGTTGTTCATTTATTTGTGTGAGTCCCATTCCCGGGATGCACAAAACCTGGATTACTACTCTTCATTCAAGACTCTATGCTTAAGTTGATACACTTATTTTCTATCTCAATTACTGGTCGTTGTTTATTTATTTGTGAGGGTTCCATTCCCGGGGTCCACAACAATAACAACTCTCAGAAATCAGCACTGGTTTGTCTACCTTATGTGAAGGGCTTATTGGAGAAAATACAAAGGATCTTCGGTTCAAGTAACACCAGGACAATCTTAAAATGTGATTCTACACTTCGTAAATACCTCTCTGGAATAAGATCTTCAACAGAGAAGAACATGACTCAGGACCGTGTCCGCTATTCCATCAAGTTGTTGAAAAATAATATAAAGAAGAGACGAACCCCCCCCCCCAAGGTAAAAATATTTTAAGGCCGTAACATGAAAGGAGATAGAAATATCAGTCGTAGTTGACCCCATATGGAGAAAGAAAGTAATCTCTGCCCGCTGCGTTAAATTTAAAATAATAATTAAAGTCAAACTACTAGAAACTACGTAAATATTCGAAAATCGCCTGAAGACACCACATGGTAGAAACCTAGGTCGCGTAATAACTCGTTTACAAATGAAAAAGTATCGAAAAGTTCTACAATATAATTGTACTGAACACTTTTTAATACAACTGTGTTCCGGTCTAATTTCATTATGACCAAAAAGTAAGTAATTAATTAATTTTATTAAGCAATTTGGCAAATAAATAATGTTTTCTTGAAGTTTTTTAATAAGCTGTGTACTGGTCGAATTTAATAATGACCAAATCCTAAGTAATTAAATAATTATATATATATATATAGAGAGAGAGAGAGAGAGAGTACTGTGCAAAAGTATTAGGACAAGAACAATTTTATCTTTTATGAGGCATATTGACAGAAAATAAATTCAAGTAATTTTATTTGATTGACTCAACAAATGCTTTAACAAGAAAAAAACACTTGCTACAAAAGAAATTTTATATTTAGTATAGTAGCCTTTTGCTTTGATCACAGCCTTCATTTTGTTAGGCATTGACATCACAAGCTTCTCGGTCTTTTATAACCCGGGCCATACCCATTCCTGGGTAAGACCGGATATTCCTCCACAACAGAGAGGAAAAAAGAGGTAAAGAGAGAATGCGCAAGACCGATAAATATCAAAACAACGGAAAAAGAAACGCCAGAGAGAGAGAGAGAGAGAGAGAGAGAGAGGGGAGAGGAGAGAGAGAGAGAGAATGTGTAGAGACGAGTAGAAGAAAGAAAATTTTTGAAAGAAATGGAGAGACAAAAAAAAGAGAGCTTAACGAGAAAAGCAGCCAAAGAGAATGGAACTGCAATGGCGGAAAAGCAGAGAGGAGAGAAGGAACGAAAGGTTGAGAATGGAGGGTGGGGAGAGAGAAAGAGAAAGAGAGTCGGACAGAGAAAGAGAAGGTGCGGGAGAGAGTAAGAGAAAAAGAACGCTTTCGAGAAAGGAAGTGATGAAAGAGAAAGCTCAATCGACCGAGAGTAAGAGAGAGAAGAAGAAAAAACAGACAGCGAAAGACAAATATATTGGATGCTAAAAACCTGGAGAAAGAGAGAGAGAGAGAGAGAGAAAGAGAAAGAGAGAGATAGATGAAGAGAACTGGGAGAGAGAAAGAGAGAGAAATAATCTTCATACAAGACACTAATGTATGGTCATTTGGTGCAGAGCGAAAGATCCCCGGCCAATTCCATGGATCATTAAACCGACCAATAGCCTTTCTCGTATTATTGTGAACACTTAAATATATTTACCTATAGAAATAAGAGTATTTTTATTGATCAAATCCGTCAATTTATTTTCAAGGAATCAAAAGAAATATTTGATTATTCACTTCAAAAGATACATCTTTCTGTGATGCGTGATAATAAACATTTCTTGATGATGCTATTTGAATCAGAAAGTCCGTCATTTTTAGCGAAACCTGTAACTTTATAAGCGATGACAAGGTTTACTATTTCTTCAAATACAAACAAAGCTTGTGTAATCGCAGTGGGAATTTATACGCAATGACACAATGAAACCTCGGAATCTTGACGATTGTCAAACCGGAAACAATTTTCCGAAGAGCAATTCAAAACTGCAAACAGAAAAAAAAAGTTTTCAGAATTGAAGAAATCAGAGAACTAGTGATAACCATGTCGTTCCTAAACCATTGTTATTATAGAAAGTGCCATCTTCCTTCGCGTCACAAAGAATGAAAAGATTACGGTGAAAGCCGTGGAGGATGCGACAGAAAGAAGGCAGAGAGATATGAACAGACGTTGAAGAAGAAGAAGAAGAAGAAGAAGAAGAAGAAGAAGAAGAAGAAGAAAAAGAATGTCACAACAGAAAAACTGCTTCCGTGGAAGGATAGATAAAAAAGCAAAAGGAAAGGAAAAAAAAAAAAAGAAAACAAAATGGAGAAAAAAAAAGAAATTAAACAAGAATTGAATCGAAAGGAGAAAAAAGATTAGACGGTAATTCTTCTAGAAGGGTGAAAGAAAACAAAAGATACAAAATTAAGTAGCAAGTAAAGCTAAAAAGAAAGAAAGATGGCGACTGTAAATAAGATAAAAATATAAAAAAAATGAGGGAAAGAAACTGAATAAAAATTAGTAAGAAAAAAGATCGGAGAGAAAAATCCAGACAATAAAAAAATGGAGAAGAAAAGGAGATAAAAAATGGAGGAAGAAGAACAAAAACAGGAAATAAAAATGGATTAAATGGAAGAAAAAGTAAAAAATGATGAGGAAATTGAAAGAAAAAGAGAAGAGTCTGAGAAAGTTAAAAAAACGTAGAAAAAAAAGAAAAATGCAGTCAAAAAGAAAAGAAAGACAAAAGAAGAAGAGTGATAAAGAAAGAAGAAAGAAAGAAACAGAAACGAGAGAAATTTGAATAGGTTCAAGGTCAAAAGGAATAGGTTCAAGGTCAAAAGGAAGTGATAATAAAAAAGAAAGCAGGACAAAAGAAAAAAAAAAACGAAAAACTAATAAACTTATTGGAACAGAAAACAAAAACAGATTTAGTGAAATAAAGACAAAAAGAAGGAAAAACTGATTAACTAATTAGGAAAGGAAAAGAAAAAAATTGATTGGAAAAAGAAAGAAAAAACTTATAGATGAATTCAGAAAGAAAACAAAGAAATGATTCTGAAAAAAATAAAGCCAAAAAATAAATAAATAAATCCGACTCAACAAATCGAAGCAGAAAAGAAAACAAACAAAGGCCGAAGAATGAAATGGGATCGACAGGAAGGAAATAATGTAATTGAAAAACGATGCAGTGTAATATAAAGAACTTTTGAGATGCAATATTTGAATTGACAGGCAGCACGAAGAGAGGGCGGTGTCAGCGTCAGGCGCGGGGGCGAGGAACAACAATAAATGAAAAGGTGAAAGAAACATGCAAACATTTTGTAGAATATTGTCAAAAGATAAAAAAAGAAGCATCGGATATATGCATGAATTCACATATCTATCTATCTATCTATCTATCTATCTATCTATCTATCTATCTATCTATCTATCTATCTATTCATTATTCTATCTATCTATCTATCTATCTATCTATCTATCTATCTATCTATCTATCTATCTATCTATCTCATTCTGTTCATATCTATCTATCTATCTATCTATCTATCTATCTATCTATCTCAGTTTGTTCCTATCTATCTATCTATCTATCTATCTATCTATCTATCTATCTATCTATCTCAGTTAAGATATAGTTTTGTACTTATTTGTTTTCTAAATTTATCTCCAGCTTTCGATTGGTGAAAAAGTTAGGAAGATTCTTTTGCTCGAACTATTTCATGTTGTCGCTGTCTTCATTCGAACTACAGTTCTTTGTCGCGCATGCCCACCGTCTCTTGGCGCCAGTGAAAAGACACAAGCTGATATATTTTACTGTTCTTCTTTCTACTCTTAATTAAATCAAAAGATATCAATAATGAAGTTGTATATGTGTTCAGCTTTGTCATATAGAAAATTTCCCAAGAATTGTGATTCTAGATGAACACCTTCTCTATTCCCATTATACAATCTCTTAGACAGATACACACACGCACACATAGGTAGTCTCCCTATATATATATATATATATATATATATATCAGCAAGCAGTGTAGGTATAAAAGAATCCAAAGGAGCATGCTGTACGTACAGTTGTAGGATAACTCTCTAAGAGAGCTCTAAATATATATGTATATATATACATATTGAGCAAATATAAGAAAAATTAAGGCAGACACGTTATTTCCATGGGGTATCGGAGGTTTGGGCCTATTTCAGGTGAACCATCATCAGCTTCTGACTTTATTTTACAAAGGATTCGTGTAAAATCCTTTGTAAAATAAAGACGGAAGCTAATGATGGTTCGCCTGAAATAGGCCCAAAATTCCGATTCACCATGAAATAACATGTCTGCCTTAATTTTTCTTATATATATATATATATATATATATATATATAATATATACAGTTGTTCTGTTAACAAAATGAAGCAGTGTACAATTCACACCTGCTCTTAATAGTTATATATTTATGTGTATACATGTGCATACACACACATACACACACACACACACACACACACACACACACACACACACACACATATATATATATATATATATTAAGTTGGTTCTAAACTTTCGGCTAACATGAGGCATCTTCAGAGAGGTTACAAGGATGTTACCATAAAAACATCCACCATCAGCGATGATTTTATCTTGTGTTGACATAAACCTCCGCTAAGCTACGATAACAGTTATTAATTCGTAAATTTGTAATGCGGTTCTATGACGTCACACCGCGTGAGCACTCGAAATGATAACAGAACCATATATTTAAATGCAATGTAATGTGTTATGATCAGATTTAAAAGTGATTTTATTAAGTGTGGGTTGTTTGGATTTAATGTAGATCGCCTCCAATATCTGAAGGTTCTTTTTACCATATATATGAGTGAGGATTATTGTATTGTTGCAGTCTAAATATATGGTTCTGTTAATATTTCGAGCTCTCACACGGTGTGACGTCAGAGAACTGCATTACAAATTTGCGAACTGCGTTTGCTACTTTTGGTAACTTTTATGGTTGCTTAGCAAAGTTTTATGTCAACACAAGATAAAATCGTCGCTGAGAGTGGATGTTTTTGTGTTAACGTTCTTGTAACCTCTCTGAAGATGGCCCATGTGAGCCGAAAGCTTAGAACCAACTTAATAAAAAATTATCGAAATGTTGGAGAATTTTTGTCTTTATTTTCCCCTGAAATTAAAGCCAAAATACGATGTTTAGAACGGCTCATGATTAAACATAATAGACATTCATTGTCTCTTATATTTAACAGTATATGCTTAGAAAATTATCTGCTGCCTCAATAAACACACACACACACACACACACACACACACACATATATATATATTCTTTTATATTTATTATGTTTTAGAACATGTACATAATTTCTTCTATATATGTTCTCTTCCCTACAATCATTCACTGCTCTATACATCATATATCGAGCACTGTTTTAAATTAATGTTTTGGACGGAAAAAGTTTTTCTTTTTTCTCTCCTGATTCTATACTCACTCGGATATATATATATATATATATATATATATATATATATATATATATGTATGTATATATATATATATATATATATTGCAGGAAAGATGCAAGAATAGACTAAAAAAGGGGAAATAAACTCGTATCAAATGCTAGAATGAATAATTCGTTGGGAAAATTTAGAAATAAAAATAGCGAAGGAAAGAATGATGAAAACGGATGGAAAAAGGAAAGAATCACAGAAAGAAAAACGATTACAATTTAGAAACTCAAATCTCGAAGAAAACAAGAAGAAAGAAAAGTCTAAATTTCGTGAAGTCAGAACGAAAGAAACATGGAGGGAAAATATTGAGACGAAAATATATAGAAAAAATGAAAGAGAAAAAGAAAAGAAGAAAGCACGTAAAACTTCAGTGTATTACGAAATATTTGAAAAAGAAAACGAAAGCAAACAGAAAATGTATAATAATGAAAAATAATAAACATTGTCAAAAAGAAAGAGCAAATGAAAAACAAGACGATATAGAAAAATGGTTTCCAACATACGCACCGTAATGGGGGCGCTAGAGGGTGTCGTCAGTGATGTCATCGCGAGGATCACTAGGGGGTGTTCGGGTCTTTCAACATCATACCCCCCTCACCGCGCCGACCCGACCAGAGATGATCAGTTTCTGGCCCACCCTCGATAAGCGCTTTCAGACACTAGAAAATTACGTTTAGACCCGATACGAAACTTTGCAAATGCTTCTGATTGGCGACAGTCAGAGCCACTTTCCATTTAGAGGCGAACCGTACATGAGCTCGTCCGAAACATTAATTTAGACGCATAATTTCGGGGATTATAGCTAAAAATTTGGAATCCAGGCACTCTCTCTTTTGATCCATAACCAATTAGCTGTTCTTTCCGCTGTTTCGGTTATGGACTTGAGTGCTTTTCTTTTTTTTATTCCCACTATCCCAATATCTGTTAAGGCTTTGCATAAGGACCTTGCTGCAAATCCTCTAGTCCCCACTTCTATAGGAGTGCAGCTAGCCCTCCAGCCTTTAACCCTGCAACTCTCCAGCAGTTCGTCATATTTTAACTTCTTCCTTTCATGAGCTTCCTCTGCGTTTTCTTCCCAGGGGACCGTCAGTTCCCACAAGACTATCTTCTTTGAATTATGTGAGAAGAAAACTATATCTGGGCGAAGTTTTGTGATGGCTATTTGTTCTGGGATTGAAATTCCCAGAGCAAATAGCCATCCATATAGAAAAATGGAAAAGATGGTCAAGAAAAGAATATTGAATAAATAAGTTGAAAAAAAAAAAGACAGTAGCAAAACAAAAACAGAAATAACTGAAGAAAAAAGATCACGAATGAAGTGAAATATTAAAGAACGACGCGGAAAATATAAGAAAATGGAAAAAGAAAGAACCAGTGTAAAGAACCGGACCAAAAAATATGCATAAAGAAAAGTCAGTAAAACCTTAAAGTAAGATACGCAAAACAAAAAAGAAAATATGGAGTTTAACGAAAGAAACTTGGAGGCAGAAAGAAAGAAATCGAATATAGACAATAAAACGTAATAAAAATAAATAATCAAGAGATACAACGAAAACAATGACTTTAGGTGATTGCAATGCAGGACTATTTCCCACAAGACACAAAAATGGCGACAAAGACGGTTAGAAAATTAGGAAAGAGGAAATCGAGAGAATAACTCAGGAAAAAAGAAAAACAAATACTACTACTACTACTACTACTAATAATAATAATAATAATAGTAGTAATAATACAACGAATCAAGATAAAAAAAAAAGAAAAACGTTGATTCCTTTTTAGCGTTTCGAAAAGCCAGAAGAATAAAGGCAAACTATCAAGCTCTGTCTCTTGCCTGACTTGTCGTTGTGTATGTTCTCGCAGGTGTTAACGTTAGCGAGAATTCATCAGCGAGACAAACCTTGTGAGTATCAAAGTATTATCTCGACAGACTTTGCTGCACAGCTTCCAAAATATTGGATTTAATCAGTTGGAAATGCGACAGCCATTTTGTATCGTGTTTACAGTACATATGCGGTAGCGTTCTTATACATTAGTTCGTATGACACTTGGCGGTCTCTCTCTTTCTCTCTCACACTCACATGCGTATACACACGCACGCACACACACACACACACACACACACACACACACACACACACACACACACACACACATATATATATATATATAATCGCAGCTATCCATACGAAATACATATTAATACATATAGTGCTAGAGACAGGACTGTTTTCTTTATATATTCATTTGTGAAACACTGAAGTTTTTAACTAAATCAGTTTTATATATATATATATATATATATATATATATATATATATATAGTGTATCGAGGCAGCAGATAATTCTCTAAACATATATTGTTAAATACAAGAGACAATGAATGTCTACCATGTTTAATCATGAGCTGTTCTAAACATCGTATTTTGGCTTTAACTTCAAGTGAAAATAAAGACAAATATACTCTTAAGATGGCTTATGTGAGCCGAAAGCTTAAAACCAATTTAATAAAAAATTATCCAAATGTTGGAGAATTTTTGTCTTTATTTTCACCTGAAATCAATACACAATACTTAATTGCTGTTCTTAATACAATATAACTAGGTATACCATAATTATTTAATCCTAATTCTGACTAAAAATTTCTATCCATTTACTAATAGACAGTAGTTAAAAAAAAATCATTGTTCAATAAAAAAAACCTAAAATTCAACCTTCCGTTAAAAATTATTGTCTACCCATTTGAAAAATCTAAAGTCCTACTATGTATCTTATCCGGACAAAAGTAAAAAGTGATATGTCTAGATCCAAGCAACCCTGCCAGCTTTCCTAAACCAAATATTAAATCTCCATGGTTACATAATTCTCAATTTTGATTGGACAATTTTGACACACCTATTGCATTTCCTCCTACTACCACTCCCTAATTTTCTAAATAACCATGAATTTATCTTATATTTTAAAAATAAATCATTTTCACCAGTTATTTTAACATATCACCTGAAGAAGGACAGTTTTGTTCTGAAACATGAAAATATTTGTGTAATGATATGCTTTTATAAACCATTGTAATAACAAAATTTCAATATATATATATATATATATATATATTGAAAATTTATTTTACTTTGTATATATATATATATATATATATATATATATATACAAAGTAAAATAAATTTTCAATATTAAAAAATGTTGAATGAACATTTCGACATAAAATCCCCTAAATTTTTTCCTCTAAATATGCATTTTCTAAAAAGTTTCTTTTTTCTAATACTTTAACCCATGTATAAGGTTATTTTTGTTTAGCACGTATTGAGCGATTCTAATAAGAAAAAATTGTTCTTTTTTTCTTTTTTCTTTTTCTTTTTTCTCCCCCTTTTTTCATTTCTATTCTTCTCTTTCCTTGTCTTTATTTTTCTTACCTCCCACTTCCCTTTCCGTCCTGTTTAACCCTAATCTCAATTTAATACCACTCCTAACCCATTCCTTTGTAAGCTAAACGAAACCAAATTTTCCATTTCTTTACTTACAACGCTATCTAAAAGTTACAATTTCAAATTAGACATGAATTACTTCCGAAATTTTTGGTGACATAAATTTCTCAAATCTTAAAATCGTTTTTTTAAATTTTTATTTTTTATTTTTTTCTCTCTTTTTATTCTAATGTTCTTTCCATTTTGAAGATGTACGGTTGCTGAGGAGATGTAAAATCTTTCTTAGGGATTTTATGTCGAAAAGTTTTGAATATTGAAAATTTATTTTACTTTATATTAACTCTGTAATTTTAATTACATTCAGCTCTTCATTTTTTAATATTAAAATTTTTAATATTAATTAGGATCAGGTTCTTAGGATTTACCTTCCTACTTTTCCGTTTTGGATTAAAGTATTGTAATAATATATATATATTTGTATCGATATCAAATACGTTTTTTCGTCGTAAACTGAATTTTGAAGGCTAAATAAGTCCTCTGAATAAATGGTATCATGGCTGAGACTAAGAACTACAATTGTACCTACTTAGAGCCAAATCTGAGGCAAAAACTGAAATAAAAGTGCTGAAAAAATTACAGGCATACAGGTAGATAAACAGACACACAAAAACATCTTGCCTTATATATATATATATATATATATATATATATATATATATATATATATATATATATATTATCGATTTTCTGCACTATTGTACGAACTGCAACCTTGAAATTTCTGAATATCATTTCTTATGTCTTTGTCTATGAGTGCATCAAATTTGATTAAAGTCGGACCACTCCTTCTATAACCAGATGTTTTCGATTATCGATTTTCGATATTTATCAAGGGTACCTCGACACAAAACATAGCTACGAACACTCGCTGACGCTTATAGTACAACTGTGTAAATTTTCAAAAAAATCGGTTCAGCCGTTTCGGAGTAACGGATACACAGACACACAGACACACACACATACACACAAAGTTCCATTTATAAATAAGTTTATATATAGATATAGATATAAACATAAAAATAAATAAGTTCCATTTACAAATAAGTTTATATATATATGATGTATAAAAATATTTTTACAAACTTTGGGGCAGGTTCCCTAATAAGAACAACAGCTCAAATAAACATATGTCCTTGAATCTTCCGTTTTAGTGTCATTAAGTTTAAATAATGTTTAAGATGGATGGCGCTGTGTTGCTTTGCAGACTAGACTAAATTCGTTTATATTTGTAAATAATCAGTTTTAATATTTAACAAGTGCACCAGTGGGTTAACTGAGAATATTTCTGTTTAACTGTGGACCCGGTAAAAGTTCCAGCAAGAATAACACAAGAACAACCAAATAGGAAATAACGAATATATATTAATTACAGAAAAATACAATACTTGGAACTTTGATAGTAGAATGATAACACAGGTTAGTAAGGAATACTATGAGTCGACCCTCGGCCTTAGATCTGGGACTCGTAATGGTCGTTAAGGTAGCCGTGTTCGTAGACCGACGCTCGGCTAAGTTCGGGCCTCTCTGCGGGCGCTTCCCTCAGGCTACTAGGAGGGGAGGTATATGGGATATAATGATCTGTCTCTTCTTTATTTTCAACTGAAATTAAAGCCAAAGTACCATGTTCAGAACGGCTCATGATTAAGCATAATAGACATTCATTGTCTCATATTTAACAATATATATATATATATATATATATATATATATATATATATATATTCTAAACATATACTGTTAAATATAATTTAAATATAAATTTACGAAATGCGTTTGCTATTTGGTAACTGTTATGGTAGCTTAGCTAAGTTTGATGTCAGTCAGTCAGTTAAGTGCCATACGTGATACATGCTTGGGCGATCATGTCTCGAAAGAGAAATGACTGACTGGGCAGAATATTATCCCGCAGTATATTGCCATTGCTTTCTGGTTGCCAAACAAGGCTATAGAACCCAATCTGTCCTGTTATTTAACCCATAACTGGAGAGAATAGACGGATTAATACCTTTCCCAAGGGTATTTGAGCGTAAGTGAATGCAAGGAATTCAACTGAAATTCGAACTCGGCTCTCCGATTTCTCGTTCCGAGTCTATATCCACTGCGCCACAACGCACATCCAAGTTTTATGCCAACATAAGATAAAATCATCTTTGATGATGGATGTTTTTATGTTAAGGTCCTTGTAACCTCTCTGATGATGGCTCATGTGAGCCGAAAGCTAAGAACCAACTTAATAAAAAATTATCGAAATGTTGGAGAATTTTTGTCTTTATTTTCACCTGAAACTAAAGCCAAAATATGATGTTTAGAACGGCTCATGATTAAAGATAAGAGACATTCATTGTCTCTTATATTTAACAAAATATGTTTAGAATACACACACACACACACACACACACACACATGTGTGTGTGTGTGTGTGTGTGTGTATGTGTGCAGGAGAGTTTTTTAATTTGCTTGAAGCATTGTGCATATTAGGAGTAATATTTCAAGATCAAAATCTGATCTTCAGAATGGTAGGAGAGCTTGTTTTTACGTTCGTTCAACGGGCTTTTGAAAGACATAATCCTCGAGTGGACGAGAAATCAAGCTTTTTCAACCATTCTGAAGATGAGATTTTGATCTCCAAAATATTAATGAATAATAAATAGGTAATACCCAACACCTCCTTTACCTTCCTTTATTTTACTAAACGCATTGTGATAGCCTTCAAATACCTACCCATACTCTCTCCCCCCTCTCTCTCTCTCTCTATATATATATATATATATATATATATACTGTACATATATGTACATATGAAATCATCTTTCTCATATGATATAATGATCTGCCTCTTCGTCTCTCTGTCTTTCATTCACTTTTTCTTCCTAACTTTTCTATCAATCTTTCCCACTCTCTCTCTCTCTCTTTCTCTCTCTCTTTATATATATATATATATATATATATATGTGGATTTATCCTGACAATGTGAATTAAGTGCCATGCGTAATATTCGCTTGCGTGATCCTATCGGGGAAGAGACACGACAGTCGAGGTAGAAGATTTTACCGCAATATGTTGCCGTTACTTTCTGTAGTAGATTGGTCGCCAACGAAGGTTATAGAATCTAATATGTCCTGTTATTTAACCTATAGCTAGAGGGAGAAGCGTTGATGAATACAACACACTTACCTGACAAAATACTCGAAGTAAAACATAACAAAATCAGGAAGTTTTTACAGCTTATTCTAAATATTGTTGAGAATGTGTAACGACTTACTTAACAATTGGAGAAATGACATATCAATAAAAACATACAGAAATTGTTCGCTAAATTTAATAAAGTGTATATGTACATATTCAGGTAAAGAGAACCAACAGTTAAAAAAGAGATAAAAGAAATATAAATATATATATTCTATTCATATAGATATATATATAGATAGATAGATAGATAGATAAATATGTATGTATGAGCTTATGACCAGCATATGGAAGACAATTGACTATAATTATTAATGTGTTTGGAAAATTATCGGTTATTTGTGTGAAAAAAGATTCTTTTCATTGTACTAATTTGCTTTGGTATTCAAAATGTTTGTGGCGCCATTTTCTGGAATCTAATTTCTTGGCATTCATTATGTAGAATCATCGTTGTATATAAAGCCCCGTATTTTCGTATCAACTCAACAAAAAATAATTGATATTAAAGAACGAAACTACGCGTGTCTTGTTAGAACATAAATTGATTTAATTTTAAAATTTTATCCATACAAAGGCTTATAAGACTGGATTATTGCATAATCGCCTTGGGATTTTTATTAAACACAGTTTAGTAAAAGAAACAGACTCTGTTTAAATGTAACGTTTTAGGTTCAGTCTTCATGTGAGGTAGCAAATTAAACAATTCTTTTAATTTTCAAAGATTTTTATATTTCTGAGATTATATAGATGCTATATGCATTGTTCGGACTGTTATCCTTATTTTTATATTTTTTATAGTAAGGTTCACCTTTGACAAGGACAGAGGTAGAAGTTTATATTAGGAACCATTTTGTGAGTATTGAAAGGGAAGTTTAACAGGCTAAAATTGTATTGATGGGAGAAACATCTAGTTAGGAGTCGGTTACACAGGTCAGTGGTTTGCGAGAAAAAACTGCTTGAGTGATACTTGCATCTCATTGATGAAATACAGAGAGAATGTGGGTGGTTCTCTATTATTTAAGTGACATGGCGCGTTCTTGCCGTTTGCTAAGCATTCATCAAGGCAGGATGCTAGAAAGAGATCAAGGAGTTTCCTGTCTCGTCCGAGCCTGATATGTTTTTCAGTCACCCGGGCTATTGCATAGGCGAAAGATAAATCCCTGCAATATTTGCCTTCGTCGTGGCTTTTTAGAGCGTAATGGACTAACCATTTTTTATGGTTGTTAGTTGGTTGTTTTGTTTTTATGGCAAATCAACACCTCTGTGTGCCATTTATTGCTAACTAAACTTTATTTATTAAATACTGGTAATACCTTTTTCTTTCACCAATTTGTTGTTGCTTATCTAAGTTTTGCGTCTCGTAAGATGTTTTTTCTTTTTCGAGTATCAAGATTCATTGGGATTTGTTTTTTAAGGGCAAGGTCCCCAAGTCTTACCCTTGTTATTTAACCCATAACTGGAGGGAAGGGACTGATTAATACCTTTCTCAAGGGTACCAGTGCTTAAGTGAATGCAGAGTATTCAACTGGAATATGAGCTCGGCTCACCGATTTCCCTTTCCGTGCCGACATCAACTGCACCACAACGTACATCCGTCACTAAACGCTTACAGCACCTGGTATTCCCAAGCGGTCACCCATGTAAGTACTGACCAGGCTCAACGTTGAACTTCGGTGATCGAGCGAGAACCGGTATATGCAACGTGATAGGCCGTAAGCCTTCTTTGTGATGTTTATTGAAGTCATTACCGATAGGAAAACTAGTCAAGGAAAATTAAATGAAGGTATTATCAATCTTCTCAGATATTCGATCGTGGTACCGTTAGATCTCGGACCAGAACGATGTTCCTGACCCAAGGAGGAGTTCTGTTACCTTGACTTCTGGGAAGACGTAACTTGTTCACCCGGTGCATCACTTATGTATTTTTTCCTAGGTCGATTCTCCCCTCAACTTATGGGTTAAATAATAGAACAAATTTGGTTTTATAGACTTTGCTGGCAACCGGTCTACCGCAGAAAGCAATGGCAACCTACTTCGGGGTAATCTTCTGTCCAGTCAGTCATGTCTCTTTCGAGACATGATCACCCAAAACTTGTATCACATATGGCACTTAACTGAATTGGATGTGCATTGTGGTGCTGTGGATATCGAATCGGAAGGACAAATCTGAAAACCGAGTTCGAATTCCAGTTGAATTTTTTGCATTCACTTATGCACAAATACCCTTGGGAAAGGTATTAATCCGTTTTTTCCCTCCAGTTATGGGTTAAATAACAGGACATATTAGATTTTATAGCTTTGGCTGGTTACCAATTTACCGCAGAGAGCAATGCCAACCTACTGCGAGATAATCTTCTGAGACATGATCGCCCAAAGCGTGTATCATGTATAGCACTTAACTGAAGTATATATTATATAATATAATAAGGAATATTTTACAAGTATAGGTTGGATATTTTTTCATTCAAATCTTTTATTTCAAAAGAATAAAAAAAGAACAAAAAATATGAATCATTAAAAATTCATCGGATAATTGATAAAAATAAAGTTTTAAACACGAATGTTTTGTTTAGTATGACTTGGCAATTATCGTAAAATTTCAAAGCCAGCAAAATATATTTATACATAATATTTATTGTTCTCTGCTCCAGGAATAGGATAATCATTGAGAATGATTTATGATACTTTGTTTTGGTTTTCTGTTTTGCTTTTTGTCTCAAATGGAACGATTCTAAAATAAATTGTAACTTCTCTAGAAGCTTTGTGAAATAAATAGGACGAAGAAAAACTGTATGATTCGGCAGCGTGGAAAACAGCAGATGAGATTTATTTTAAATTATCTGAAATCAAATCGTTAGTGATGAACGAATGACTCGACAAACAATTAACAAAAGAAGAAGCATCCAAACAACATACACAATATTTGTTTTACAAAACATAGTCCTAATGAATTCAAAGGATTCACACGCATACATATTTTACGAAATCAATTTACTTGGTTTTAACTTTATTTAAACGTTATTGGCAATGTATAACTTCTATTTAAGTAGATTTCTTTTTTATATATACCAGCAGTATAGCCCGGCGTTGCTCGGGTGTAGTGAAAGCTTTAAAACTAATCCATGGTCCTGGAGCTCAGACTCAGCCTAAAGAATATTTGAAATAATAAAATGATTGCGACAATTTACCAATCGCACCTAATATATATATATATACTAGCAGTATAGCCCGGCGTTGTTCGGGTGTAATGAAAGCTTTAAAACTAATCCATGGTCCTGGAGTTCAGACTCTTTGGACGTTGGCACGAAAGACTAAAAAGCAATAGTTGTTTCCAGTTAAAGCGAAACCGTAGACTGAAAAAAAAAATGAATGGATGTAAGTCAAATTTTGATTTCCTGGTATCGATATCAAATAAGTTTTTTTCGTCGTAAACTGAATTCTGAAGGCTAAATAAGTCCTCTGAGTAAATGGTATCATGGCTGAGACTAAGAAATACAATCATACCTACTTAGAGCCAAACCCGAAGCAAAAACTAAAATAAAAGGGCTGAAAAAATACAGACATACAAGCAGATAAACAGACACACACACAAACATCTTGCCTTATATATATATATATTATCGATTTTCTGCACTATTGCAAGAACTGCAACCTTGAAACTTCTGAATATCGTTTCTTATGTCTTTTTCTATGAGTGTATCAAATTTGATTAAAATCGGACCACTCCTTCTATAACCCGATGTTTTCGATTATCGATTTTCGATTTTCGATATTTATCGGGGGTACCTCGACACAAAACCTAGCTAAGAACACTCGCAGACGCTTATAGTAAAACTGTAAATTTTCAAGAAAATCGGTTCAGTCGTTTCGGAGTCTATGGATAATGGACACACACACACACACATACACACACAAAGTTCTATTGTTAAATAAATTTAGATAATTAAACAGTATATTTACATATAACTAACAGACTGAATATTCGAGAAATCTTGTTAGAAAAATGTGCATCCTTCAACAGGATTCGAACCTGCACCCCTAGGGGGAGCCACAAACTGATCTGACGTGTTTCACCCACTCTACCACAAATGAATTCATAGTTAAATAAAGTCGAATTAAGCGTTAAATACACAAATTCCTGATTTTGCGTGGTATTCATAACTGCTCTGTATCCTAATGTAAACAACAAAGGAAATTTTACGAAATCTTACGGCAAGTTACGAAATAGCTGGCATATTTTTAAAAAAATACTTTTATGAATATCACAAAAAATCAGGAATTTGTATATTTAAGACTTAATTTGACTTTTTCTAATGATGAGTTCCTTTGTTACCCTGAATGTAAACTTAGTGGCTTTATTGCCTTATTGAAATGATTAAAAAATAGACAGTAAATCTAAGGTATATTTTAGGATCGTTAACAATTATATACGGCGAATGATATTTTTGTTGGATTTTTAGTGGATATCGACTCGGAACGACAATTCGAAGTGCCGAGTTCGAATTCCAGTTAAATCCCTTGCATTCACCTATGCACAAATACGTTTGGGAAAGGTATTAATCCGTCTCTTCACTCCAGATATGGGTTAAATGAGAGGACAGATTGGGTTTTATAGTTTTGGCTGGCAACCAGTCTACCACAGAAAGTAATGGCAATCTACTGCGGAATAATCTTCTGCCCAGTCAGTCATGTCTCTTTCGAGACATGATTGCCCAAAGCGTGTATCACGTATGACACTTAACTGACTGAATATAATAGTTGAAAACATGATTAAAGCTTCTACTGGACATAAAGTGGGGGATCAGTTTTATATTGTTATGAAGTAATAAACTGATCCCCCACTAATAACTACTTAATAATATAAAATATCTCTTCTCCATCTAGCTATGAGTCAAATAACAGGACAGATTGGGTTCTGTAGCCTTGGTTGGCAACCAGTCTACCAGAGAAAGCAACCTACTGCGGGATAACATTCTGCCCAGTCAGTCATGTCTCATTCTTGACATGATCGTCCAAAGCGTGCATCACGTATGGCACTTAACCGACTGACTATAATTAGAGTGCATCAAGTTAAGAAAAGAAAATGTATTAACGTAAACTTTATTTTTGTCTCTGTCAAGATGGCTACTTGAATAATTTTTAAAAAATTCTTTAAGATCATTTTTACTTTTCATCAACAAGATTGTATAGCAACGTTAAACCAGACCATTATCTAGATGGGTGACGGCTTGACAATACCAGTAAGCCTACCAATGCGGGTGGTGTAATAGAAAATGGTTCTGAATTGCTAATCGCAAAGCCGACCCCTTGAGTTCGTCATATTCACGTGCACAAATATCGTTGAGAAAGGTATGAATTGTCTCTTCTCACTCATCTATGGGTTAATTAGTAAGAATTGTATCGCGAAACAATTTTTATGTAAAAAAAATAAATTACATTCAAAAGATATTTTATGGCTATTAAGCCTTAGGAAACTAATCAATCAATCAATCATTTCTTTCTGTGATGACATAAACATCTGCTTGCGTTATTTTTTTATACATGATATCCATAAGGTCCATGTGCACTTAAAAAAATTTAACTTTATTTGTATTCGTGATAGAAATAATCTGTAAAAAATGTTATAACGTTTAATGTACCGAGTTTTAAGTATAGTTATTGAATAATTCTGTACCACAAAATTTGCAACAATTTTTAGTTAAGTAAATAGTTGGATTGGAAGGAGGGGACCATTTTATTGGTCTCAACGTTCACCAGATTTGACTCCATTAGATTTTTTTTCATATGAAAACAATTGTGTATGCAACCAAACCTTGTTCATTAGAAGATTTGAAAGCTAAAATAACTAATTTGATTTCAGGCATTACTGTAAATCAGTTGGCAAATGTTTTCCGTGAACTGCAAAATCGCATTACCCTTTGTATTGCTAATGATGGAGGACATGTGGAAACTTAAATAAAATTTCAATAAAACCTTAAAAGATACAGATTTACTTCTTTCTAATCCTTTTTACAATTTTTTTCTATCGCAAATACAAATAAAGTTATAAAGTTTTTAAAGTGCACACGAACTTTATGGACACCCTGTAATAAAGGGCAGACCAAAATACCAATTAGAGGTGAGGGACTCTAAAATCCAGCAGAGACAGAAATTTAAATACCTGGGAAGTGTTCTAATAGAAGACGGAAAGTGCGACACTGAGATCCGAAGGCGAATTGGCGTGGCGAAAGAAGCATTCCAGAAGTTGAGTAAAGTATTAAGAAACAGGACAATTTCACTAGAAACAAAGAGAAGAGTACTGGATTGCTATGTGATGTCTGTTCTTCAATATGGCAGTGAATGTTGGACAATATCTTCGAAGATGAAGGAAAAACCTGAAGCAGCTGGAATGTGGTTCTACAGAAGGATGCTGCGTATATCATGGATCGAGCATGTGAGCAATGATGAGGTTTTGGAAATGATGGAAGCGAAAAGGAAATTAATACTGAGCATCGGGAAGAGAAAACTGAAGTTCCTGGGACATGCAATGAGGAAGGAGGCTTTAGAGAACCTGATACTAATAGGCCAGGTAGAGGGAAAAAGAGACAGGGGAAAGCAACGGATAACGTATTTGAAGGACTTAATCAGGTAGATGACGGAATGTGGGTTGCGCGGTGTAACGGTAGAGAGCGTGCTAAGAGCCACGAGGGACAGGAAGATGTGGAAAGTCATGATCGCCTACGTCCTGAAAGGACAAGGCACATAAAAATATAGAATATTGATTAGAACCTTTGAAAAAAGTATTTTATCATAATTTTGGATTCTATATTTTACATATGAATTTATTCATAAAACAAGTTTCAAGATCTTTGTTAACCTTTAAAACTATCAGTACCAGTCTACCGTAGAAAGCAATGGCAACCTACTGCGGGATTATTTTCTGCCCAGTCAGTCAAGTCTCTTTCAAGGCATGATCGCCCAATCCCACTTAACTAACTGACTGACTTCTAGACCAGGTAGTATAGGAAAGCGAGAAAAAAAAAAGACTATCTTTTATGAAAAGATAGAATGTATGAGAGACAATACAACGGAGAATCTGTATCGTGATCGATACTGACTTGGCAGACCGGCTGCAACCACTCTCTCACCGGCGTGAAGTGGCTTCACTGTGCCTCTTCTATAAATACTTTCACGGCTTCTGCTCCGATGAACTTAGATCATTGGTACCGCCTAGGTACGAATTTACACGAGATACTAGATTAGCAACTAGGTCCCACCCTTTTACAGTGAAACAGATAAGATGTAACCGTAATTTCTACTCCAACAGCTTCTTTTCTCGCGCTTCCCGCCTGTGAAATTCCCTTCCACATGTCTTCTTTCTTGACAGCTACAATCTCCAGGAGTTTAAATGTAAGGTCAATAGATACCTCCTATCACACTAATTTGTATCTATTGTTCCAACACTCACCATTTACCCAACCCTCATTCTCAGTATCCTTACCCGTCTATCACCCTCCTTCTGACATTTCCTATATCTAACCATCTTTTCTCGCCACTTTTCCCCCTATGTAACCCCCTGTGCAATAGTAGCAGTGGAATGTCTTGCCGGGGTGAAACGATTAAAAAAAAAGTTCAAGATGTAAGGGAGACAGTTCAAGATGTAAGGGAGACAGTTCAAGATGTAAGAGAGACAGTTCAAGATGCAAGCGAGACAGTTCAAAATGCAAGGGAGACAGGTCAATATGCAAGCTCTAAATTGAAGACGTCGAAATCAAACAAATACAGAAATTTAGCCGCGTGGAAAGTTTGATAACAGACCACGGAAGATTTCTCAAAGAAATCTGAAATCACATTAGTTTAGAGAAAGACGTATTCCGAAATCTGAATGAAATATTAAGAAATATTGTGATCTTCTTATAAACAAAGAACATAGAGCTTAATAGTTATGCAATTTCAGTTTGCAGCTTGTGTGAGGATGCGGAGGATATAAAGAATACAAGTCCTATTTTATTCCAGAGAAAAATCAGATCAGAATTGCTGAAAACAAATTTTGAAGATCAACAAAAAAAAAAAAAATTAAGTGACTCTGGATTCCGATTGGACAAAAAAAAGTAAAACTTGAACTTTCAATAATCCGTGTCATATTTCTTATCGTCTAAAAAATAAGTCTACGCTGTGATCCGACCACGTGATTAGTCCTGACTTTATTATTCACGTTCTTCGTCGGTCAGACAGACCAGAAAACCAGAGGGAACACCAGTCATAACGTTAAGAAAATTCTCATACTGTCGACTTTGAATAAAACATAAAAATTAACTGAAATCGTAAGAGTTAAAAAAATATTTATTAAATATTTTGGGAGGCCATGTTATAAGTGGGGTAACAATATGTTTATTTAATTTATTTAATTTTTACTTATTTTCTGTTATTGATGAAGCTATGAGTTGTGCTTAACACGGAAGATAGTATGCATATTTATTAATATAATTAATGCAGGTTTCATTGAATAATATAGACAAGTTCTGTCTATTAATTTTGTGTAGGATCCGTTCATACCGTCTGATATACTTGATGGTGATATCGTTGAAAGACAACAAAAAATCACAGTAATTGTTGATTTTTTTATCGGGTCTAAGCTTTCGGCTCACATAAGCCATTATCAAAGAATAAATATTAACACACAGTAAACATAGAATTCTCTTTATTGTTAATAGTTTAAATGTTCTATGTTTACTGTGTGTTAATATTTATTCTTTGATAATGGCTTATGTGAGCCGAAAGCTTAGACCCGATAAAAAAATCAACAATTAATTCTCCAACAAAAAATTCCCCAACATTTCGATAATCTTTTATTAAGTTGCTTCTAAGCTTTCGGCCCACATGAGCCATCTTCAGAGAGGTTACTAGGACGTTAACACAAAAACATCCACCATCAGCGACGATTTTATTTTGTGTTGAAATAAAACTCCGATAGGCAACGGCAATAGTTACCAAAATAGGAAAACGGAGTTCGCAAATTAGCAATGCGGTTCTATGACGTCACAACGCGTGATTGCGTGAAATGACAACAGAACCATGTATTCAAATGCAATGTAACGTGTTATGACCAAATTTAAATGTGATTATTAAGTGTGGGTTGTTTGGACTTAATGTAGATGGCCTCCAATATCTGAAGGTTCTTTTTACTGTGTGTATGAGTGAGGATTATTGTATTATTGACTAAAATCTGTCTGATATTACCTACATGGTTATGTTTTTCTGAGAAATGTTGTTTACTTGTACTCTGATAAGAAAGGTAACAGGTAAGTCTACGGGAGAGCGTGGTTGTAGTAAAACCAATATATGTAGTGGGTTTATTTTTAGTACCAGAGATACAATTCCAAATCCATATTTTATAAAGAATTACACAACATTAAGCAAACATTTGTCAATAATCGATTTCCTAACTCCGTTATTGCTCAACAAATTAAAATGTATCTTAACAAACCTAACAATAGCTCTAACAATATTAATAATAATGGTGTACATCAAAATATACATAACACTATTAACTTATACTATTGCAACCAAATACATAAGAGATTGTATCTCTGGTACTAATAATAAACCCACTACATATACTGGTATTACTACAATCAGTGTTTTTTTTTTTGAACGTTCACATGACGGGGGATTTTTGAATGCGCAGTTTTTTAAATTACAAGAAATTATAACGTTTCCCTCTATGGTTGTATGAACCTAAAAGCGTTAAAAAATAGCGTTAAAAAAAAGCCACCGTTACGTGAGCGTTCGTAAAAAATCAGGGTAAACTGTGAAATCTTCTGAAGACACCACATGGTAGAAAGCCAGGTCGCTTAATAACTCGTTTACCAATTTAAAAAAATATATATATGTGACTAGCAGTATAGCCCGGCGTTGCTCGGGTGTAATGAAAGCTTTAAAATTAATCCATTGTCCTGGAGCTCAGACTCAGCCTAAAGAATATTTGTGTGAAGTTTGGTGAGAATCGGATAAAAATTGTGAATTTGTATAAAGGACATACATACAGATAAACAGACACACACACACACACACATCTTGCCTTTTATAAATATATATATATTATCGATTTTCTGCACTATTGTAAGAACTGCAACCTTGAAACTTCTGAATATCGTTTCTTATGTCTTTGTCTATGAGTGTATCAAATTTGATTAAAATCCGACCACTACTTCTCTAACCCGATTTTTTTCGATTATCGTACAACTATGTAAATTTCAAGAAAATCGGTTCAGCCATTTCGGAGTCTATAGATAACGGACACACACACACACACACACACACACACACATACACACACACACACACACACACACACAGACAAAGTTCTATTTATAAATAAGTTTAGATAATTGTTGTTTCAAGAATTTCTATGTAGGTGATTTTAGTATTGATAATATTATTATAATATATTTATTCTCATTCAACATGAAACTGGAACTGTCAGTTTATTTTTTATTTGAAGCTTTTAGAGTATTTTATGATTTGCTCTATATTTTAATATTTTTGTATAAAAAACAACCCACCCACATACAAGTATATATATATGCGTGTGTTTGTGTGTGTATGTATGTGTGTGCATATATATATATGTGTGTGTGTGTGTGTGTGTGTGTGTGTGTGTGTGTGTGTGTGTGTGAATTCTTCTGTCGTTCTTATTCATGTATATATCCGTATACAGGAAGCATGCGAGTGAAAAGTAAAAACTTTCTATTTGCAAATTAGGAAGTTGTTATTATTCCGAAATTTTATCCCTAAAATAAAATATAAATAAATTCCATTTTTTTTTACAGCGGGTTTATTTTCCGTTGTAAATTGATCCCACCATCATTACTTTGCTAATGTCAAATCTTCGCATTTTATAGTCCTTACCAACAGAACGTAACAAATTATTATTATTATTTCTTTATTTTTCTCTCTAATTACCCAATTACATTAAGCCAAATCTAATCCAATTTAACTCGACAAAATAGTCGGAATAATAGCCACTTTTAGCAATTTAATATCATTCCATCTATTGCAAGCACAAATATTTTCGTTAAATAAAAGAAAGTTTTAAAATGATAGGCTTGTGAATGACCAATTGTCATAGTAATCAAGTGCTGAAGACCCTGAGGGAAAAAGATTTCGTTTTGCAGGCTGAAGATCTCGGGCTACTATTTATTTATCATTAAAGCATTATACCCTTGTTGCGGGTTAATGTTATGTTACGATAGAGACAGGTCGGTTCTAATTCAATGTGAATGAATAAACGAGTTATCTGCTCTTACTTTGCAGATTGTCTGCGTTTCTGTATATTGTGCTCATGAAGGTGTGTACCTTAAAATAAATTATATATATATATATATATATATATATATATATATGCGGTGTAGATATAGAAGAATCTAAAGGAGTGTCCTGTATATAAAGTGGTAGGATAATTTTCTCGGGGAGCTCTAAATATATATGTATAAAAATACATATAGATCAAATATATGTAAAAATTAAGACAGACATGTTATTCCAAATTTAAACGGAAGTTTAGGCCTATTTCAGGCGAATCATCATCAGCTTTCGTCTTTATTGTACAGAAGATTTTAAAGACGGAAGCTGATGATGGTTCGCCTGAAATAGGCCTAAACTTCCGCTTAACCATGGAATAACGTGTCTGTCTTAATTTTTACACACACACACACGCATATATATATATATATATATATATATATATATATATATATATATAACATATTTTAAGGTATGCAATATATATAGGTTAAAAGGTACAATATCTGGGATATGGCATATGTAAATGTAAATTCGGACATTGAAGTCAGCACCCAGCGGCAACAGTTTCTTTCATGCTAAACGTAATCGTCAGCCCATGCTGATATATATATATATATATATATATATATATATATATATATATATATATATATAAAGTTATGGTTAGTGTTCTTCCTGTGTATTAAGTGGTTTGAATAGTTGTCTAAATGTAAGTCTGTTATGTTCCTAGTAGATCCTATTATTAGGGATAGTATTACAAATAAATAGGTTTTACCGGTATATATATATATATATATATATATATATATATATATATATATATATATATATATACCGGTAAAACATTCAGATTTCTCCACTATCCGCATCATTTCATCCTTAACATGAGCTTCTAAAATACACAAATGCCAAAAAGCACACCCCACCAATAGTACTTCTAACAACAGAAAATTCATAATCCTAGCTTCTAACATTCTTTCTGCAAAACTTGAAAATAAAATACTTATCCATAATACTAGGATATTTTCCAGCACATACAAGACAATCGAAGATAATAATTAGGATGAAAAATAATTCTAATACCAATTTAGGTGCAGGTCAGTCAGTTAAATGCCATACGTGATACACGCTTTGAGCGATCATGTTTCGCTAGACATGACTGACAGGGCAGAAGATTATCCCGTAGTAGGTTGCCATTGCTGTCTACGGTAGACTGGTTGCCAGCCAAGGCTATAGAACCCAATCTGTTCTCTTATTTAACCCATAACTGGAGGGAAGAGACGAATTAATACCTTTCCTAAAGATTAAATCTCCTTATCTCTAATACTTTAATTTTTACTAGGATCTACTAGGAAGATAACAGATACTTACATTTATCTGATGTAAGGTCAACTTCTATACTGTCGTAGTTACTTAGAAAATGTAGTCTCAACCGGCCAAGTAATAGCGACCCAGTCAGCACTTCCTAAATTTTTCTGCTATGCGTGCGCCAGTGTGTTCGCACAGGCCACCGAAACGCGAATGTTTATATTTGACGACTCTTAGCCAAGCGATTTTCTCGTTTTTATTTTGTCTCGAGTCCCGTGTTTTATTGAGATATATCCCGCTCAAAATTTGACATTGATATATTTAATCACTCCACCCGGTCTTCTAAATCTTTGGTGATCTTGTTAATTAGTTATAATTTATTTTCTTTAGATGTTTAAAATCTTCCGAAATATCTTTATGTAAAGATAATTGGGTTCTCGGGCGATAAACGTAAACAAATCCTAAATCTTGAAAGTTAACATAAAACACGTTTTGTTTCTTTGTCTAAAATAATTTGATGCTTATTTTCTGTGATCACACACGTTTTTACAGATAGAAACGTCCTAATTGTAGTTTCTTAAGGACCCAAGTAATTCCGAAAATATTAATGCTGCCTTTTTTCTCATCGGTTGGGAATAGATAGGGTTGGGTATCTTAATTTTGCTTAATTTTACTGAATCTTAGCCAGTTAGATTTGGATTCAATTCTCAACCATTCAACCTATTCCTCTGAGAATTTTAATAATTATTATCCAATCCGTACAACTCGCAGGACTGATAAAGTAAAAAAAGAGACAAGAGAAAGCGTCACGAGACATAGTTGTTAGACTTGAGCAAATGAATGGTGCTGGGAGATGTACCGAGAGGAAAAATATTAAGAGCGAAAAGAGACAGGGTCAAATGGAATCATCTACATCCGGAAGCAACACGCCTCATGAAGAAGAATTCCCCTAAATAACCATCCTGTCATGATATTGTTATAGTGGAACATCCTGTCATCCCCCGAGAATGGAATGCTCTACTTTATAAAAGACGGTAACGAGCGGTACGACGAGGGGAAAGATCTTAGGCATTCGCCTGACTGCTCTATGACACTGTCGGCTCTCTGCTTCCGAGCAGAGAGCACAAACCCAGTCGTGGTTCCGCCGAAGGGTAGAATCACGACTGGGGAAAAATAGACAGAGATTTTTTGGCCCGGCTATATGGCCGGGAATGCCCACTATAAAATGACCATGTGTCACACCCGGCCTTGCGTGGGAAGGCTAGTAAATACAGAAAGATCTTAGGCATTCGCCTGACTGCTCTATGACACTGTCGGCTCTCTGTTTCCGAGCAGAGAGCACAAACCCAGTCGTGGTTCCGCCGAAGGGTAGAACCACGACTGGGGAAAAATAGACATTTTTTGGCCTGGCTATATGGCTGGGAATACCCACTATAAAATGACCATGTGTCACATCTGGCCTTGCGTGGGAAGGCTAGTAAATACGGAAAAGGTCTTAGGCATTCGCCTGACTGCTCTATGACACTGTCAGCTCTCTGCCTTCGGGGAAAGAGGGCGCTCTCTGCTTCCGAGCAGAGAGCATAAACCCAGTCGTGGTTCCGTCGAAGGGTAGAACCACGACTGGGGAAAAATAGACAGACATTTTTTGGCCCGGCTATATGGCCGGGAATACCCACTATAAAATGACCATGTGTCACATCTGGCCTTGCGTGGGAAGGCTAATAAATACGAGAAAGGTCTTAGTCGAAGGCATTCACTATTCGATAGTCGATTCCGCTCCAACCCGTGGCTTGCCTATATGTGTATTATTGTTAATTGTATTTCTGTAAATCTGTATTTCTTATTCTTGGTGTGGAGTGCCATTCTTCACTGATCGTTTTTACTGTATTCCTTTTCGAGATATATCAAATACGTATTTAAGCGCTTAAACGTGCTTTGTTACATTGTCAGCCATTTTTATTAATTTTTTACTAGTATTTGCTTTCAGCTTCGTGAATTCTTAGATAAAGCATTTTCAACCATCACTATTAATAGATAAAATTATTTACTTTTATTTTCATGTTTCATTAAATTCAGTACTTGTTATGCTGCCCTTCTACGAGGAATGAACTCTTCCTCTTACAATATATTTTTTTTAATCATATCACCCCGAGCAAGGCGGTAACGCCACTGATGTGTAGGGGGCTACATAAAAGTAAAAGCACTCGATAGAAGAGAGTCAAGAGAAGGACAAACCATTTAGAAAGGATCAAGAGAATGGAGGGAACACAGGTGTGATGACGGTTGCAGAGGTGGAGAGAAAGGAAAGGATATACAGGGTGGTGAGGAAGAACTAGGGTCAAGTGGTTAAGAGATGAGTATTGACCTTGCATTTGAATTCCTGGAGGTTGTAGCCGTCAGTAAAGCAACAATAAGGAAGCGAGTTCCACAGCGGGAAGTGCCAGGAAATAAGCTGCAGGAGTAGAAAAGTCGTCTGAATTTGGTTAATCTCACTGTGAATGGGTGAGACCCACTTGCCAGTCTGGTTGTACGAGTAAACACCTGTTGCAGAGGCACCAGTGACTTAAGTTCATTGGAGCAGAATCCATGAAAGTATTTATAGAACAGACAAAGGGAAGCCACATCCCGTCGGTGGGAAAGTGGCTGTAGTCGAGCCGCAAAGTCGGTACCTATCACATTACTGATTCCCCTTTGGAGCCTGTCAAGAACAAGGAGGGGAACAGCGGGGGCACCTGACGATATATGACAGCAGTACTCCATGTACGGACAAAATACTTGCATGACTTCCAGAGGTAGTTAAGTAGGCAGTTAAGTACACAGCTAGTACGCGTTAAAAGCCAGCTACTAGCCAGGCAGTAAGCAGCGTAACTGTACCGTTCGGACTTACTTATCTCTATTTACTTATTATTAACACTTTGTAAATATGTTCTGGTTATACTAATAGATTGTTTTGAATCTATCTTCTGTGTTCCATGCTTTACTTCCGACCAATCGGGTCACGACAACTTTGCGGCGAAGTTTCGTCAAAACAAGTACACAACAATTTGGCGACGAAGATTTGAGTTAAGATTTGTTATAACAAATTTGCAACTAAGATCCACACCAGTAATGACAGCCATTATTATTAATTTTCGACAAATGTTTACTTTCATTTTTGTTTTATTAAATCAAGAATTGTCATCCATTGTTAATTTTTAACTAACATTTGCTTTCATTTCCATGTTTTATTGGATGAAGCATTGTTTCTTATTAATTTCTAACAAGGATATACATTCATTTTTATTTCTTACTAGCAGTATAGCCCAGCGTTGCTCGGGTGTAATGAAAGCTTCAAAACTAATCCATGGTCCTGGACCTCAGACTTTTTGGACGTTGGCACCAAAGACTAAAAAGCATTAGTTGTTTCCAGTTAAAGCGAAACCGTAGACTGAAAAAAAAAATGAATGGATGTAAGTCAATTTTTGATTTCCTCGTATGGATATCAAATAAGTTTTTCGTCGTAAACTGAATTTTGAAGGCTAAATAAGTCCTCTGAGTAAATGGTATCATGGCTGAGACTAAGAATTACAATTATATCTACTTAGAGCCAAACCCGAAGCAAAAACTAAAATAAAAGGGCTGAAAAAATACAGACATACAGGCAGATAAACTGACACACACACACACAAACATCTTGCCTTTTATATATATATATATATATATACATATATATATATATATATATATATATATATATATATATATATATATATGATCGGCTTTCTGCACTATTGTAAGAACTGCAACATTGAAACTTCAGAATGTCGTTTCTTATGTCTTTGTCTATGAGTGTATCAAATTTGATTAAAATCGGACCATTCCTTCTATAACCCGATTTTTCGATTGTCGATTTTCCATATTTATCGGGTGTACCTCGACACGAAACCTAGCTAAGAACACTCGCAGACGCTTATAGCACAAGTGTGTAAATTTTTAAGAAAATTGGTTCAGCCGTTTCGGAGTCAATAGGAAACGGACACACACACACACACACACACACACACACACACACACACACAAAGTTCCATTTATAAATAAGTTTAGATTCATCTTTTTTTCTTTTATAAATTCTTCCATTTTGATAATCGTCATTTCTTTTGCTTTCATTCTTTACTTTTGTTTATTTTTTTTTCTTTCTTGATGACATCTTAATTTTTTTATCCACAATTTTCACCTAAAGGAAGTCAGAAAGTGATAACATTTTTCACTAAGTAATTGCCTTTCTTGTCTTCGTTGATATCTTTTCCTCATATTTTATGCCTTTTTCTAACTGAAAGCCACCATTAATTACTGGAAAGCATCAGTGGAAATATCAGATCAGAATGCCAAGACTGCTATCTCTCTTTTTTTGTTTATCTTTCTACCCATCTCATCGGGCCTTTAGGATTCTTGTAGTTAAAACCAATTAAACATGCATCAAATTAAAATAAAAATAATTAATGGGCAGTGGAACGAAAATAGTCTGCTTTTCCCTGTAGTTTACACGGATCGACCAATATACATCTGATGAAGACCGGGTTGGGGCCGGACTGTCGAAACGTTGTCATAACAGCAACAATAATCTGCATGTAAATAGTGTAAATAATGTTCGATCAATGAATGTTTTGTCTCTGGAAACGACTAATTCTTTTTTATTAATATTTTATGATCAGGAGATTTTTTCTTGGCTTTTTATAAACTTTCCCATTTTTTCACATGCACTATTGTGCAAATTAATTGCTTTAATTTCCTTTTGGTCAGTTTAAGATCCACATGCATGGTCATCAACAATAAGTGCAACCCAAAATGCCAAATACAGGTGGGGGATACCAGAATCAAGCAAGTACAAAAATTTAAATACCTAGGAAGTGTTCTAACTGGAGATGGAAAGTGAAACACAGAGATCTGAAGGTGAATTGGCATGGCGAAGTACGCGTTCAAGAAGCTGAGTAAAGTATTAAGACACAGGAAAATTTCACTAGAAACAAAGAGAGTGCTAGATTGCAATGTGATGTCGGTTCTTCAATACGGCATTAAATGCTGGACAGTATATTCGAAGATGAAGGAAAAACTTGAAACAGCGAAAATATGGTTCTACAGAAAGATGTTGCGAATATCATGGACCGAGCATGCGAGCAACGATTAGGTGTTGGAATGAATGGCAACGAAAAGTGAATTAATAGTGAACATCAGGAAGAGACAACTGAAGTTCCTGGGACATGCAATGAGGAAAAAGGACTTGGAGAACCTGATACTGACAGGACAAATAGAAAAAAGAGACAGGGGAAGGCAGCGAATAACATATTTGAAGGGCCTGATCAGGTGGATGACGGGACGGGGTTGCGAGATATAACAGGAGAAAACATACTAAGAGCTACCAGGGATAGGGAGACGTGGAGAGCAATGATCACTTACGTCCTGAAGGGACAGGACACATAGAAGAAGAAGAGTGACAGGGTTTAATGGATATATATTTTTCCTCAGATTTGGTTATTTGCGATGTTGTGCAATAATATGAATCTATATACACCCTAATGCAAATTAAGTGCTTTAGTTTGCTTTCTTTCACGAAGAGTTTTAGACCCACTGGAGGGAAAGGGTGTAATTGATTTCTATTTTTTCATAGATTAGGCCATTTGCATTGGTTTGCAGTAATATGAAAATCTCTTGGGTGTATGTTAAGAATTGTTCGGCCTTGAAAATTTATTGCGTCATATGTGATTGCATCAGATTTTTATCACGCCCACAGACTATTGTTTCTACTCTCGTTAGCTGTCCTACGACCATCGTCTGCAAAGGACGTTACTCCAAGGAAGAGTAAGAAAATTGTAACGCTGCTCGAACACACTGGCAAGCCTTACAGAGACATCGCGGAAATTGTTGGTGTCAGATTTTCAACTGTCAGTCGTGTCATCCAGTCGAAGAAACAAACCAGATCTATGAATCCAAATCATCAAGGAAAATGCGATCGGAAGAGAAAAACAACGCCAAGAGACGACGGATACGTGATCAAGGAAAGTGTGAAAGATCCGAGGAAGACATAATTCGTTTTATTTTAATTTGTTTGCACAAGGTTATAAGCTGACTATTTCACTGGAGAAAAATCAGTTCATATTTTAAAAGAACAAAGAGCACTTTTTTTTCTAGAAGATTACATTTAAACTGAAATATAAATAGGGTCTCTTAATTTAAGCACAGTTTTCTTAATTTTGGGTACTTGCAATCATTTTTAAGAATATTATTTCTTGAATCACAAAAAATCTCCGGTGATTATCAAATAAGTATTTTGCTTATTCATCTCATCGTTAGTTTGCATGACCGTTACACCTTGCCAATGGCTCACGAATAGTGGATTTGATTTTTGCATTCGTGGAAAAACAAGACTTATCAGAAAAGCTGCTTACTTTCTGTGAAAAAAGTAAGAAGTATATATTTCATGCACAACGCAATATTCAGGTGCTGAATCAAGAATGACCGTGAAATAATTTAAATATGTTAAATATATTTGTTTTGGATTGAAGGAACCAGTTTGTTTCTTCTTCGCCTTGATGAAACGACTGACAGTTGAAAGTCTGACACCAACAATATCCACGATCTGTCTGTAAAGATTATCATAATGGTGCTAGAGTTCATATTTTATGCAATGATTTTTGTGAAAAAAACAATTTTTTAAAATTAGCATAAAGCTTAAACGGATAGATTTTAGTAAAATTCAGTAAGTCATTGAAATGTCATACGTGATACATGCTTAGGCGATCATGTCTCGAAAGAGACATGACTTACTGGGCAGAAGATTATCCCGCAGTAGGTTGCCATTACTTTCTGCGGTAGACTTGTTGCGAACCAAGGCTATAGAACCCACTCTGTCCAGTTATTAACCCATAACTGGAAGGAGAGAGATTAATACCTTTTTCAAGGGTATTTACCCATAAGTGAATGCAAGGAATTCAACTGGAATTCGAACTCGGCTCCCCGATTTCTCGTTCCAAGCCGATATCCACTGCACCACAACGCACATCCATTTACTGTAATTACTTTTATGTATTTAACTTATTTACATTGTTCTGACTATTATCCTCATCTTCATTGCCATGTTTACGACGTTTCGGGCGTTGTACGCTTTGACCTTTTTCAGGTGCTAAAATTTCGAAGCGAACCCTTTACCACTGTGGTATATAATGTGCGATGCCACTTCTGGTAGTCTTGTAGTTTACTCACACTAACACAACTCTCAAAGTTATTTCACCATTACTTTAGTCTAGTAGCCTGGTATTGAATTCACAACTCGGTGTTGCTCGGGTTTAATGAAAGCTTTAAAACTAATCCATGATCCTGGAGCTCAGACTCAGCCTAAAGAATATTTATGTGGAAATTGGTGAGAATCGGATAAAAATTGTGGATTTGTATAAAGGACATACAGACAGATAAACAAACCCACACACAAACATCTTGCCTTTTATATATGTATATTATCGATTTTCTGCATTATTGTAAGAACTGCAACCTTGAAACTTCTGAATATCGTTCCTTATGTCTTTTCGTCGTAAACTGAATGTTTAAGGCTAAATAAGTCCTCTGAGTAAATGGTATCATGGCTGAGACTAAGAATTACAATTATACCTACTTAGAGCCAAACCTGAAGCAAAAACTAAAATAAAAGGGCTGAAAAAGTACAGGCATACAGGCAGATAAACAGACACACACACAAACATCTTGCCTTATATATATATATATATATATATATATATATATATGATCGGCTTTCTGCACTATTGTAAGAACTGCAACATTGAAACTTCAGAATGTCGTTTCTTATGTCTTTGTCTATGAGTGCATCAAATTTGATTAAAATCGGACCACTCCTTCTATAACCCGATTTTTCGATTATCGATTTTCGATATTTATCGGGGGTACCTTGACACAAAACCTAGCTAAGAACACTCGCAGACGCTTATAGTACAAGTGTGTAAATTTTCAAGAAAATCGGTTCAGCCGTTTCGGAGTCTATAGGTAACGGACACACATACACAGACACACAAGCACACAAAGTTCCATTTATAAATAAGTTTAGATTTTCACGCACACCAAAGAGAAAAATAAATAAACCAATGTGGTTCGAATTTTTGTCGTTACTTTTATTATCAGCTTCGAAATAATTTTTTTTTTGTTTTTTCATTCTTGTTATAACTGCGTATGAGTTCCGATTCCTCGTTGTCACTGTTATAAATGTTAACAAGAGAAAGCGCAATGTCTCACTTTCTTGGAGGTTAGTATTCACCATACTGATGGAAGCCTGAAAAAAGTGCCTCTGAGTTGATCGATAGAATGCAGATTTGTTTTGGAACAACCCATTTAGTACGAAATGGCAGTATTTTTCTTGTTCTGTCGGTGCTAACTTTCCAAACAAAAGTATTGTATTTCTTCTGGTCCTTTTTTTAAAATTTGCCCCTTCTTAAAAAAAAAATTCTATCATGTGAATTGTCTGTGAATTCAGATATAGCATTTGCTAACACATCGGGAGCGAAAGAACTTAGCGAAATTTTCGTTTTCTTCTGAATTATTTCAATGAATTTTTGTTGTTGTTTCTGCTGATGTTGCTTTTGTTGTTGTTGGTGTATTTTACCAGTTGAGCTAATATTTCTTTTATATTTGCAGAATATGTGATTTTCGTTTATTTATCTATTTATGGTTAGGTCTTGAAGTCTATCATAATACGTTTGGTAAAATAAAGGAAGGCAAAGAAGGTTTTGGGTATTAACTATTTATTATTCATTGATATTTCGAGATCAAATCTCATCTTCAGAATGGTAGTAGAGCTTATTTTCACGTTCTTCCGCTCGTGGACCCTGCTTTTCAACGAATGATCATCCTTCGCTGCTACTGCTGTCGCTAATTGTAGTGGGTGTGTGTGTGCGTGTGATGACATTTTGATCTCGAAATATTTATATTAATGAATAAATAAGGAAAACTTCTTTATCTTCTTTTATTTTACTAAACGCATTGTATAGCCTTTAAGACCTAACCATACACCTAATATAGACAATCCTTCAAACAAATTTCGAAAATAATTATAAGTATATATTTATAGTTTTACCTTTGTATAACGAAGTATGCAGTTTGTGCTGATGAGGGCGGTTACTTTTTTGGTATCAGTTTATAGTGTATATTAACTAGCTGGATTTTGTTAATTATATCCACTTCTAAGTAGGTTATAGACACACATATTTGTCGATTTTTATCAAGTAAATATTCTAGCAAACACGGTCGTATGTAATTAGATATTAACATAATCTAGTATTTTTGTAATTGTGGTTATAACGTAATCTAAAATCTTTTGTATATATCGATATCAATATGCATCTATCTTTCTCTCTCTCTTTCTCTCTATCTATCTATCTCAGGATTTTCATATTTATCTATCTCTTTATCTATCTACTCGCAGTATAGTCCGGCGTTGCTCGGGTGTAATGAAAGCTTTAAAACTAATCCATGGTCCTGAAGCTCAGACTCTTTGAACGTTGGCACGAAAGACTAAAAAGCAATAGTTGTTGCCAGTTAAAGCGAAACCGCAGACGCTTATAGTACAACTGTATAAATTTTCAAGAAAAACGCTTCAGCCGTTTCGGAGTCTATAGGTAACGGACACACACACACACAATTCCATTTATAAATAAATTTAGATCTATCTATCTATCTATCTATCTATCTATCTATCTATCTATCTATCTATCTATCTATCTATCTATCTATCTATCTATCTATCTATCTATCTATCTATCTATCTCAGTCTGTTCATATCTATCTATCTATCTATCTATCTATCTATCTATCTCGAAATAAATATATATTAATTTACATATGTGGAGCCGCCATAATATTGTCATTTTATTTTTTTGTAAATAGTTACATCTGTATATTTTTATTTAAATTTTAATTCTACTTTTTGGTACGTAAAGTAAATAATTTGTGAGGATGTTTGTGAGCTTAAAGATAGATAGATAGATAGATAGATATCAAAAGACTGAGATAGATAGATAGATAGATAGATAGATAGATAGATAGATAGATAGATAGATAGATAGATAGATAGATAGATAGATAGATAGATAGATATGAACAGACAGAAGATAGATAGATAGATAGATAGATAGATAGATAGATATGAACAGACTGAGATAGATAGATAGATAGATAGATAGATAGATAGATAGATATGAACAGACTGAGATAGATAGATAGATAGATAGATAGATAGATAGATAGATAGATAGATAGATAGATGAAAGAAGATAGATAGATAGATATAGATAGATAGATAGATAGATAGATAGATAGATAGATAGATATGAACGGACTGAGATAGATAGATAGATAGATAGATAGATAGATAGATAGATAGATCAAAAGACTGAGATAAAAGATAGATAGATAGATAGATAGATAGATAGATAGATAGATAGATCAAAAGACTGAGATAGATAGATATAAAAGATAGATAGATAGATAGATAGATAGATAGATATTGAACAGACTGAGATAGATAGAATAGATAGATAGATAGATAGATAGATAGATAGATAGATAGATATTGAACAGACTGAGATAGATAGATAGATAGATAGATAGATAGATAGATAGATAGATAGATATTGAACAGACTGAGATAGATAGATAGATAGATAGATAGATAGATAGATAGATAGATAGATAGATATTGAACAGACTGAGATAGATAGATAGATAGATAGATAGATATGAACAGACTGTGATAGATAGATAGATAGATAGATAGATAGATAGATAGATAGATATGATAGATGATGAACAGACTGAGATAGATAGATAGATAGATAGATAGATAGATAGATAGATAGATATGAACAGACTGTGATAGATAGATAGATAGATAGATAGATAGATAGATAGATAGATAGATAGATATGAACAGACTGAGATAGATAGATAGATAGATAGATAGATAGATAGATAGATAGATAGATAGATAGATATTTCCTGGCAGACAAGGAAGATTTAATTAATTTTTATTTAGTCTCTTTTCAGCATCCTAGTGTGAACTACACAGAACTATCAGCTTAATGAGCCACATTACAAAACTGATTGTCAGAATCCTGATGAATAGAGCGAGAAGCAGAATCAGGCCAGAGATAGGGCAGGAACAGTGCGTGTTCGTCAAAGACACTGGAACAAGGAACGCCATATTCATGATTAGGATGCTCTCTGAAAGGGCATTACAAATGAAGAAAGACTTGTACCTATGCTTCATTGATTACGCGAAAGCATTCGACAAAATACGACACAAAGAATTGATGGAAATGATAGGCAACCTCGACATTTTCGGCAAAGATATAAGAATAATCAAGAATCTCTACTGGCAGCAAACGGCCTGCATACGGACAGGTAACGACCTCAGTAGATACACAAAGATAGAAAAAGGCGTAAGACAAGGATGTCTTTTCACCGGATTTGTTCAACCTATACAGCGAGAATATTTTGAGGACCCTAGATGACACACCAGGATTTGTTATTGGAGGCCACAACCTGAACAACATAAGATACGCGGACGATACAGTACTGATTGCGGACACGGAAAGGAAACTGCAAGATCTCATACAGAAAGTAGCAGGGGAAAGTGACAAGAAGGGACTACACATAAATTTTAAGAAAACTGAGTGCATGGTCATCAGCAAAAGATACAACCCAAAATGCCAAATACAGGTGGGGGATAACAGTATCAAACAAGTCCAAGAATTTAAGTACCTAGGAAGTGTTCTAACAGGAGATGAAAGTGCGACACGGACATCCGAAGGCGAATTGGCATGGCAAAGGACGCGTCCCAGAAGATGAGCAAAATACTAACACACAGGAAGATCTCAATAGAAACGAAGAAAAGAGTGCTAGACTGCTACGTGATGTTAGTTCTTCAATACGGCTGTGAATGCTGGACAATATCATCGAAAATGAGGACAAAACTGGAAGCGGCCGAAATGTGGTTCTACAGAAGGATGCTACGGATATCGTGGACTGAGCATACAAGCAACGACGAAGTGTTAGAAAGAATGGCAACAAAAAGGAAATTGATGCTGAGCATCAGGAAGAGACAACTGAAGTTCCTGGGACATGCAATGAGGAAGGAGAGCCTGGAGAACCTGATACTGACTGGTCAGATAGAAGGAAGGAGAGACAGAGGAAGGCAGCGGATAACATATTTGCAGGGTCTGATCAGGTGGATGACGGAACGGGGGTTGCCAGGAGCAACAGGAGCAAACATACTAAGAGCCACAAGGGATAGGTAGACGTGGAGATCCATGATCGCCTACGTCCTGAAGGGACAGGGCACATAGAAGAAGAAAAAGAAGAAGAAGAGTATAACTAATACAACCATTTTCTGTAATTTTTATTGTCCGAAACGCTTTTGGCCAACTTTTTAGCCATTTTTAAGGGGTATTTTTTGTTGCTAGTTTATGTTCATGTTTTGACTGTTTATGTTGTATTTTATTTTTGTGTTGTTTTGAAAAGGAGCATTTAATTTAAACTTTCGCATGTTGATATTCCTGTAATTTTCTGTGCGCATCTTCCGACTTAAGAAAAAACTTTTAGCACTCTATGACCACCGTTAAATAAGGTGAGGCCGATAGAAGGAGACAGATGTTAAATACACAGGGCCACTCTAATAGCCAGATGTTTCCGTTAATTTAATGAAAGGTTTTTAAAAGATGGTTTGCTAACTAAATATGCATTCTCTCTCTTTCTTTCTTTCTCTCTCTCTCTCTCTCTCTACATATATATATATATATATATATATATATATATATATGTGTGTGTGTGTGTGTAGGTATGTATATATTATGTATTCTCCACGCAGGTACCTATTGTGTGCGTTATGGTGAAGTCGATATCAACTCGGAACGAGAAATCGGAGACCCCGAGTTCGAATTCCCGCTGAATTCGTTGGATTCACTTATACGCTTGGGAAGGTATTAATCCGTCTCTTCCCTCTAGCTAAGGATCAAATAACGGGACAGATTAGGTTCTATAGTATTGCTTGGCAACCAATCTACCGGAGAAAGTAATGGCTTGATCACCCAAGCGTGTATCATATATGGCACTTATCTGACTGACATGTATATTCTCTAATTACTTATGTAGTTTTAGTGCAACGATGTTGTTTCTTTAACTGAGCAGGTTACCAACTTCGAAGTTTCGTGAATTTTTTTTTTATATTTTTCGTGAAATGGTCCTTTGCTCTATATATATATGTAAACATGTTACGGAAATTAACGAAATTTAACGAAACTTGGTTATAAGCAACCGACAATTTGTAATTAATTATTTTGAACATTATTTTTACCGATACTCGTATTTAAGTAGATATTCTGTTTTTAATTAAACAGTATTTTTATATTTATATCTACCGGCCTGATTATTTCACGATAAATTTTTATGACGAAAATGTGTGCTACCCAGCAGGATTCGAACCTGCGACCCCTATTACATAGGGGAAGCATACCATTTGATCTGGTACCGTCTTGACCACTCAACCATGGATAGCCTCTTGATCAGATTATAAGCATGATAAAAACCTCGTCTGATCAAGAGGCTATCCATGGGTCCGGAAATTTAAATGAATGTAGTTGTAGTTCTGTGGACGCCTGCCCGGTGGAGGGCAAATGTAAATCCACCCAGGTAATTTATGAAGCCCGCATTTCTACATCAAACAACGAAAATAATTACCGGACTTATATTGGTATGTCCGCTGGACTTTTTAAGATTTTACAACCACAGGTATTCTTTTCCGAACCCGGGTCAAAAATACCAGACAGCCCTTTCACGGAGATTCTGGAAAATGAAGGAAGAAGGGCTGTACCCTATAATTAGCTGGAAACTAATAGGTTCAGCCCGTATTCCGAGGAATTTTTGTGATAGGTGCTGTCTGTGTTTGCTAGAAAAAAAATAATATTAAAGTACCCTTACCAGCACCTGCTCCTGAATTTTAGAAGGGAATTCATTAGTAAATGCCGTCATAAAGCGAGCTTTGTGAAAACTTATATTTTAAATTCTAAATTTTAGTTTTTATGATATTAAATATAAATTAAATGTTTTTTGATAAATTAATTTAATTTAACATTAAATAGTAATTTAACCCCTCTACCTTCCTCTCCCCTTTGAAATATGTACTGTTGCTGAGAAGACGTGAAATCTCTCTTAGGGATTTCATGTTGAAATGTTCATTCAACAATTTTGATTATTGAAAATTTATTTTATATATATATATATATATATATATATATATATATATATATATATATATATATGTCTGTGTGTGTGTGATTATGATTCCCTGTTAAGATGAGACGGTAACGCATATATAAACACACATAGATTAATACATAATTATATAATATATAGGTTGCAATAGGTAAATTGTCGTCATTTTCCACCGGTGTAGTTATTTCTTCTTTTCTCGACTACACAGAATAGAAGATCAAGTGGGTACAGCCTTTGAGATAAAAAAAGCACTATAATGTAATTCATTCCGCCAGAAATTTGCCAACGATATGCTGTACTGGTTAGCTTTCGCGCCGGCAGCTCCAATATAGAAATTTCAGATTTTTTAGGCGTCAATCTGAAGTTAGTACAGACGATTCGAAAAGAGTTGGATGATATATCCAGTCAACATCTTGATGTTTGCTGTGATCGCGTGTGAAGGTGACGTTGTGCCTTTACTCATCCTTCCCCATGGCCACATACTCAACATGGAGGTCTGCATCAAGTGCTTTGATGATGTTGTTTTGTGTCAAGACGATGACTGCTAGAAGACTCTATGTTTAGTAACAGGTCTTAGCATCATGTCATATAAGCAGAGGAACTCAGTCATATCTATCAGACAATTCCTCTGGCCACATCACCTTTTATATCTAGCACCTTTAACCCCTAAAATGCAACCCGTTTGATTATTATGTTGGGGGGGGGGGGGAAATTAAGCGAGAAACCAACAAAACGTTTTTTTTTTTTTCAAAACACCGAAGATGAACTGAAGGAAAGTATTATGGTAAAATTGATCAACTTTAAACAAAGAGACTGTACAAAAGAGATTCAGGAAAACCCGAAGTTTTTTTTGGGGGGTGGGGGTGGAGGGAAACCGTGGATGAAACCAGTGGTGATTTTATCGAATAAATTTCCTCTCTAGTTTTACAAGTAATTTTTGTGTAATTTTGGTAAACAAATCTGTTCAAATAAGATGTCAGTGTTGTTTTCATTTTTGGGTAATTTACACAACAATTTATCTATCAAATCCTCCCCCCTCTCTCTCTCTCTCTCTCTCTCTCTCTCTCTCTCTATATATATATATATATATATATATATACACGCCCAAATATCTATCTATCTATCTATCTATCTATCTATCTATCTATCTATGTGTATGTGTGTGTGTGTGTGTGTGTGATATACTTACTTATTTCATCAAACATCAAAGGATTTTTTTCTCAAATGATTACCACGAGAATAATAACGATGTAAATATTCATATTCAAATGCATAATTAAATACCTATATATCTGTATGCAGATGAATCAAATATATATATGTGTGTGTGTGTTTGTCTGTTAGTCTAAGAAATCCTTTGATGATATTTGGAATCATCTAAAAGCTGAAAAAATATCTCAAAACAAATATTTCAGAAAAATCAGATGATTTTCAAAACGTCTGCAATTAACATAAACATTATTTCAAATCTGCATTGTTCTGCAATATACAAAAATTATTTCATAATAAATACGTATTGTGTGTTTAAAACGAACAGAAATATTGAATTTACAATTCGGTCTTTGATGGCAAATTTATACCACGAAGAAGGGGAATAGAAAAATCTGAAATCCTTGCGAATAGCGTTCCATAATTTCCCAAATGTATTAGGGCAATCGGAATTAGACCTGAAATCTTACGGTCACATCACGTCGAAACACCAATTCCCGTACGATCAGTGAAGTTAAGCATGGGTGACCTCTCGGGAATACGAGGTATTGTAAGCTTGAATGTGCTACTGGTGTAATGGTGTAATGGTTAATGTCTCGTATTTGTTAATCGGAAAGCCAAGTTCGAATTTCAGTTGGGTTCTTTATATACGCTTCCATGATTATACCCTTAATTTTTCTCTTCCCTCTCCAGTTATGCATTTGATAAATTGTGTATTTTTTAAATCGTTTCACCCCAAGCAAGGCGATACCGCCACTGATGCGCAAGGGGCCACATAAGAGAGTAAAAGTTTAAGCAGAAGGAGAGCGAAGAGAAAGATGAACCAGTTACCATTGGTGTCCGAGAAAGGGCAAGAGACGGATGGGAATACAGGTGTGATGACAGTTGTGAAGTTAAAGTGAGAAAGGAAAAGAACAAGATACACGGGGTGATGCAGTAAGAACGAGGGAAGGACTAGAGTCAAGTGGATAAAGACGGGAATTGACATTGCATTTATATTCCTGGAGCTTATAGCTCTCAAGAGAGCAAGTATACGGAAGGGAGTTCCACAAGCGGGAAGTGCAAGAAAAGAAGCTGGTGGAGTAGAATTGTCGACTACATTTGGTAGATTTAACTGTAAAAAGATGGTACCCTATTACCAGTCTGGTTGATCGAGTAAATTATTGTGTAGGGGGCACCAATGATCTAAGTTGATCGAAGCGGAACCCATGAAAATATTTGTAGAAGATATAAGTTCTCTTTTGTTTTCCTAATGTAATGTAAAACACCTTCTTTACCTTCCTTTATTTTACCAAACGCGTTGGATAGCCTTCAAGTCCTATCCATACATAAATAAACTAGCAGTATAGCCTGGTGTTGCTCGGGTGCAATGAAAGCTTTAATACTAATCCATGGTCCTGGAGCTCAGACTCAGCCTAAAGAATATTTGTGTGAAGTTTGGATAAAAATTGTAGATTTGTATAAAGGACATACAGACAGATAAGCAGACACACACACAAACATCTTGCCTTTTATATATATATATATATATATATATATATATATATATATATATATATATATATTATAGATTTTCTGCATTATTGTAAGAACTGCAACCTTGAAACTTCTGGATATCGTTTCTTATGTCTTTGTCTATGAGTGTATGAAATTTGATTAAAATCGGACCACTCCTTCTATAACACGATTTTTTCGATTATCGAGTTTTGATATTTATCGAGGGTACTTCGACACAAAACCTAGCTAAGAACACTCGCAGACCCTTATAGTGCAACTGTGTAAATTTTCAAGAAAATCGGTTCAGCCGTTTCGGAGTCTATAGGTAACGGACACATACACACAGAGACACACACACACAGACAAAGTTCTATTTATAAATAAGTTTAGATAAATAAACGAAAAATCACACATTCTTCAAATATAGAAGAAATATTAGCTCAACTGGTAAATATAGAAGAAATTATATATCGGTATTTTCTGAATTCTAATGCATTATTCAAACTTATATCTCTAAACCATTATGAACACAGCCGACTACAAAAAAAAATCTAACAATCTTTGAAACATCTGCAAGGGGTTAATCTGGAGGAAATTAAACCAATCAAATTAGTCATACGGCGTCGGCTACGAGAAGTGCGATAGCCACGTCACGTTGTTAACGAGATTAAGGCACAGCCTCGCAACAATTTATGAAAGATTTACTTCCAAACCTGATTACGTCAGCTTTCTTTTCAAAATAACTATATATTTATATGAGAATCTAAAGTGGGGGTGACAAAGATTAGACAAGTAGGTGTTTGCTGTTGGCTAATAGTGTACTCTTCTAGATTGGTTAAAATCGCAATAGCCATTCGGAAAGTGTGAAACCACAATACGCAAAGTGGATACAAATCACGAAAGAAGTTTTCAGAAACAAAATATAGTATTTAGAGAAATTAAGATATGATTGGAAACAAAGAATTGAACTGCTACCTAATATAAATATATATATTTTTTAATAATCATATCACCACCCGCAAGGCAATTTACTGCCACTGGTGTGCGCGGGGGAAGAGTTACATAGAAGGAAAGTTATGAGAAAGAGTGACAGGATATAGGTGGAGTCAGGAAGTGGATATGAGAAGGATAAGAATACTGATGAGAGTGGAGTGGACAGAGAAAGCAGCATTAGAGAAAGGATGCAGGTTAGTGAGATAGGAGATGACTATAGACTTTACATCTAAATTCCTGGAGATTATAGCTGTCGGGGAAGCAAGTAAACGGCACAGGCGGGAAGTGCGAGAAAAGAAGCTGTTGGAGTAGAATTTGCGTTTACATTTTATTGGTTTCACAGTAAAAGGCTGGAACCTAGTTGCTAATCTTGTGTCTCGATTAAATTCATATATAGGAGGCACCAAGGAGCTAAGTTCATCGGAAAAGAAGCCGTGAAAATATTTGTAGAAGCGATACAAGGAACCCACATTGCGCCGGTGAGAAACTGACTGTATGTGACCTACCAAAGTGGGATCGATCACATTACAGATTCTTCGTTGGATTTTGTCAATGAAACCTGAGTGAATACAGGAGCACCCGACCAGATATGGCAGCAGTATTCAGTGCACGAGAGGGTGGTAGATTTATATATGTGCAAGATGGTTTCAGACGGGAAAAGCTTCCTGGCCCCACACAGAGAACTGAGCTTCTTAGAAGCGGATTTAGCTAGAGATCCTATATAGGCATTCCACCTGAGATATGTTGTGAGAGTTAAACTGAGGAGGCGTAGTGTTTTGCTTTGAAAGAAATTAGCCTGATCCATGCTAATGAGGGAGGGGGTAAGAGCGATTGTTTGTGATGGTTAATAGATAGCAACTTCGTTTAGGAAGCATGAAAATTCACGAGCCATTTTCTTACCCCAATCCACCAGCGATTGGAGGTTCTTTTCAAGCTCGGCAGAGAGGTTTGCTTTGTCAGCCTCGGCATATTTTTGGTCAAGGCGAGAATAAACCGTAGTGTCGTAAGATCAGGAAAACGTAGGACCTAGAATAGAGCGTAGAGGGTCACCCACATTCGTATGATAGTATTAGGGGTCATGTCCGTTTAATACTACCTTCATTGTGCGATTTGAAAGGAATGACTGGATTAGATCAAACAATTGTCCAGTCATATACCTTATTTTTTATATGCTATGTCTCTTCAGGACGTAGCGATCTTGGCCCTCAATATCTTCCTTTTCCTTGTAGATCAATATATTTTGTCTTGTTATTTTCCACAGACTCTGCTATGTCATTCTATTGCTCAAGTCTATCGAGTATGTCACGTGTTGCTTTCCCGTCTCTTGTAGTGAACAAAACAAGTTCTAGATTTTTAAAATTCAAATACTAAGCACTAACTCATTAATTTTATTAGAAATAAACGAATTTTCTCGAATTTACAAACTTTTGCTTAACACACATAAAACTAACAAAATTTCACACTTCGATGCGAAATGTTTCTCATTCAATGGAAAAGCCAGAATCACATCCGGGAGCGAATTCCCAAACGAAATAAAAGCAGAGCAAGCTCGACCGTCGTCAGAGAGTTAAGATGACGAGCAATTAACACGTACCTCGACAAACGTCAAGCGATCGTAATTATTATTGTCTCTATCTTTCTCTCTCACATCTTGCCTCCTTCCTTATTTTTACGATTCACCCGTCTGCCCTTTCTTATATTTGAGAACCGGACGGAACCCTTTAAGACTGAGCTAATAATCCTAAGTTGTAAGGAGTTCGGGTATGTATGACACAAGGCCAATCCAAAAAACATTAATCATCTCTATTCAGCTTCACTGGTGAACCGGACGTCTGAAAAGAACACCTAACGAAAGAATCACTTCTTTTCATCACTTTAACTGTATTTATCCTGTGAGTATCAGATTCTCCAAACCCTCCTTCTTTATTGCATGTCCTCCAAACTTCAGCTGTCTTTTTCTGATGTTAAGTATAATGTTTCTTTTCGTTTCTATCCTCTCCGTACTCTCGTCGTTGCTTAAATATACTGTTCGTTGTATCCTCAGCATCCTCTGTAGAACCACATTTCGGTTGCTTTAAGTCTTTCTTTCATTTTTGAGAAGATTGTCTGGAATTCATGGTCAGACATCACATAACATTTCAGTACTCTCTTCTTTTTTTCCAACGAAATCTTCCTGTCTCTTAATAAGCTTTTAGAATTCATCTTTGGCCATGTCAATACGCCTTTGGATCTCAGTCTACAATGTCCAAAGATTTAAAAGCAATTGCGATCGCCATCTTTTATCTCCTTTAAGATTGTTCTTTTACTGTTCTCCGCATTACCGTTTCAGCAACCCCTTGAAATATAGGAGTTTTATCATCTTGCTTGGTGTAAAAGGACTTTTAAAAAATCGACAGACATATAATTCTCATCAGAATTACGTAAATATCACGGACATAACATCTAAGAAACATGGAAGTTTTAAGAAAAATAATGAGGAAAGATGGTTTGGGGAATTTAACACTTCAAGTATATATTGAGCCCCAGAGAAGCAGGAGGAAACAGTGAGTGAGTGAATGGAAGCCCTTACATTGTTAAAGAATGATGGTAAAGTTATAAAAGTAGACAGAAACAAAACTAAGCAAGTTGTGGAGACTTATGGTTTTCTATGTCCGAAAATTAAATAATAATGCTAATTTTTAAATAAGTTATATTTCAATAAAAGTATCGTTCCAAATTATTATCTCTTTTTGAATCCATGTAAATTTTCAGTAGAAAAAAGTTGAAAATCCGATCTGTAGAGTGGGTTTTTCATTTCGTTTCATATTGGTTGGTTGATGGTGTACCGCCATATAAACCTTTATAGTTATTTAATGCTTAAATCTTAATATTCTGAACACAGATAAAATGTATTACGGGTCAGTTTGCTTAAAAAAAGTATTGTTGATAATTTTACTGTAAAATTTGAAATGTTTTTTTACAAAAATTTATTGCAGGTATTTTTTGTATTTTATAATTCGACAGTGCATTGTTCTTGGTTGTGAGGAGATTACAATTTGCCCATAGCTGGGACACGAACAAAAGTTATATCATCGGGTCAGGGTAGATTTGGGAACAACAGCAATTAAAATGTTGTTCCACGTTCCTCAAAACCCTTAATCTCTCGATCAGAGGCCTTGTTGCTGGATGTACACTATCGGTCATAATTATTAGGCCACCCCAAATTTTTTAAAAGAAATTATGTATTTCATACTATTTTTAGTATTTATAACCAAGTCGATAATTCTATTACTTTGAAAAATTTTACAAGGCAAGGAAGCAAAGATGAACTGGTCCGAATCACCCTAAATTTTCTTCATTCTATCATTGATGTAACTGCAATATAGGTAATTATTAAATTATAGGTAATTATTAAATATAGGTAATTATTAAATATTTATAAATTCATTTGATGCACATGTATTAATAAAAGAACCATTCTATTTACATTTACAATTATTTACTTGGCAATAAATACTTAACTTTTCGGGGGCAGGATACATTTTGAAGTGGTCAATTGTGACGCGTTACGTTTTTACCTGGAATTTGTACGGTTCATCATTTTGTAAACAATCCACTATTTATTGGCTTCGTCCGTGTTTTTTTTAAAGGTGTTTTTTTGCTACGTTTCCGCTGACGGAAATGCCGTTCATGAGCTATTAAATAAATCCTTACTTACACAAATATTAAAGCGATTCGAGCATTCAAGTGTTTTGCAATGCTTTACAACGTTCATATGAGATTTGTGGACTTCGAGATTTGTGGACTTCGAGGTCCCGTGCTTTGCTAACAGTTTCTTCTTTCGCATGTGGGGCTCTCTTCTGGCTTCTTGCTTTTCAGTCAATTTTCATCGTCAGAATTTTAAATGAATTTTCAATCGCCTTTTTTATTCTTGCTTTTTTTAATGTCTTGTCTCTTTAACAGATTTTTAACCCTAACCCTAACTATTTCCGTCTTTGTGACTTCATTGTCTTGTTTGGGGTGGAATTCAGTCAGTTAAGTGCCGTACGTGATACACGCTTGGGCTATCATGTCTCGAAAGAGACATGACTGACTGGGCAGAAGATTATCCCGCAGTAGGTTGCCATTGCTTTCTGCGGTAGACTGGTTGCCGACCAAGGCTATAGAACCCAATCTGTCCTGTTATTTAACCCATAACTGGAAGGAATAGACGGATTGATACCTTTCCCAAGGGTATTTGCGCGTAAGTGAATGCAATGAATTCGGCTGGAATTCGAACTCGGCCCCACGATTCCTCATTCCGAGCAGATATTTAATGCACCACAAGGCACATCACGCACGGGGTGAAATTATTAAATACTATAAAGTTGAATTGGTTGATCTGTGCAGTTGTAATTACCTGTGTGACATCGATCACTGAATATGAAATCAACGTATTTGTCTTTAATATTTGTCTATCCAGTATAACTTGTCGGTCTAATAACCAAAATAAACCGGTCTGGATTATAAGAAATCTTACAAAACCTGAAAATAGAACGGCCGAAGCTTTAACAATAACACAAAAACAGATATGAGAGGAAAAATGTAAGTATATTAAACAAGATATATACAATCTGTACACGGCTAGTAGATTCAGGAATTCTTGTTAGTAGGAGTCATATACAATCTTATAGATAAGAAGTAAGTCCGGGTAATAAGTCTATATTCTTGCTGACCAACTAGCGGCGGTTCAACTGCTCCGACAAGCACTGCCTTACAAGCTCTGTCTTACACATTGCTGATCTTTGTAGGCAGGATCATATGTACACCTTAGACGAGTCCATTTATATATGTAAAAAAGGGTTGACTCCCTAACAATACCTATCCAGAGCGGTGTCAGTCAGTCAGTTAAGTGCCATACGTGATACACGCTTGGGCAATCATGTCTCTTTCGAGACATGACTGACTGGGCAGAATATTCTGGTTGTTATGTTTACAATATAACAACCAGAATAAGCATTCTGGGATGAGAAATAAAGCCTGGAAGAAGAACTGAGAACAGAACGGCCGAAACGTCGTCAGGACAACATCGATCATAAATATCCTGGTCTGAATAGCAAGGCGTCTAAGAAGAGTAGAACAACCTGAGCGTCGTCGAGAGACCAACCTAATAAGCATTCTGTTCGTAATAACAAGGTAATATGGGAGAATATATACTAAACCAGGATAAACTTCAAATTTACACAACTGCAAAGAGATGTTGTCTTGGTTACATGTCAATGGTGTGTGGAATGACGATTTCGACTGAATCATTTTTTTGCGAAAAAATAACATCACAGGCCGACTAAATTTGAATCTTCACTTTGACCTTTTCTCGTTAACAGGAACTCTTGAAGAGAACGCTAAGCACTGCATCTGAGCTTAAAGGTCGCTGCGTTAAAAATAAAAGGTGATCAAAACAACCTTTCAATTCGGAATTCTGTCGTCGATATTTGATCCGATGAAACTGTGCAGAAGAATTTCTATGAAGATTGTTCACCCAATTCTAATTTGAAAATTATTCTTCAGAAAATTTCGCAATTTGGCCTTTCTTAAGTCAGTAAACGCGCGTTTTTGTTTTGTTTTTGTTTTGTTTTGTTTTTGTTTGTTTGCTTTTTCTATTTTTATTTCACGATTTACAAAACATTACCTATTTTCCTGTTTCGTCTGCGTTCAATGGAAATTTCTTCTTACGTGTCTTTGAAGATTTGTATTTGAAAAAAAAACCTCCATAGCCTACGTAAATTCAGTTCCTACATTTTTTCACAAATCGATGCATACATACATAGAAAAAAACGCATCGCTCCTATAAGACGTGTCCCGTTCAGATTCTGTACACATCTTTACGCACGAACCGAAGACCCAACCCCACAAGAAGAAGCTGCAATATCGATAATATAGCACTGTTTGTATCATCGAAAGCAACGACAGTTTTCGACTCGAAGCACGATCATAGTTTGATTGATCCATCGCAAACGCAAGCTAACTCAACTGATCGCATTTGTTAACGAAATATGTTAGCCGCATCTTTACAGCTTACGGAAAATATGTAGTAAAGTCTATAAAGAATGAGTGTGGTACCATTTCTTCAGAAAACAGAAAGAAATGGTTCGATTCATTGCCAGCAACAAGAGCTAAACATAAAAACTTGTTAAATAAAGATAATTATATATTTTATGCAATATTATACTCTCCACCTCTCTCCTTGATAAATAAAGAATTCTACACTGCTCTGATGTGCGTTGTGGCGCAGTGGATATCGGCTCGGAACGAGAAATCGGGGAGCCGAGTTCGAATTCCAGTTGAATTCCTTGCATTCACTTACGCACAAATATCCTTGGGAAAGGTATTAATCCGTCTCTTCCTTCCAGTTAGGGGTTAAATAACTTGGTTTCTATAGCTTTGGCTGGCAACCAGTCTACCACAGAAAGCAATGGCAACCTACTGCGGGACAATATTCTGCCCAGTCAGTCATGTCTCGAAAGAGACATGATTGCCCAAGCGTGTATCACGTATGGCACTTAACTGACTGACTGACACCGCTCTGGATAGGTATTGTTAGGAAGTCAACCCTTTTTTACATATATAAATGGACTCGTCTAAGGTGTACATATGATCCTGCCTACAAAGATCAGCAATGTGTAAGACAGAGCTTGTAAGGCAGTGCTTGTCGGAGCAGTTGAACCGCCGCTAGTTGGTCAGCAAGAATATAGACTTATTACCCGGACTTACTTCTTATCTACAAGATTATATATGACTCCTACTAACAAGAATTCCTGAATCTACTAACCATGTACAGGTTGTATATATCTTGTTTAATATACTTACATTTTTCCTCTCATATCTGTTATTGTTATTTGTGTGGTTTCTAACGAGAATCCACAACAGGTATACACCTGCAAATCTGGCTAATAAATGTAATTTTCTTTAATATCTCATGACTATTGTTTGAACCTCACCCAAGAGACTGATATGAACCTATTCTTTGATGTTTTATTGCTATCTCTGTAAACCGTGTCATAGCGTGACCGAGTGTTTAGAACTTTCGCTTTCTAACCACGAGGCTCTGTTCGAATCTGACTCTGGTAGAACTGTAAGGTGACTTCTTGATGTTATCGGTCTGAATGAGATCTCAGCATGCGGCGTCGTTGGATGTGCCAGAAAAACATACTAAGGGTTGATCAAAACCTTGTGAATGAAACTGGGTAAACAAGACCATTTGAAAGCCCTCGATGGTTGTGCTTGCGCAAATTTACCAGTCATCCTAACCGAGGGTTTGAGTGTCCTAACTCTGTTTCCATTCAGCTATAGGTAGAATAACAGGACAAACAGGGTCTTATAGCATTGGGCGACAACCAAATAAGGAGAAAAACTCTGAATTCAAACCACAAGAATCTTGTGTTATTCGAAAGGTATTGTGTGTTACAAGCTTGTTCCGACAAACTTAGACATATACGATGGTCATTCAAATATTTATAAGTCTTCCAAAAAAAGAATTGGAGAAAGATGACAGTTATTCATTATTTTTCAATATAATCTACTTTGACATCAATGCACTTGGTCCAAAGATACTTAAGCATTGTAATCCCCTCACAGAAGAAGGTGTCGTCTTGGCCTTCAAAAACTTTTCAACAGCACATACGATCTCATCATTATTTCAAAATGTGGGTTTTTAATTTCTTCTTCTTCTTCTTCTTCTTCTTCTTCTTCTTCTTCTTCTTCTTCTTCTTCTATGTGCCTTGTCCCTTCAGGACGTAGGCGATCATGGACTTCCACGTTTCCCTATCCCTGGTGGCTCTGAGAACGCCTTCTCCTGTTACACCATGCAATCCTCGTTCCGCCATCCACCTGATTAGGTCCTTCAAATATGTTATCCGTTGATTTCCCCTGTCTCTTTTTCCCTCTATCTGGCCTGTTAGTATCAGATTCTCCAAGCCCTCCTTCCTCATTGCGTGTCCCAGGAACTTCAGCTATCTCTTCCTGATGCTCAGTATTAATTTCCTCTTTGTTTCCATCATTTCCAAGACCTCATCATTGCTCAAATGCTCAATCCATGATATTCGCAGCATCCTTAGTAAACTAGAAAAAATCAGATGGATCAATGTCTGGTGAGTAAGGGGGACGGGGTAACAATTCAAAGCCGCAGTTGTTTGTTTCACCTACTGCAAGCTGATCAGTGTAAACCGGATTGTTACCCTGAAGCGAGAGTACACCTGCTCTCAGCTTCTCCCTGCGTTTCGATTTGATTGCTTCCTTCAGTTGTCCTAATTCTGATGCATAGTATTGTCTGTTAATAGTTTTCTCTTTTTAAGGAAGTCTATCACGATTATGTCTGGAAAATCACCTAAAACAGAATCCATCATCTTGCCAACTGACACTGCCTACTTGAACTTTTTCGGGGTGAAAAACCAGTGTGTTTCCACTCTTTGCTTTGAATCTTTGATCTGCGGTAGAATTTCTCACGGTCAGCTTGGAAGCAATTCAGAAGTCGGCAGGAAATATCAGTCCTTTTCAGCTTCTTCTCTGGTGTCAGCATTATTGAGGCCCATCTTTCACACAGCTTTTTCATCCCTAAGATCTTAATTAAAACTATATGGGCCAAGCCAGAACTAATGCCTATTGACATAGCTATCTGATGGACAGTAAGAAGTCTGTGATCTGAAACCATACGGTGAATGACATCAACTTATTCATCAGTGGTTGGGGTTTTTAAACAACCTGACCAAGGGCCATCTTCTGTGCTGTCCCTGCCTTGCTTGGATTCAGCAGCCCACTTCTTCACAATTGCATAGGAAAGGGAGTCTTCAGCAAGTGTCTGTATAATGTCTTAAATCTCTTTAGGTATCATACCTTTCATTTGCAGATATTTTATGACTGCTCGGGTCACTTTTTAGTTTATTTTTAGATTTGTGGCACGCATCTTAGCTTTGTACGGGCCTCTCCAGCACCAAATTAAGATAGAAATTTGAATTAGTTTTTTCTAGTTTTATAAGATGGGGTAAAGAATACTACAATACCTCCTACAGAAGGTGGCTGAAGAGAGTGACAAGAAAGGACTACAAATAAACTGCAAGAAAACCGAATGCAAAAAGGGCAGCCCAAAAGGCCAATTACAGGTGAGGGACTCTAAAATAAAGCAGATACAGAAATTTAAATACCTAGGAAGTGTTCTAACAGAAGACGGAAAGTGCGACACTGAGATCCGAAGGCGAATTGGCATGGCGAAAGAAGCATTCCAGAAGTTGAGTAAAGTATTAAGAAACAGGACAATTTCACTAGAAACAAAGAGGAGAGTATTGGATTGCTATATGATGTCAGTTCTTCAATATGGCAGTGAATGTTGGACAATATCTTCGAATATGAAGGAATAACCTGAAGCAGCTGAAATGTGGTTCTACAGAAGGATGCTGCGGATATCATGGATCGAGCATGTGAGCAATGATGAGATTTTAGAAAGGGTGGAGACGAAAAGGAAATTAATACTGAGCATCAGGAAGAGACAACTAAAGTTCCTGGGACAAGCAATGAGGAAGGAGAGCTTCAAGAACCTGATACTAACAGGCCAGATAGAAGGAAAAAGAGACAAAGGAAAGCAGTGGATAACATATTTGAAGGACCTGATCAGGTGGACGACGGAACGAGGATTGTCTGGTGTTACAGGAGAAAGCGTGCTAAGTGCCACCATGGAAATTGGGACGGGGAAAGCTATGATCGCCTACGTCCTGAAATGGCAGGGCATATAGAAGAAGAAGTGCGTTGCCACAGCAAATATAAGCTACTGATATTCTTTCTGGGTGAGGCTTTGAACGTTTTGAACTACCCTCACAATTTGCATTTTTATCCAAGCAACAACCACGCAGAATATGGCAAAATGTCGAGTTTAATGTGTGATAACATTACGAAAATTATCATAACTCCCTCTCTAGAGACTTGTCAGGCGACAGAGAATGACTCCCTCCCTTTTCCCGAAGTAGAGGTACTGCTTGTGGTATACCGCTCTGAGTCTTGAGGTTATATTATTTTTAACTTACCCGCCTATATTGGACCCATTTAGACAAACAATCAATGAAAAGAGTGCTGTGTTGGTCAATTGGATGGGTGTCGTTTTATATCAAGACTATGCTGCACCTGACATCTTTTTGTAGATCCGGGAACACCTCAACTCTACTTACCTAATATCGTGCATTCAAATTACTACTTATTTGGCTCCTTACACAATACTCTTAAAGGAAATAACTCCATATCTGTGGAGGCTTCTTATAACGGCGAAAACTAGTTCATCACTTATAAAGATACAATTTTCTGAGGTTTACGGCCATATCACGTTGAATACACCGGTTCTCGCTCGATCACCGAAGTTAAGCAACATCGAACCTGGTCAGTACCTACATGGGTGACCGCTTGAGAATACCAGGTGCAAAAAGCGTTTAGTGACGCATGTGCGTTGTGGTGCAGTGGATATCGGCCCGGAAAGAGAAGCCGAGTTCGAATTCCAGTTGAATGCCCTCCATTCATTTAAGCCATAGTAACCTTGGGAAAGGTATTAACCAGTTATGGGTTAAATAACAGGGTAGTCCTTGAGGACCCTGCCCTTAAAAACAAATCCAAATGAATGTTGGTACTCAAAAAGAAAAATGTATTACTAGACACAAAACTTATACAAAAACAACAACAATTGTTGAAAGAAAAAGGTATTACCAGCAATAAATAAATAAAATTTAGTTGGCAATAAATGAGCCGCCGAGGTTGATATGCCATACAACCAACCAACAATTTTATGAGAGGATGGAAACATGAAGCTGTGCTAAAAATGGCTAAATAATTGTGGAACAAAATAGCACACACGTCGTTGAGTAAATCTTTATAGAAACTAGCAGTATAGCCCGGCGTTGATCGGGTGTAATGAAAGCTTTAGAACTAATCCATGGTCCTGGAGCTCAGAATGTTTGGACGTTGGCACGAAATACTAAAAAGCAATAGTTGTTTTCAGATAAACCGAAACCATAGACTGAAAGAAAAATGAATGAATGTAAGTCAAAGTTTGATTTCCTGGTATCGATATCAAATAAGTTTTTTCGTCGTAAACTGAATTTTGAATGCTAAATAAGTCCTCTGAGTAAATGGTATCATGGCTGAGACTAAGAACTACAATTAAACATACTTAGATCCAAACCCGGAGCAAAAACTAAAATAAAAAGGCTGAAAAAATAGACACAAACATCTTGCCTTTTATATATATATATTATCGATTTTCTGCACTATTGTAAGAACTGCAACCTTGAAACTTCTGAATAACGTTTCTTTGTCTATGAGTGTATCAAATTTGATTAAAATCGGACCACTCCTTCTATAACCCGATTATCGATTTTCGGTATTTATCGGTGGGAGGGGGCTACCTCGCCACAAAGCCTAGCTAAGAACACTCGCAGACGCTTATAGTACAACTGTGTAAATTTTCAAGAAAATCGGTTTAGCCTTTTCGGAGTCTATAGGTAACGGACACACACATACACACACACACACACATACACAGACACACACAGAGACAAAGTTCCATTTATAAATAAGTTTAGATATCTAAATATTGTCTTTGAGATTCACTTAAAAACGCTAGAAACCTTCGGCCGGTTCCAATAATATCAAATCGTAAGACATTTACTTAATCCCCCCCCTTATAAATTATCGGTGTTTTCTGTTCCCAGTCGGTTATCGGTGTCCTTGTTTGGAAACAGGCGAGTTTAGAGGCTAATTTTCAGTTGCGGCAGAGCGAAATGTGTCTGAGATAAACTCAATCATCGACCTGTTTGTTTATGCTCTTTTTAAACGTTCAGGTTTACCGGTTTTATCGTGAGTTACGGGTTAAGAGCTTTCATAAATCGACAGCAAATCTCTTTCAGTTTTCCTTTATCAACACAAATTAGCCACCACTTTTTCCTATCATTTTCTTATTTTCTCTCTTGGTCAGGAATTAAAATTCTTTTCCCAGGTAAAATATTTCGTTACCAATGCCTCTTTCGAGAGTGTAAATCCCATCACCAAAATCTGTTAGAGTTTCTGAATTAGCAGGTATTAGAGACGAAAGTATATATATATATATATAAGATTTATACATGAAGAAGCGAAAAGAGAATTAGAAGAGGAAAAAAGAAAGTTAAAGAAGGAAAAGAAAGAGGGTAAAGGACACTAGGGATAGATGAAGGGAAAGAAAAAAACAAAGAGGGGTAGAAGGGAGACAGATTAAACATGGAAGAAAGGATATGAAAAAAAGAAAAGAAAAAGAGAACAAGAAGGAAAGGATAAAAGAATTACAAAGAAGAAAACGAAGAGGAGAGGAAGAAATAGAAATAGAAAAGAAAGAAAAATAAAGATTGAATAGATATGAATAAATAAAAAGAATGAAAAAAGAAAGAGAAAAAAAAAAGAAAGAAAAATTGAAAAAAGAAAAATATGTAATCAATGTTTAATGTGTTATTCTTGGTTCTCCTGAATTTATTTTGGTCGCCACAAAGCCTATAGAACCCAGTCTATTCTGCTATTTAACTTATGGCCAAAGGAAAAAGACACTTATTATATTATTATACAATAAAGCAGTAATTAATGGGGGATCAGTTTCTTATTTCATAACAATATAAAACTGATCCCCCACTTTGGCCCAATAAAAGCCTTAATCATGTTTTCAACTATTATATTCAGTCAGTCAGTTAAGTGCCATACGTGATACACGCTTTGGGCGATCATGTCTCTTTCGAGACATGACTGACTAAGCAAAAAATTATCCCGCAGTAGGTTGCCATTACTTTCTGCGGTAGACAGGTTGCCAGCAAAGGCTATAGAACCCAATCTGTCCTGTTATTTGACTTATAACGAGAGGTTGAAGAGATTTATTATATTATTAAGTAGTAATTAGTGGGGGATCAGTTTATTACTTCATAACCATATAAAACTGATCCCCCACTTTCTTCCCAGTATAAGCCTTAATTATGTTTTCACTATTACATTCAGTCAGTCAGTTAAGTGCCATACGTGATACACGCTTGGGCGATCATGTCTCGAAAGAGACATGACTGATTGGGCAGAAGATTATTCCGCAGTAGGTTATTATTTTCTGTGGTAGACTGGTTTCCAGCCAAAGCTATAGAATCCAATCATTTCTGTTGTTTAACCCATAACTAGAGGGATGAGACGGATTAATACCTTTCCCAAAGTTATGCGTAAATGCAAGAATTTCACCGGGAATTCGAACTCGGCTCTCTGATTTCTCATTTCTCGCTGCTATCCACTGCACCACAACCAGACTTTAGATTTTCACTTCAAGGTTCTTGTAGTTTGATAGATTTTAGAAGAGCTTCAAAGCTAAATTCCAAGCTACAGAGATTGTCATGTCGATAAGAAGACACATTCTGTCCTTAGAATGAACATTCTTGCTAATTAGAAATTACCAAGCAAACATACTGCAAAAAATGTATTAATCCGAAATGCAGATTCTGTAATAATTGTACTGAAGAAAGAAACGGACAACTTGCATAGTGTTAAAACCAGCTGAATATAAAAGTTGGGAGATGTAGGTGAGAGCCAATATTTGCCCTGGAGAGCCAATATTTGCACTTAGTGTTGCCAACGACGACGAGATATCTCGCTCTCTGTCTGGCTACCACTCGTTGGCGTGATCGGACGCGAGCCAGACGCAAGCAGACGGAGAGAAAAGAAAAAAGCAAAGGTTGTTACACGAAATAGAGCGATTGCATATATTGGGAGAGGATACATACCACACGTTGGCGTACTCAGACGCGTGTCAGACGACTAGCCAGCCAGCGCTCGCTTGCCGTCTGTCGGACGCCCAGCAGCCGTTTACGGGGCAGCCGGGCACTGAAATATATGAAGTTTTTCTTTTTTTTTACTGGAAGAAAACTGCAAAAACTGGTTTGAAGATCGTCTAAACCCAGTTACAGGTAAAGGACCTGTAACAATTTCATGCGATTTTACAATGCACACAGACGGAACAATTTAATCCGGACATCGTGATTAAGGAGGAAGAAAACAGAAAATGCTTTCTTATTGACATGACAATCCGATTAGATTGTAATGTACCTTTGAATATCTTCAAAAACTATCAAAATAAGTAGAAATCTCAAACAAATGGCATTTGAGGATATTAATAATTTCAGTTGTAGTTGGAGCTCTTGCATTGATTGGAAAATGTACTGAGGGAACCCATAACTAAAAGAAATACCAATATGGTACAGATTGCATATTACCAAGAACTTTATCTATTAAAATGTGTGTGGTTTTAGGGTTTGTTTTTCATTTGAATAGAATTGATCAGTGGAAAATTATAATGAAGCCATTTGACCATAGTTCTCTGATTGATACCCGTAATGAAATATATAAGGAAGCCATTTGACCATAGGTCTCTGGTTGATGCCCGTAAAGAAAATGTATAACGAAGCGATTTGACGATAGTTCTCTGGTTGATACCCGTAAGGAAGTGTATAATGAAGCTATTTGACCATTGGTCTCTAGTTGATACCCGTAAAGAATTGTATAATGAAGCCATTTGACCGTAGGTCTCTGATTTAAACACACAGGGAAATGTATAATGAAGCCATTTGACCATAGGTTTCTGAGTGATACCCGTAAAGAATGTATATTGAAGCCATTTAACCATAGGTTTCTGATTGATACCCGTAAAGAAATATATAATGAAGCCATTTCACCATAGGTCTCTGGTTGATACCCGCAGGGAAGTGTATAATGAAGCAATTTGACCACAGGTGTCTGATTGATACGCGTAAGGAAATGTATAATGAAGCCATTTCACTATAGGTCTCTGGTTGATACCCGCAGGGAAGTGTATAATGAAGCTGTTTGACCATAGGTCTCTGATTTAAACACACAGGGAAATGTATAATGAAGCCATGTGACCGTAAATTTCTGATTGATACCCGTAATGAAGTGTATAATGAAGCAATTTGACCATATGTCTGTGGTTGATACCCGCAAGGAAGTGTATAATAAAGCTATTTGACCATAGGTTTCTGACTGATACCCGTAATGAAATGTTTATACAACAGAAATGGAAGAAAGATTTTAAAAATAATAATGTACAAAAATTAAAAGTGATAAAAAGGACAAGTAAATCGATGAATCGTAAAGGGGTGAAAGAAGAAAATGACAAAAAAAAATGTAGAAGAAGGAGGAGGAAGACAAGGAGAGGGGAGGAGAACGAGAAATAAAGAAGGTAATTGTCAACTGATACTATCAATGATAAATCTTGCTCAAAATTGAATTAATGGTGTCTTCTACAATAAAATTGCTTACTGCTTTTAGCAAACTAAATAATCATTATAATCATTAAATATTTTTGCTTCGGTGAATATACTTCACGGATATTGTTGGAATGGACGCGTGCCGAAAGGGATACACTTTATTGATAAATAACGAAAGAAGTATTCGTAGTCACGTATCTCAATAACCTCACAAATGAATGCTACATGAGACATGGACATGCGCACACAGTCAACTACATCAATATGCACTCGAACTTATTCGTTACAGAGAAATTTGGCGAAGGATTTCAAAAAATAGATCAAGAAATTTCCACTCATTTGCTGAAAATTTGAAAGAAAATATTTGTCTGAATACTTTAAAAATGAACCACACACACACACACACACACACACACACACACACACACACACACACACACACACACATATATATATATATATATATCTATATCTATATATATCTATATTTATATATATATATATATGAAATAAAACAAACATTTCGATATTTAAATTTGTTGAAAGCCATTTCTACGAGGAATTCCTCGCTTCTTCAGAAACGGTGAAACGAAAACTTTATTTACTCAAATTCAAATGTGTTAAAAGATTTTAGACCGGAAAAAGTCCCGAAAAAATCATCCATCCACAGGAAAATAAAATGGGGTGGGATTAACATTTTTTGAATGAAAGGAAGTAAGAAGGGGAACGCAGACAGATACCTCTGTCTCATATTGGAAGATTTACCCCTCCTCCATACAAGAGCCAATAGTTTAAAAGTTAAAATTTAGCCATGTCAGAGGGATAGAAGTGGTAGGGGGAACGGAAAGGAAAGAAAGGAAAAAAACGGGGAAGGGTTGGTTGACCGGGAAGTTAGACATGAAAAAATTTTCGCTTAGAAACAAAAGAAAACTGCTGACATCAATGTTGAAATATATATATATATATATATATATATATATATATATATATATATATATATATATATAAACAAAGATTTGTACCCACAAAAAGAACTAATTGCTTTGAACAAAATGGACGTCATTATAATAACCTAACCTGAGGAAACTTTCGGCCAACACTTTTCAAAAGTATTCGTTGGCGTTATTATGAATTATAAATGCAGGACAAAGGAGAACAACAAAAACTTAACTTACAAAAATGGGGGAAAGATGGAGCTCGTCTAAAAGTAAATTTTAATCAAATAATTAAAATGTAAGGTGGGTGTAAACATGCAGTTCCATAAGAGTGATAAAATGAAAAAAATGTAACAATCACAAACTCTCCAGTAACTGCAAGGAGCGAATAAACCACTTTTTCTGCCTACACAGGTTCGGTTGATGGATTTTAAGCTCCATCTTTCCCCCCGTTTTTGTATGTTAAGCTTTTTGTATGTTAAGCTTTTTGTATATTAAGCTCCTTTGTCCTGCATTTATAATTCATAATAAATTTAACGAATACCATTGAAAAGTGTTGGCCGAAAGGTTCCTCAGATTAGGTTATTATAATGTTATAATGATGTCCATTTTGTTCAAAGCAATATATATATATATATATATATATATATATATATATATATAAGTATGTAACGCTCATGTTAGATAAAGAGCAAATACACCACCGATGGGAAAAGACGTCTTTCCCGACCAGAGAGAACAACCGACACTACACCGTCATTGGCGGACCGGAAATATTAAAATCTGATATGGAAGCTACACTAGAAAACTGAAGAGAAAAAAAGCAACTGGATCAGACGACATTGTAATAGAGATGTTGGCAGCCTTAGACGATTTCGGCGTAGAGAAAATTATAGAAATAAAAAATGAAACCTATAACAGTGGTGAGATACGGGAAGACCCAAGCAACCCGATTTTCATAGCACTGCGTAAGAATCCGGGTGTAGCCGAAGGTGAACTCCACCAAACAATCTGCTTAATGAGTCACACAACAAAACTCAACATCTGAATCCTGGTGAGTAGAACGCGCAGGCCAGAGATAGGACAAGAACAGCTCAGTTTCGTCAAGGTCACTGAAAAAAAAGAAACATGGTATTTATGCTTAGAATGCTATCTGAAAGAGCAATACAAATGCACAAGGACATTTATTGACTAAGCAAAAGCTTTCGACAAAATAAAACCACAAAGATTTGATAAAAATGCTCAGTAACCTAGACATACTCGGGAAAGTCATACGAGTAATCAGGAACTTCTACTAACATCAAACCGCCTGCATATGGACAGAAACGAGTTCAGCGGATGCACAAAGATAGAAAAGTGTGTAAGTCAAGGATGTGCCTTTCCATCAGATCGATTCAACTTGTGCAGCGAGACTATTCTGAGAGCGCCCTAGAAGTGGTGGCCACAATCCGAACAATATATCTGATAGCAAACACGAAAAGGAAACAAAAAGACCTCCTACAGAAGGTTGCTGAAGAAAGCAAAAAAAAAAAAAAAAAAGATAAAACGGACTAAAAACAAGCTTCAAGAAAACCGAATGCATGTCATCAGGAAAAATCTGAGCCCAAAATGCCAACTACAGATGGGGGATACTAAAATCAAACGGTTACAGAAATTGAAATACCTGGAAAGTGTTCTAACAGAAGACAGAAAATGTGACACTGAGATCCGAAGTTGAATTGGCATAGCCAAAGAAGCATTCCAGAAGCTGAGTAAAGTATTAAGAGATAGGAAAATTTCACGAGAACCAAAGAAGACAACACTGGATTGCGATGTAATGTATGTTCTACAATATGGCTAATCTCATCAAGAATAGTGAAAAGACTTGAAGCAACCAAAATGTGGTTCTACAGAAGGATGCTGAGGATATCATGGACCGAGCATGTGAGCATCGAAAAGATTTTAAAGAGAATGGAAATGAAAAGGAAACTAATAAGTAACATCAGGAAAAGACAGCTGAAGTTTCTGGGACATGTAATGAGAAAGAAGGGCTTGGAGAATCTGATACTCACAGGTCAGATAGAGGATGGAAACGAAAAGGAAACTAATATTTAACATCAGGAACATACAGCTGAAGTTTCTGATACTTGTAATGAGGAAAGAGGGCTTAGAGAATCTAATACCCACAGATAATAAAGAAAGAAAGAAAGAAAGAAAGAGGAAACCAGCGTGTAACATATTTGACAGGCATGAACAAGTGAATGGCGGAGCGGGGTTTATGTCCGGTATAAAGAGAAAACGTGAAAAGAGCCTCTAGGGATGAGGAGATCTGGATGGTCGCCTACGTCCTGAAAAAACACGGCACAGGAAAGATCAAAGAAATAACGTATATCTCTCAAATTATTTTAGGAGCTATTGAGTGAAAATAATTGTGGATCCGGTTGCAGTTTTACAGCTATTTCATAGTCTTGCTGGTTAAACATTTTCATTATTATTTTATTGTTGATTGGTATTATTAAGTTTACTTATGATGATGTGCGCGCTCATAGTTTATTTCATGCGTTATGCAATCAGCAAGTGCATATTTCAAAATGACGGTTTCATAGATTTGAATTAAAGTTCACTCGATGTCCATGAGAATGAAATCTTATAATGTTAATTCTTTTTTCATAACAAGATTAAAAATTTAAAAATAAACATTTTACGGTTACATGGTATAAATTAAATCTATCTATCTATCTATCTATCTATCTATCTATCTATCTATCTATCTATCTATCTATCTATCTATCACAGCCTGTTCATATGCATCTATCTCAGTCTGTTCATATCTATCTATCTATCTATCTATCTATCTATCTATCTATCTATCTATCTATCTATCTATCTCAGTCTGTTCATATCTATCTATCTATCTATCTATCTATCTATCTATCTATCTATCTATCTATCTCAATCTGTTCATATCTCTCTCAGTTTGTTGCAATGTTGACTTCAGGAGGTGATGATGAATCCTTTAACAAAAATGATGCCTTTTGCAATTTCTCCTAGATGACAGACTGTTGAATAAAATGCCAGTTTCCAATTCTAGACATGTACCTTCTTTGCTATCCAACTTCTTACTAAATGACCCTAGATCCGTCTACGTTTATAGATCTGTGTTTGCTCTTTGACTATTAAACAATAATCTTTAATCAACTCATGTAATACTATATTTCTTATTAAGATACGAATAGGTCATAAGTGTTATATATATATATATATATATATATATATATATATATATATATATATATATCCGAGTGAATACAGAACGAAGAAATAATTTTTACAACGTCTAAAAGATTAATTTAAAACAGTGCTCGATATATAATATATAGAGCAGTGAATATTTATTACTAGCAGTATAGCCCGGCGTTGCTCGGGTGTAATGAGAGATTTAAAACTAATCCATGGTCCTGGAGCTCAGACTGTTTGGACGTTGGCACGAATGACTAAAAAGCAATAGTTGTTTCCAGTCAAAGTGAAACCGTAGACTGAAAGAAAAATGAATGGATGTAAGTCAAATTTTGATTTCCTGGTATCGATATCAAATTTTCTGCACTATTGTAAGAACTGCAACCTTGAAAATTCTGAATATTGTTTCTTATGTATTTGTCTATGAGTGTATCAAATTTGATTAAAATCGGACCACTCCTTCTATAACCCGATGTTTTCGATTATCGATTTTCGATATTTATCGGGTGTACCTCGACACAAAACCTAGCTAAGAACACTTGCAAACGCTTATAGTACAACTGTGTAAATTTTCAAGAAAATCGGTTCAGCCGTTTCGGAGTCTATAGATAACGGATACACACACACACACACACACACGCACACACACACACACACACACACGCACACACAAACAAAGTTCCATTTATAAACAAGTTTAGATAAATTATATTTTAGAACATGTACATCATTTTTATATATATATATATATATATATCCACTACAAATGGTACATTTGTTTCGGCATTGAAAATTCAATGTCTCATCAGGTGGTATGTATAGAAATGGAAAGCCTCTTTAATAAAAACTTCCATTCTAACTGCTGAAGTTAAATCTGTCTAGAAATCAAAAACTCTCATTAATCAACCACATTAACTACCCACACCACTTTCTTCAAAATTCCCAACGGTCAATCCACGAGACTTGTTCCCTTATCACTAACCCCCACCAACGTCCCACACACAACTGACCAAATATAAGAAAAGAGACTTTCCATTCCTATCCATACCGCCTGATGAACATTGAAGTTTCAATGTCGAAACAAATGTACCATTTGTAGTGGATATATATATATATATTAAAAAATTATGCACATGTTCTAAAATATAATTCATGATATATATATATATATATATATATATATATATATATATATATATATATTAATTCAGATACTTTAATCCAAGTGAAAAAAGCAGGAAGGTAAATTCCAAAAACCCGATCCTAATTAATATTAAAAATTTTATTTTAATATTAAAAAATGATACAGGAAGAGAGCTCCATGTAATAAAATATTACAGAGCAAATATAAATTAAAAAAGGATTAATTCAATGATGTTGAATGATCATTTCGATATGAAAATCCCCACGGGGGATAACACATCACCTCAGTTTCTGAAAGGATTTTTCTGTTGCTGAGATGATGTGTTATCCCCCGTGGGGATTTTCATATCAAAATAGTCATTCAACGTCATTGAATTAATCCTTTTTTAATTTATATATACATATATATATATATAAGGCTAAAATAACAACCTTGAAATCCGTGTTTCGACCTTGAGCTCTCTTCATGCAAGTAAAAGTTCTTTGTGATATGATCTTGTCGGATTCTGATCTATACGTTCAATTAATATATATAATTTGTCGATTAAAGTTTATTGCTTTACTCGCCCGCGGTTGATTAAAAATCTCGCAATGAAACCTGTCATTTCCAATAAAGAAAAAAGAAAATGCGATTCCTTTTACAGACCAAAAGTTGAAGATTCACAAGTTACTTAAAATGACCTACAATGACATCATTGAACTCTTTGGTCTTCTGCATGGTGCCTGATTTATACCAAAATGTGTGGTTAAGCAAAAGACAGTGACACCCCGCAATCATCAAAGCAAGATCTGACAAATGGAATTTAGATTGACACGCTCCTGTCTCGCTTTTATCGTCCCGGTCAGTGTAAACATTCGTTTAATTATCGAGTAAAGAGTGGAGCCAAAATGTCTGTGTCGCTGACAGATTTTTAGAAATTCATTTGGAAAAATATTATCCTTTATTTCCTCCCCGCTTACGAAAAGTAAATACGAACATCTGAAAGAATAAAAAAATACGCATACTTCTTTCAACCACGCAAACAAATTACACAAAGAATATTTTTATAGAAAATCGTCCAGAAAATCAAATTTGTTATTTTTTTAACTCATTGCACAATTGTTACGATTCTAGCGAGACAAGCTTGCTTACATTACACCTCATTGATGTATCCAAACCAACATATTTACATATGACCATCAATATCATTAAAAATAAAAAGTCTTAAATAATGGCCTTTATATCTATATATGTGAAATTATTTATTTGAACATTATTTTTAATCGATACTCGTATTTAAGTAGATATTCTATTTTTAATCGAACAGTATTGTATATTTATTTCTACCGGCCTGATTATTTACGATAATCATCATGTTACGGAAATTAACGAAGATTAACGAAACTTGGTTATAAACAACCGACAATTTGAAATGATTTGTTTGGACATTATTTTTGATCGATACTCGTATTTAGGTAGATATTCTGTTTATAATCAAACAGTATTATATATTTATTTCTACCGACATGATTATTTACGAGAAATTTTTACGAAAATGTGTATCATTAGGCAGGATTCGAACCTGCGAACCCTATCCACACAGAGGAAGCCACCAATTGACCTGGTGCGTCTTAGAACTCTCGTCAACGAATGACAAACAGTCATATATATATATATATATATATATATATATATATATATAGTGTATCGAGGCAGCAGATAATTTTCTAAACATAGACAATAAATGTCTGAGATATATATGTTAGAAAAATTATCTGCTGCCTCGATACACTATATATATATATTTTTTTTTTAATATAAAACTTTACCCCAAAAGGAAAAGCAGGAAGATAAATCCGAAAGACCCGATGCAAATTAATATTAATTACATTAATATTAAACTGATCATGGTGGAGGGCTCAATGTAATTAATATTTAAATTACAGAGCCAATTATATATATATATATATATATATATATATATATATATATATATATATATATATATATAAATTGATTCATTAATTGCTTAGTTTTGGTTATAACAAAAATTAGACTAGTGCACATTTTTAATAAAAAGTACAATATAATACAATTATATTTTGGAACTTTTGACTATTTTTCATTTGTAAACGATTTATTACGCGACCCAGGTTTCTACCATGTGGTGTCTTCAGGCGATTTGCAATAACTGATTTTATCGTTTACCGTTTTTTTTTTAGAACGCTCACGTAATAGTGTTTTTTTTAACGCTCACATGACGGGGAATTTTTGAACGCGCAATTTTTAATCACGAGCCATTGTAAACATCGTATTTTGGCTTTAATTTTAGATAAAAATAAAAACAAAAATTCTCTAACATTTGAGTATTTTTTATTATGCTGTTTCTAAGCTTTCGGCTCACATGAGCCATCTTCAGAGAGGTTACAGGGACGTTAACATAAAGACATCCACCATCAAAGATGATATTATCTTTTGTTGATATAAAACATTGCTATGCGACGATGACAGTCACCGAATAGCTGACACAGGTCGTAAATTTATAATGCGGTTCTATGACGTAACACCACGTGTGAGACTGAAATGTTACAAACGGAACCATATGTCTAAATGCAATGTAATATGTTGAGAGCAGATTGAAATATGGTTTTAGTGTCGGTTGTTTTGATTTAATGTAGATGACCTCCAATATTTGAAGGTTCTTTTTACACAGTAAATATATTCATATATGGCCATCAGTATCATTAAAAAGAAAAGAAATTCTTAAATAATGGCCTATATATATATATATATATATATATATATATATATATATATATATATATAATTCTAATTTAAATATATATATATAATTTAAATATATATATATAATTCTAATTTAAAAATCACTTGTTTCTGATGAAGGACCGAGGGCGGTCTGAAATATAAAACACTATAAAAATAAACAAATACTGTTTAAAAAAGTACGTTTTTAAATTCAAAACTTTTTATTAAAATTCTTTCCTATACATATTAAGACAGTATACGTGGATGATCATCACTATATATATATATATATATATATATATATATATATATATATATATATGCTAGCAGTTTAACTCAGTTTCACTAGGGTAGTTTAAGGAATAAGAATAAAAAACATATGATGAATTTTCATAGCAAAAACTTACTCAACGTCCACCCTCGTCACTTTTATAGATATAGATAACAATGTAGAATGTCTTAGGGTGGAAGGGAGAAGGGCAACATATATTGATAACATAAAGTGGGGTGATCGATTCTATATTAAAATCAATACATAAACTTATTCCTGACTTTGTGGGGGTGATAATACATATTTTTCTACCCCTAATTTTGGCTTTCTGAAAAATTTCAAAGGTGTCGTTAGCGTTCTAAAATTTTGATCTACATCTGAGCGCAATTTCCGTCGAAATGCAGACGCTAAGTCGAATCTATCAAACAAATACTTACACAACGTCCACCCTAGTCACTCTTTTATATATATATATATATATATATATTTAGAATATCGAGGCAGCAAGTAATTTTCTAAACATATGCTATTAAATATAAGAGACAATGAATGTCTATTATGTTTAATCATGAGCCGTTCTAAACGTCGTATTTTGGCTTTAATTTCAGTTGAAAATAAAGACAAAAATTCTCCAACATTTGGATAATTATTTATTGGTTTTCTTCTAAGCTTTCGGCTCACATGAGCCACCTTCAGAGAGGTTGTTTAAACTGAAATATTATAAAATCCATCATCACCGACGTTTTATTTTGTGTTGACATAAAACTCCGCTTGGCAACGGCAATAGTTACCAAAAATAATAAACGCAGTTCTTAAGTTTGCGATGCGGTTTTATGACGTCACACCGCGGGATAGCGCGAAATGACAACAAAACCATCTAGTCAAATGCAATGTAATATGTTATTTCCTGTTTTAAAGTTGATTATATGGAGTGTTGGTTGTTTTGATTTGATGTACATGGCCTCCAATATCTGCAGGTTCCTCTTACTGTGTGTATGAGTAAGGATCACCGTATTGTTGACCAAAATCTGTCTGATATTACCTACATGTTTATGTTTTACAGTGAAATGTTGTTTAATAGTACTCTGATCAGAAAGATGACATGTAAGTCTACGGGAGAGCGTGGTTGTAGTAAAACCAATATATGTACTAGGTTTTTGATTAGTATCAGAGATGCAATCTCTGAATGGGCATGTAAATTGGTACACTACATTGGTTTTTTGTAGAGAATTTAGTTTAGTGCTTGTTGGGTTATTATAGACTATGAGGTCAATTGTTTTAAACTTTTAATAATATATAATGAGTTTAATTTAAATTAAACTCATTATATATTATAAAAAGTTTTTATTTTCAACTGAAATTAAAGCAAAAATACGACGTTTAGAACGGCTCATGATTAAACATAATAGACATTCATTGTCTCTTATATTTAATAGCATATATATATATATATATATATATATATATATATATATATGTTTGTGTGTATGTATTTTTAATGTATCGAGGTAGCAGATAATTTTCTAAGCATATATTATTGAATATAAGAGACAATGAATGTCTATTATGTTTAATCATGAGCCGTTCTAAACATCGTAATTTGGCTTTAATTTCAGGTGAAAATAAAGACAAAAATTCTCCAACATTTGGATATCTTTTTATTATGTTGTTTCATAAAAAAAAGTTGAATGTATAAATTATTTTTTTTCTCTACAAGGCAACAGGACAAGACGGTATTGTCACAGAGATGCTTTCTCTCTTAGACGATTTCGGCGTAGACAAGATTACAGAAATAGGAAATGTAAATTTGTTGATATACCGGAAGTAGAAAGCAGATCGATTTTGATAGCACTGCCTAAAAAGCAGGCGCCAACGAATGTGAACTCCACCGAACACTCAGCTTAATGAGACACATAAGGAAATTCATTAACTAAATTCAGATGAACAGAACGCAAAGGTCAGAGATAGGATAAGAACAATAAAGGTTCATCAAAGATACAGGAACAAAGATATTTATATTTTCGGAAAATGAAATACAAATGCTGAAGGAAGTGTACCTGTGTTTTATAGACTACGCAAGGGCATTCGACATTATACACCACAAAGATTTCTTAGAGCTACTCGGCAACCATAGCATATTCGGGAAATAGATTAGAATAATCAAGAATAAATACTGACATTAGACCGCCTACATACGGACAGGAAGTGAGTTCAGCAGATGTACAAAAGTCGGAAGCGGGTGTAAAACTAACAAAAGACGGAAAGTGCGACACTAAGATCTGAAGTTGTATTAACATGGTCAAGGACATATTCTAAAAGTAGAATATTCAGAGACAGGAAAATTTTGTTGGAAACAAAGAAAAGAGTACTGGACTGTTATAAGATATCTGTTCTCCTATGACAGTGAATGTTGGACAATTTCCTCAAAGATGCAGGAGAGAATCAAGGTAACAGAAATGTGGTTCTACAGAAGCATGCTGAGAATACCATGGACATAAGATGGGAACAACAAGGTTTTGGAAAGAATGAAAATGAAAAGAAAACATATTTAGCATCAGGAAGAGGCAACTGAAGTTTCTGTGACATGTAATGAGGAAGGAGTGCTTGAAGAATCTGATGCTCACAGGGATAATAGAGGGAATGAGAGACAGAGGGAAACAGTGTGTGATATACTTGATGGGCTTGAGAAAATGGATAATCGAGCAGAGTTTGGGAGAAATAACCAGACAAAGTATATTAAGTGCTGTCATTCTATATGACAACAAATGCTGGGCGATCGCTTCAAGGTTGAGGCCCGAAGCAACAGAAATCTGTTTTTACAAAAGCATGCTGAAGATACCATGGCCCAAGCACATTATTCGGCGTCGTTTCTATTAAGGGAAGAATTCCTGGAATTCTTTATTAGAGAGAGTGAGCAGCATTGTCTTGGATTATCTCGACGTTTTGAAATCATATTTCTTTTTAGCGGGATTTGATTTTTGCAGGAGAAAAAGTCTGAAGGAGCGAGATATGGGGAACGACAAGGTGTTGGAAAGGGAGCAAAGAGAAGAAAACTTATACTTAGCATAATAAAGTTTCTGGGACACGTAATGAGGAAGGAAGGCTTGGGTAATCTGATACTCACAGGGCGGATAGAATGAAAGAGAGAAAGGGAAAAACAGTGCCTCGCATATTTGATGGGATCAAACAAATTGATATGACCCGGCACATTTTTAAAAGAAGTTATCTGGGTATAAATGCAGGTTACCAAATAAAATTTTCGAACTTGCTGTGATAAAGTTCCTACATGAACGAAGGAGTTTTTTCTTGACGTTTCTTTTAATCATTCATATATATATATATATATACAAACAAAGATTTGTACCCGCAGAATAAATTAATAACTTTAAATAAGATAGACGTCATTATAATTATCCCAACCCCAGGAAGATTTCGGCCAGCACTTTTCAAGGGCTTATGTTGGCTGTATTACAAATGGTTAATAAAGGACAAAAACAAAGAATTACTTACAAAACTGGGGGCCAGATGGAATTCGTTTAAAAATAAACTTTAATCAGTAAATATTAAAACGTGAGGGTGGGGGGAATTGTGGAATTGTATGTTTGCACCCCCCACGTTTTAATATTTACTGATTAAATTTTATTTTTAAACGAATTCCATCTGGCCCCCAGTTTTGTAAGTAATCCTTTGCTTTAATCATAATATAACCAACGTAAGCCCTTGAAGAGTGTTGGCCGAAAGGTTCCTCGGGTTGGAATAATTATAATGACGTCTATCTTATTTAAAGATATATATATCAGTGTGTGTGTGTGAGTAGAGTCGTCGTTGTTTTGATTGCATTAGTATCAACATGGCAAAACAAAGTGAATAAGGAGGGCTTGGAGAATCTGATACACACAGGGCAGGTAAAGGGACAGAGACAGAGGAAAACATTGCGTCACATAGGCTTGGGCAAATAGACGGCAAATCAGGGTTTGAGAGGCAAAAAATACATTAAGTGCTATAAGGGACAGGAAGATGTGGCGGCCATGATCGTCTTCGTCCGGAAAGGGCATGGTGCGTAGAAGAAGAAAATATTCAAGTCCAAAATCGGTTTGACAATTATCATTTGTATTCTCTCCTTGAAAGCAAACCACGTGACTAATTTTCGCGCGTTTGATCGAAGAGAAATGGAATGGCAGGTGTAGTCCCTCTTGGGAACGGGAAAAAAAAAACAAACTTATCTGTTTATTTATCTCCTCTCCTTTTTTAAAGCCAATATAATTTCTCGTTTGTAGAATTGAAAAAGAAGGAAAACGCAATCTAACTGTCTTTTCTGTTCGCTTCAGTCTGAAGACGCGGTTTGGACGGCACAAACTTTCTTGGAGAGGCTATTCAAATCCTCTTCAGTTTGGGATATTTTTCAATTTATTTTTCGTTTTACTTCAAGAATAATCATCCTTGATGATATTCAAACCATGACTGAAGATTTGAAAGTCAAACGAAATGATTGAGGAATAATGCCGACTGTGATTGTCTGTGATTAATTCTTCATTTCGTATGCACTTTCGTTCAATTTTACGTTCACCATTTTTATTTAGCGGTTTATTAAGCGAATATCTATCTATCTATCTATCTATCTATCTATCTATCTATCTATCTATCTATCTATCTATCTCAGTCTGTTCATATCTATCTATCTATCTATCTATCTATCTATCTATCTATCTATCTATCTATCTCAGTCTGTTCATATCTATCTATCTATCTATCTATCTATCTATCTATCTATCAATCTATCTATTTATCTATCTATCTATCAGATACTTTCTATCTATCTATCAGATACTTTCTATCTATCTATCTATCTATCTATCTATCTATCTATCTCAGTCTGTTCATA